>CAEFZP010000199.1:752500-1142500 GCA_903064625.1 Mallotus villosus | reverse complement strand
CCTTCCCACCCCCCACTGCAGGAACAAGCCTCAGAGTTCTACAGACTCAACATGACCACAGCGTTTAACCAACCCGAACCCCCCAGTGGAACAGTGGACTGGACCGCAGTTCCGATCGGAATTTCCTGGATTTCCTGGAGGTACCTCAGGGTAGCTGGATGAAAAGGGGGCTTTGGACCGCGTCCAGCCCCTCTTGGCTCCTCAGCTTGGGGTTCCTGAGGGTAAGCGGGGAGGGGGGGAGGGGAGGGGATGTTGGATGGAGCCACTGGGTCCTCAAAACCTCTTATGGTAGGCAACACTAGCACTACATGACAGCGACCAGAGAGGGAGCGAGGAGGGGAATGAGAGAGGGGCACGCCTCTCTCCAGGCTCCTCTTCAGTGATACAGCGTGAGTTTGCAAGACCCCTCGTCTGGTGAAGTCATTCCGGCTTGTTTTACACAGTGTTCAGCACTGGCACGGGCCCAGTGGCTCGCTTCTGTTTCCTGTGTTTTTGTCCACGGCCAAACACACAACCCCCGCCCGTAAATCCCCTGCCTAGCGAGAGCCCCAGGAACCCCCCCCAACGAGGCCCGAGACGCTCCATTCACTCCCCAAGTCCCACACTCTCACTCTGTTGTATTTTAGTCCCCTGCCTGCAGAAGGACCCCCCATGGCGACAGCACGTCCAGAGAGGGCGTCTGTGTTTCCTCCGTTTCAGCGCTCCCACAACCAAGTAGCTCTGAGTTGTAGCACGTTAGCAGTCAGTCATTCATGTGTCTCTCTGTGGATAAGCTACCTTCCTTAGCGCTGTCGTCCGCCGTAAACAGACCAGACTAATCCCACTTCTCACCTCACCAACCCCCCCCCCACTACCACCATCAACCAGACCTTCTTTTTCACAGGAAGAATTTACACAAGCTGCCTTTCACAGAAGCTTGCTGCATTTTACAGTCCTTCTGAGGATTAAACAGAGGTATAAAGTTAACGTTGATGGTGAAAGATGAAGCTGAAGTGAAATATGGTCCCCTCTATAAGTGTATGAACTCACAGTGTGTCAGATTTTTATTGGTCTGGTTTCTCGCCATTGCTAGAGCCTTTCTCTGTGGGACAATCCCTGGACTGTGGGGCTGAAAGAGGCCGTTAACCACCCTGGCACTGAGTCAACGCTCACTGCTCCCCTCTCTCTATGTTCCTGTCTCCCTCTCCAACCCCCCTCTCTACATCCCTGTCTCTCTCTCTCCAACCCCCCCTTCTCTATATCCCTGTCTCTCTCTCTCCCTGCCCCCCTCTTTCTGTGCATGTGTCCCTCCCTCTCTCCCCGACTCTCTAGCCCCTCCTCTCTGTTCCAGCACAGTCAGAGGGAGCGCCCTCTCTTTGATGAGGATCCCACCCCCAGACAAGCCTATCTTTGCCGGAGGGAGGGGAGACACACCTCCGTCCCAAAACTCCAACAAAAGGGGTGAGAGGTCAAGAGCCATCTGCTGTCTTTGCCACCATCCGACTCTCCATAATCAATACCTGGGATCAGGGTGACTGTGATGGGTGTTACATTTTGTGGAGGGCTGGTGGATGGTCTCCTGATTGCATTTCTACCCCCCAAATAAGATCCTGACGTCCTGACGCCGTGGGTTCTGACGTTCAGACTCTACTAGATTTTACTCATCAGATGTGTTCTCTCGTCTCACACAGCCCAGCGTCACGTCAATGGGCTCTGGTGCTCGGAGATGTTGAATCCCACCATTGTCTCCGTTCCCCCGTCAGGGGTGTCTGGGGCAAGGAGGGGGCCGGGAGGGAGGGATGGGAGACAGCTGATGAAGAGGGAGCACTCTCCCTGTGGGCTGTTGTTATTTGGGTGTGTGCCAACCCCTCGCCTCCAGCCCATAACTCTGACCTCAGCGTGCATGTTTCTCACACCCCCCTCCTCTCAGCTGTGGAAGAGGGTCCGCCTGTGTCTCTGGATGCGGCAGTCTGACGACTTGCAACGCGTGGGGACGGGGAGGAATGCGGCACGCAGACGGAAGGCCTGGAGGAATCCCCCCCCCCGACTGACGCAAAGCCCGGCCCCAGGAATCTGTTGCCCCGGCCCTGCTGGACCAGATCCACACCTCAGGCTGGACCCAGACACAGCCACACAGATTCTCACTTTGAGGAACGCGATGGTCACACGAAACACATGTTGTTCCAATCTGTGCAGTATACGCATGAGCCCAATCTCCATCTCCTACTTTGCGGTGGAATACCACGCTTGGATCTTTGAAGTCTTCGAATCAAAGCCGGTGCGTCACTCCAAAGAGAGGACCAATCAGAGAGCACAGATCACAGGGATGAGTCAAGTCAAACCGAGACGATGGTCCCTTTGATGCTGCCCCCTCTCTTGATCGGAGGAGAGCACCATCTGCCCTGTGTGGAGTGCGATACAAGCCGCTGATCAAAGGAGTAGAAACAGAGCAGTTGTATGACCTTAGTAGGCCACCCTGGGTTAAATGTGAATATCCAAGACCATTTCTGAGAAATCAAGTCCAGACAAGAGTCTCTGGGCTGCGTTAACACAATGTTCTTTTGAGCCTGGGGTTGGGAGTGTTGATGAGAACAGACAGGAAACGGCTTCAGCTATTTACGAGGGATTAGTCAGAGACTGGTGACATTTGTGAAAATCCAACATTTCACATGAATTTTACAATATTGGCCCATTTATACACACAAACATGAGGGAAAGTTCCCGAGATAAGGTTGATAGTTGGGAAGGCGAGGGCCGGAATGCTAAGTGTTGACAAGGTGAAGCTGACATCCTAATGAGCTGATATGAACTTATGAAACTTAGATCCATCACTCAGTCTGGTCCTGGATCAGGGTGAAGGTGGCATTCCTAAGATTCCTCTGAAGAAGGTTCAAGTCCGGTCCATCCCAGCTCTGCTCAGGGGTTAGGAATGGGACTGGGGTTGGGACGAGTTCATCGGAGGAGGACATGCCATCACCATAACCTGCCTCTGATACATAATCATACATCTCACTTAAACCATTCTTATGTTATCAGAGTGTTCAAGTATGACAAATCACTGCCAAAAGCATACAGATTAAGGTCGAGTGTAATTGAAAAAGCACTCTTTCTAGAAGCTTTCCCGAGTGGTGGAAGACATGCAGCAGAACACGTGGCACCAGAGACAGTCGTTGACCTTTGTCACGTTATCTCAGATCCACACGAGATAGAGCATTCCCACAACAAGTTTACCCGTCCGTTTAGGAACATGTGATCTACAACCTCACATAACTACCATCCCTACACCCGCAATATAAGTCACAACAATCAGTTCACAAGTCCACCAGTTAACGTGACGTCGGAAAAAATAGGTTAGGATGTGCACTACGCACGTACAACCTTTTGAAAACACTTAAACCGTGCAAAAGTTGGCTCCCCACCCCCGCTCCACATTTTGTGTGGAGGAAGTGATGCTGAGGCCCGATAAGACCCAGATGTGCTTTTGGAATGTCCCTGAATGTGCATCCTCAAACAGCGGGACGGAGGGGGACATGGTGCAGAACAAATGAATGCACTTAATTCCTGGGATGGTTGGAAACGGGCCACTAGGCCATAACTCAGTGGCAGTTATTTGTTCTCAGCGTGCTTGTGAAGGAGCCAACAATGTGTCTTGAGAAGACGTTGAGAGGTATGCCACTCTCATCCTGCTTCGTCCTTTGTAGAAGTGTTGATTTGAATCTGGGCTTTACGGGACCTGAATTCACTTTAGACTCACGGACATTGGAGATTAATGTCTATGGACAACTAAGAGAGGAAAATCTCTCTAATCTTTCTCCCCCCTTCTCTCTCTCTCTCTCTCAATTTTCCTTTTTCCATTTTAAAGTGAATATTATGTGATTTAAGCTTGGACATACCAGAGTGACACACCAGAATAATATGTAGACTTCAATGAGAGAGAGCCTGTGTTCATGGTGCCTCAGCAGTGGAAACAAAAACAGCCCTAGAGCCCTGAATACAAGTCACAACCACAAGTCTGTCTTTCACATGACCTCATGCTGCACACTTTTACAAGATTAATTGATTTAGACATTATGCAGTCTACCGTGCAACTACCAGAAGAGAAGATGCATTTAAAATGTCCGGGCGGACCACCTGCAACCCTGTGTTTTGGTCATCTGAAATCTGGGAGTCTAATGCAGAAAGTTGCTCCTTCCTGCTCGGGGGGAAATGCTGGCCTGCAGACACAGCGCCTTCAGCTCCCAGCATCGAGGGAACATTCAGACACCAGTTAGAGTCGAAACAATGGCCAACCTCAATTGGCATCTTGAGAATGAAGAAAAGCGACATTCTGCACCATTCAGCTCATGGAACAGTTGATGTAATAACATGGATTAGCTGCTAGCGGTGGGAACACAGGAGTACGCAGGGACAAGGTGACAATGTCTTTTCAGGATATGGAATCCTCTTAAAGTACCAGTTAGAGAAAGCGAAAGAACACGTTTTCAGATGACGTCTATTGTCCATACCTGAGGTGTAAAACTGTCAAGACTGTGAACTGTGAGTTCAAAGTCACGATGGTATCTGGGGAATTGGTTGACAGATACTACAGAACTAAGTGACTCACCTGACGAAACCTGTTTATGTACAGTACATGTTATTGTAGGTTGCTCAGGTAACAACACTTAACCACCCACAATTAGTGTATGTCACTTTCCCACAACAAGCTAATAGCTCTAGGCGGGGCTTCTAGAAAACACCTGAACATGCCACGTACTGCCAATCGTGGCAAACCCATTTAGAGATGTCAACCTTTTGTTCATGCCCAAAGCGAAATAAAAGCATTATGAACTGGTGAGCTGTTGTTTTCAGTTCTTGGTGTGTTGTGTAGATCTCAATGTCTAAGGAAGTGGCTTCTGTAACCAACACGCTAAAACCACGGTGTTTTCACTCACTGAGAAACGCAGCGAAAAGTTCTGCCAAGGCTGAGACACGTGTCCCTCCCTCCAAAAACCGTGCGTGTGTGTTTGCACCAGTGTAAGAGGATCATTTATAGCTCTCAAAGCTCTCCATACACCTTCACACTGTTTGAGTCACCCACTCCAACACCACCACCATCCACCCTGCTTTACCCACGCAGTCCTTTAGAGACGGCCGTACATAGAAAGAGAGGGATGGGGGGGGGAAGAGGGAGAGAACTCAACCGCCCTCAGAACAGCCCTCAGAACAGCCCCTCAGCCGTACATGACAGAGCACAAGCTCTCACCAGCTGTACTTTGACACCAATGCTGTGGATGGAGCCATGTGAGTAGATAGGAGAAGGCGGGATCAATACCTACTTTGAGGGAGGGATGAGTAGTAGATGTGTATGATCATAGACACAACCCGAGAGAATGATCGGAGAGTGTTTAAGGGGAAAGGGGAACTGAAGGATAGAGAAGAAGGGGAGCTGCACCTGAAGTCACGGAGCGTGAGAATGTCTGTGGGTGCAGTCAAGTGGAAATGTCTCCGCTTTGACTGGAGAAAATTGTCAGACGAGCCACATACCAGTGGTGTTGAATCACCTGCCGTGCATTCCCTCGCCCTGTCACATCATCCAACCACTTCCCAGGTGGGCAAGCCCCTGCCTCGCATCTCTGCCCTGCCTCGCCTCTCTGCCCATCCCTCAGGCAAGGCACCCGAGACAAGGAGGGAGAAGTGGAATTTACCCTGTTGGCAAATATTTTCATTTTGCTTTGCATGTGAAGCAAGGATTATCTGCCTTTATGGAAGCTCTTTTCCATAACTGATAACACAGATGACATGGTGATCATATAAGGGCCTGCATGCGAGGTTGAAGCTGCCCAGTGTGGCGGTGGATATGTTATTTCACCTTGCAATAATTGAATTTGATGCAGGGGCTGATGATTTATATTCTGTTTGTCAGAACCCTTTGCATAAAACGCAATTTTCTCAGAAAATTCTATTTATTATGCCGTTCAAATGGATTCATGGGAAAATCCCATGATGTTGCAGCTGCAGAGACGGGTCACACATCTCCACAAGCCGTGCCAGACCAAGACCATGGTCCCCCCAGTCCTCCCAGGGCTCTGCCGTACTTCAGCACTGAAAGAGAGAGAAGAAACAGGATGTCCCCAGTATTTCAGGGTAAAGAATGCGTGGCCAAGCGGTCATCTATTCAAGGGTAAGGAAGGGACGTTTCCCACGACACAAACCCTAGCATTTCCTGGAATGCTGGGACTTTGTACACAAACTGGACCTGAGGAATGCCAAACTGGAGAGTCCAGTGTGTTGTGGCTGACGCAGGCTCTCTGTCCTCCTGTAGAGACTGGACTCTGAGCCCCCGGAAGCATCCATACATCATCCTGCCTGCCAGCACCATGGCTCTCTGGGAAAACATACATTCATGAAATATCAGCATTGGCAGAGCCTGGGCGACCTACGACTGCCCCGGAGGTGGACGTCCGACCACCAGCCTTCCTCTCTGGGGTCTCCCGCTCACTTTTTCAAACTGATTGTTGAATGTGTCTTGAACCCTATAGACTTGCTGCTGTACATTGTGTTGAAATCACACGGATGAATGAATTCTACACTGAAAACGAGTGTAGACGAAATGTGCTGATTGTGCTTCAGTGAGAGTCAGTTAAAAACAGACCATTCTTTCCACACTCCCTCTTCTGTCTCGGGCTTGATGACTTTACCAGGCAGGAGTGAAAGCTGCTCCCTCTGTGTCGGCTCGGGAAAAATGCAACGTGCATTTCTCAGCCATCTCTCTCCGTGCCATCTCCTCCTGTGTTGCCAGAACGGAACTGTTTCTCCTCTCATTTGCTTGTGGTTTTAAAAGCAGATAAGGAAAGTTACGACCCGTTGGTTTCAGGTTTTTATCAGTCTGGATTCAATTCTCTAGAAGGGGGAATTCTTTCAGTCTCTCACCCCAGTCCCAGTCATCCTGTATGGCTGATGGGTTTTACAGAACAGGGAAATACCTTCTATTTTTACCTCACATCGCTCTACCATCGACTCAAAAAACCTCCATGCATCACATGGATAGACATGTCTTCATATACTTAATACTCACAATCAGCCTTGTAGTTGCGATAATTGTATAGCAGTGCTGTATAAGGACAAGTGCTCTTTCAGAAAAGACACAACCAGCCACAAAGCCTGACTACATAAAGTATAACTCAGAAAGAAAATCCGGATGGAACCCAGACAGACACAGAACGTAATCAGCCAGGAGGGAGACAGAGAGAGGTCACAGATACCGGGGCAGCAACTCAATCCCCCATGCCCCCACAGAGCTAGACGCTCCGTCTGAGAGATCGGATTCACCGGGGCCCACACCAGGACACAGGAGCTAGACAACCCACACCAGGACGAGGAGAACAAGAGGAATCCACGGATCACAGCTGTGAAGCCTGAGAGGAATGTGGAAGTCGTACACACGTCATCTCACTTGCACGACTATACCTGAAGCACATGGTCATTGCTTTTGAGACTCTCATGGCTCCTCCGCGATGTCACAGGTGACAGAAGCAGGGTTTCCATGGTTACAAGTCCTCCCTAACCAAAGGTAGTAACTAGTGATGGTCTAAAAACTCTCTCTTTTCATCCTGACCCTGTAGTTGATCTTGAACCTGTGGCGTGGTACTGCCAGCATCTCCATTGTTTAGGAAAGATTGGGTTCCAGATAGAATCCCATGCATGCATCATGTGATCCACCAGAGTCAACAGAGCCCTTATCTGAAAGGAGAAGCCCTCACCAAACAAGCCTCCATCTCCTTCCTCCTTCGCAGGCATCAAGGACAACACAAACAAACAAACAGCTACCTCCTTTCACCCTTTCACAATGACATGAACCATAAATGGTTACTTTGTCACCATCTGTGTGGACTACGGTGTGAGGACTGTGCCTTGCATCTATCAAATTCTATCAAACGGCGTTGAAAGGGTTTGCTTAGTGTTACTTTTGGTGCCTCTGGAAACAATTTAAATCTTGTACTGTAGATTGTCCTGACTGCACATCCTGTATTTGACAGGTCTTGCCACGTAATCTTCTTCAAATCTGGACCAGCTTTGAGCCTGTGAATGTATTTTCTGAAGCTTTGCGATGTCCTCAATCACTCCTTCTCATCGTGGGACAACACAAAGCTCTGCGTGCAAACTTATGGCAGCACCGGGCACTCTGTGCCTATTCAGTTTCACCACATTAACCAGCACACGCTTGCAGCCGTTTCATTTCTGCTCATCACTCTCACATAGGACATCCTGCCCTGCTTCTGCAAGGTTACTGACTAGAAGCAGTCAGTGACTCATTTAGAACGCAGTGCAATCAGACAGTCAGATACTGGCAGTGAGGCGACAGTGTCACATTTTCTGACCATACTATTCTGGTTTTTCAAGGAAGTTATGCATTTGTCAAGGAAGTTACGCATACATCAATGACATCCCTTATGACTTAACCAAACCCGAACTGCCCAAAGGCTTACCTAGAAGCCCACATACGTAACAGAAAACCGCTCTATGTTTGGTCCCCGGCAGCCTCCGACTGCTCCTGTTCTCTTTGGAGTGTGCTCAAAACACAGTGTGACTCTCCAGTAGCTGCAGTGGGACACGAGGCCTGCCTGCTGCCTCCTGCCTCCTCCGAGGCATCCAGGAACATTTCTGGTGCTGCAAGTCTCACACACGAGTAGGACTCGTTCCTCATCTCTTTCTCTCTCCCTCTTTCTCGCCCTCTCTTTCTCTCCTCGTATTTGGCTTCGAAAGGATCCGTTTTTCGATCCAAAGATGTTATACTCATGACCACTATCTGTGAAAAGATACATCCTCAGTTGAATAGTCTGTAGTCTAAGATTCTAGTTAGTGATTTGGATAATGATGTGGACATTCTGCACAGCACAACAGTTGACCTGGCGGTAGTACAGTGTTGGTCCATTATAGAACTGCTGAAGGACTGCTCTTATCTGTCCCATGGAGCTCCAGCCAGCAGTCGTGCTGATGGGATCTCAAGGGGAGGAACACAACTAAATTACAGGAAATTCCCTCTTGGTTGGCTCCCACCAGCACAAAGAATGCCTTTTTAAAATCAGTTTATTTCCACATTGTTATGTTGCATAAGAGAAGGAGAGAAAGAGAGAGAGAGAGAGAGAGAGAGAGAAAGAGAGGGAGAGAGAGAGAGAGAGAGAGAGAGAGAGAGGGGGGGAGATACAGAGGGAGAGAAAGCCAAACTGGCTGATTGTGAGGGCAAACTAAATAACTAATAAGTGATGTGAATTATCACAGCAATGTTTAACTGAGTGTGTTAGGATGGACAGCGCTGAGACATCTACTGTCTCCAAATCTCAGATGGTAACTGAGGTGCCGAAAGATCAGAGAACTACTGTTTTATTGCCACCTAGTGGATATGGTATGGACAGAGATAGAGAGATACACACAGAGAGAGAGAGAGAGAGAGAGAGAGAGAGAGAGAGAGAGAGAAGAGAGAGAGAGAGAGAGAGAGAGAGTCATTGCTTTTCATTTGCATCTCCGGCCCATCTTTCTGACATGATGAGAGCAGTCATTGAATGCCATGATATTTTCACATCTCCACAGTGGACTGTACTTTCCAAATGCAGAATGTTGCTCTTCTGTGAACCACTGACTGTTGCTACATGTTGTTTGCTCTCCTTTCCTCAATCCAAAACGTACATGTGTTCTTCATGGTGGTTTTCAAATGTCTCTGTTCCAGAGGGCAGTAGTGCTTTTACGGAGCGGTGGGTTTTAAATCAGAACTTTTGTAGGTTTGGCTGTGTGATACTGGTGAAGGGCCCACTTGACAGAGCTCCTAGATTCAACATGTAGACATGTCTTTGCTACTAGGGAATACTGCCCTCTGCCTTCTGGCCATGTAATGACAGGCTGCTTGAGTGGTTGCAATGTATCCGTGCACCGAGATGCTGTTGCACACATTGTTTCATCATCGTATCAAAGAAAAGCTCTAAGAACCTCCACGGTGCTGGTGTAAAGGGGAGTATAGCGAGGAGAGAGGGGGAGCAGGAGTGGGGTGATGGCCATGTCACACCAGAGCACCTGGTGTGGAGGAAGTGGTCGAGTCTCCACCATAGGCTGGGAAAGAATCCTGTTTACATCCAAGGGACCTTGTGATAGAGGAGGAAACGATAACAAGAGAGTCACAAAAGCAGAACCTCTTCCCAGGCTCATCTTCTCATTCCATCTTCTCTCCCGAGCTGCTCTGCCCGTCTCCAGGTTTTGGGTCTCCCTTGTCTCTCCGCGACAGTACCAGACCCAGCAGGACCCAGGACCGTGCGGTCCACTCATGGCCCAAGACAGTGGTGCTGATCACTGGCTGTTCCTCGGGGATAGGCCTCAGCCTTGCCGTGCGACTCGCCTCCGACCCCAGCAAGACCTACAAAGGTAAAGTCGTGCCAGGCCCTTGGCTATCACTTAAAGTACAATGCTTTTGTTTGGACGAAACAAGCGTGGGCACATCTCAAGTAGGATGAGATGTAGACAGTGTGACATGTTGATGATTTTGGCCTTTACCAGTTATTGTACATCCAAACGTTAACCGCATTATCTTGAACTGGTGCAATTTGTACGTAGCCCGATGTGAACGACAGTGTTATCTGCAGACCTACAGTACACAGATGTGTCATGTCTATGTTGTGTCAAACATGTCCTTGACCAATGAGATACGGTTGCTTAGTCTACGCCACCATGAGGAACCTGTCCAAGAAGGAGCGTCTGCTGGAGAGTGTGAAGGGTCTGCACAAGGACACCCTGGATGTGCTGCAGATGGATGTGACGGACAAACAGTCCATCCTGTCCGCCAGGGACAGGGTCAGGGAGAAGAGGATCGACATCCTGGGTACTGTCCTGTCTACCAGCACAGAAACACTGCGCTGATACTGTGTTTGATGAAAGCACAGACACATTCTGTGTGTGTCTGTGTGTGTGTGTGTGTGTGTGTGTGTGGAGAGGGGAGGGGAGGGGGGAGAGGGGGCTTGTTTAACTAAGGATAGGAAACTAAGAAAAAAAAAGACCTTCTGGGGACATTTGCTTGGGCCCTACAACTTAGGGTTTAGAGTTAGGGGGAACATGGAATTGAATTGTCAGTCCTTGTTAGAATGGTTAAAGAAATCTGTGTGTGTGTGTGTTTGTGTGTCGGCCTGTCTGTCTGTGGTGCCCTCAGTTTGTAACGCTGGAGTGGGTCTGATGGGGCCTGTGGAGGTGCAGTCTCTGGACACCATGAGGCAGATCCTGGAGGTGAACCTGCTGGGCACCATCAGCACCATCCAGGCCTTCCTGCCGGGGATGAAGGCCCAGAGCCAGGGACGCATCCTGGTCACAGGCAGCATCGGAGGCCTGCAGGGTGAGAGAGTGCTGTGTGTGGCTTAAAGTGGTGCATAACATGAGAAACTAACCCTAATTGTCAAAGTCATCTGTATTTGTTTTTTGCCAAAGGACTGCCCTTTAATGAGGTTTACTGCGCAAGCAAGTTTGCAGTAGAGGGTGTGTGTGAGAGTCTGGCCATTCTCCTGCAGCACTTCAACATTCAGTGAGTTCAGAGGTCTTCTTTTGCATTCTTTGTACCTTTGTGTTTGGTTACATCGTCTTTTCAGTTGTTTAAATGAGTAGATAGGAAGAGGGCGAAGAAATGTGAACACTTTGTGTCCCGTCATGCAGCGTGAGCCTTATTGAGTGTGGCCCTGTCAACACGGACTTCCTGAGCAACCTGCAGATGGCGGAGCCAGGCGACGCTGCCCTTCAGCAGGTGGACAGCCACACGCGGAGCCTCTATGACACGTACCTGCAGCACTGTGGGACCGTGTTCCAGAACGCAGCGCAGGACACTGAGGACATAGTCAAGGTACGGTCTGGGACCAGCATTTCCAATGAAGTTGAGTTCCTGTTTTTTGTTTTGAAATGACACTCGATGGGACATCATACCTCCAGAATGGGGCACTTGCCTACCAGAAATGTTGTTCAAAGAAAGATGATCCCCTTGTTATGGTACTGTACTCCCTCCAGGAATAGCGGGTTATCTGATGCTCATACACACTGGTGGGAGAGTAACTAGCTGGTTATCTGCTATTCATCTCTGGCTAACGCACCCAGCTACGTAAGAGAGTGATGCCATCTGCTCTTCTGCCTCTGGAGTCCTTTGCCAACACATAACAAAGTTATTTAGGAGCTCTGTGTGACAGTGTAATGAGCAGTGTGGTGTAAACCTCAACTTTCTGTCTGTCCATAGATCTTTATGGATGCCATACAGTCAGCCAGTCCTGCCTTCAGATACTACACCAACAGTGCCCTCCTACCCCTCACCAGCCTCAAGGTCACTGCCCCAGATGGGTGCCAGTACATCAGAGAAATGAGTCAGCGCATCTTCTCAGCTGGCAGCACAGAGGAGCCATGATGGGCATTTTACTGGACAGCAACTTTAGAGAGACCAAGCCAGATTGTTGGGGGAGTGGCTTCGGAGGAAGGGGGTGGGATATCTTGATTCGAATCCTTTCGAACGAAAGCCAAAATTGCTACTTTTGCAAAATCCTGACTTTAATTCACATGTAATCATCTTAATTGAGGTATGTTAAAGGGCGGTTTATGATGTACAATGCCTACTACAATGTAAGTCTGCTAGAGTGTAGCTTTTAAATACTTTCTATCTTCATGAAAACAAAATAAAATATTTGTTGCGAAGCTATATTTCTGCCAAATGTTTATGGGATAGGTTGCTATTTGCAGAATTGCAGTTCATTTTACTTGCAGTTGTACTGACACTGAGGGCAGAGTTTCAGTACTGTGAGAAAGTTCTCATGGAGATGGCAGGGCTGTGGAAATATTGTCCAAAGATAGAGCCACTATCTAAGCCTGTTTATCAAGGCTTTATTCCACACAGATATTCACTTTCATGACCACCACACCACATACATGAGATATAGATTATTTTCAAGAATGATCTATATTTCAGTAATTTTTCTTTAAGGAATTACCGTCACGTATCCTGAGAAAACCGATACTGAGGAAAGCAATAAGTTACTTCCAGAAACGTCATAGGGCCAGCTGTAAATCTACTTGTCCACTAGATGGCTTCCATCCTGATGTAAGATCTTTCATTAGATCAAAATCATTGATTTGATTTATAGTAAAGTCAATTGAAGTAAATTAGAATACAGATGCCCTTGTTGATCCCCAGGGGGAAATTACACTGTTAAAAATGATTTAAACTAACCAGAAGTAAAGTGTTAATGCAGGTTGGCAAACTGATACTAGCAGAATAACACATTTGGAAAGGTTTGTCGTTGGTCATGAATTAGAGAAAAAACTGAAAACACATCAAAGGTCATCTACATCTTAAGTAAAGTGAAGAAATATACAGAGAAGTGTCTAGCGTCACAATATATTTTGATAAATAGATTAAACTGTATCTCCAGTGTAACCACATCACCATAGATTAGGACAACTTGTTGCTGTATTGAGAGTGCTTATAGTAGGTTATATAAATGATCTGATACTCTCAAGTCTATAGAGAGAACACACACACCAGGATAAGCTGAGGGACAGGATGATCTCAGTTACATGAACAGTAAGGTCCTGTTCATTCCCTCATTGGGTTGCTTCCTTATGGGCTCTAATACCTTCAGTTCTGGCTGTGCTAGCCTTACTACATAACCACTTAATGCAGGACAGCCCACACGTCATGGTGATGCATTTTTAGTTAATTACCTCTTCTCTTGCCACTCAATCATTATTCATTCATCACTGTGTCAATAATGAATAGATACATCAAATTAAGTGGGTGCATTACAAAAAAAAATCCAAGCGACATTGAAGTTAGATTTGATGTATTTAATGATTAATGACATCAGAGCCCTGCCATGTGAACCTGCTTATTTACAGCAAATATCTTCCCAGGATGGTTTGACAGTGCCAGGTACCAAAGTCCAGATGAGTCATGTGTACAGGTAGTGCATCACAGTGTGATAATGGTACATGTTGACCTTTCGCCTCATTCATACAGATCAACTCAATCCATTGGGCTTTGGCTTTTGTCAGTCTTCTGAGGTGAGATATCATCTGTGTATGTCTATCATCTGTAATCAGCACTGCTGCTTATGTTGGGTATGGAACCATAATGATCAAATTAATTAAATGAGTCCATAGGTTCCTCCCATTTTCTCTACGTCATTCCTTAAGGCTCCGTCTGTTATCAGGAAACAGCTTGAGTGACACATCAGTTCACACCACTGCTGCTAGGTTGATATCGCAATCCGCCAGGGAAAGCCGGCCGGTTACCTGAGGGAACAAGATCATCTCATTCAACTTTTATAATATAATAAATAAACTAAAATGGCAAACAAAACTACACTACTTTGCCGGGCGCTTTTTGAGATGTCTGAGATGCGCTCTACGAAACTTGCCCGAGGACTTACAAACAGAGCAAATACCAGGTAAGCGTTAGCTACGATAGAATCCACCGGCATTTTATTAGTTGGTCAAAAACTTAATTAATTCTAATGAGCAATAACATATTTCGCTTACTGTACGCGATAATGTACTCAGAAATGGGAAATGTTGTATAGAAACTGCTTTTAACTGATGGACGGTTAACATTTAGCGTTAGTTACTTATTGGGAATATATTCGATATAAATATATTATATTTGTTTTTAGCTTACCCAGATATATATTTATAACTTCATATATTAGATATAGACTATCACATATATTTCCACGTATTCGTATTTGAGATACGAATTAAGAGTTTGAAGTGAGCTGAAAAGTGCGGTGGAATGTCACAAGGCAAAAAGAACGTCAGTCGCCTGGGGCAACAGCTACACATGGGCAGAAAACGTGCTCAACCACAGATGCCAGTTCCAGTAAAAAAATGTTAATACAGCACATCTTAATTCGTAATAATCCATTATGATATTGTAAACCTACACTAGGTTGCACTGATGTCTAACTGGGTTGGTTAATATTGAATAATGCACCTAAAAGGCAGTCTTTCAAATGGGGCAGTTTGTCTGAACACTTGAGATATTCATGTGAAGACAAACAAAAATCAGATGGCAACAAGTATGTCTTTCTCTTTGTCCTCCCAGACCCTTAGGCTCCTACGGGGTCCTGGCTGC
Organism: Mallotus villosus; assembly: GCA_903064625.1. Taxonomy (NCBI): domain Eukaryota; kingdom Metazoa; phylum Chordata; class Actinopteri; order Osmeriformes; family Salangidae; genus Mallotus; species Mallotus villosus. The sequence goes on along the minus strand of CAEFZP010000199.1, from coordinate 1,127,409 downwards.
CCGGCGGGCCACCTTGCCCCTGTCCCCAGCCTGCCCCATGACCACACCTTCTCGCAGCTTCATCAACCTAGCTGCCTCTATCGCTGCACGCAAGATGGACTACTCTGAGTGTCGGACACTAGGGTAGGTCTCTCACCCAAACCAGCATGCACACACACACACTCCCCGTTGTTCACGAGAACACCCTTTTGTAAGATCATGGTGAGAAGCAATCAGCTTGACGTGCAGTCTGTGTCTTCTGGTTCTGATGCAGGTTTACCCCAGAACAAATGTACAGTGTTGTGGCCAGTGTGGACCAGTACCAGCACTTTGTCCCCTGGTGTAAGAAGTCTCGTGTGGTGAAGGACAGGAACGGGGATGTCCGGGCCCATCTGGAGATCGGGTTCCCTCCCATCGTGGAGCGCTACACCTCTGAGGTCACAGTTGTCCCCAATCACCAAGTCAGGGTGAGTTTTGTCCCACCTCACTTTGTCACACTCATAAGAACTTAGGACAAAGTATCTGTGTTTGAGCTTCCTCACAAGAATTCCAAGGTTAACAGTGGTAAAGGAAAAGTAAGCTGCCAGACAACGATAAGGCATGCAGTGTTTCCCCTATATAATATTTTTTTTTACAAAACGAACTTGACCTTCCAGGGGGGGCGGGAGGGGCCGTTGGTCCAATATAATGGTAGGGGAAACACTGGCATGAGATCTGCTAGATGATGATTAGGGAAGTGATCAGCTGTTCCAAGGTGATGAATCTCCTGTTTGACCTGCTGCTGACAGTGCACTCCTCCTCCCTGGGGCTCCCAGAGGCTTTGTCTGGCTCCGCAGTGATAGGCTAAAGTGTTGTGTCATGTGACCTCAGGCCGTGTGCACAGACGGATCCCTCTTCAGCCATCTAGAGACGTTATGGAGGTTCGCCCCTGCAGCCAAGGACCAGCCAGGCTCCTGCAAGGTGGAGTTCTATGTAAGTGAATACAAGGATCCCTAAAAACCTCTTCCCCTCTCTAACACGAAATGGCTATGAATCCTAGTATGGACACATTGAAATGAGGCTTGCGGTTGTTGGTCATATCAGCAAACGTTACACTGCCTCATAGCAGGGGCTCTTTGCTCAAGTACTATGAGTGACAGGTGAAGTTCAACATCCAATAGCATGGCAGTGAGATGCCTACACGGCCATCTTGTTCTTTTCTTATTGGATTCATTGTTCGAGAAGTGTTCAGCAAAGCCTATTAGGTTCTATGTATAAACCCTGAACCCATGAGCCCAGTCATGGATCCCTCTTAAAATAGTGTACCTAAGAAGCCCTCTGGCGGGAACGTTGTGACCTCGATGTCTCAGATTGTTGCCAGGGCGACTAGGCTGGGGCTTGGAAGGGCAACACACTGGTGCCTGTGAATACATGGAGCCGTAGAATGACTTAGCAGATCAGTAGTTGTATGAATGGACGGTGTGCCGAGGTGCAAGTAGGTGTGATCCACTTCAATTGGAGATTCATCAGAAAATGCAAGAGGATAAGCACTGGTTTTTAGATGCAAAGTGATCCGTTTTTTTGGTCTTCCCTCAAACGAACTCACGTCCATCTCTCCTCCTCCCTCCAGGTGTCGTTCGAGTTCAAATCCCTGCTGCACTCTCAGCTCGCCAACCTTTTCTTTGACGAGGTGGTCAAGCAGATGGTGAATGCCTTTGAGAAGCGGGCGGCCAGTCTGTACAGTGGTCCCCCTGCTTCTCCCCAGATCCCTGGGAGGAGGCGGTCTGTGTGAGACCCCCCTCACACCCCCCTCACACACCCCCCTCACACATCCTTCACACCCCCCTCCACTACTCTCAGCCTCCGCAAAGACTTAATGACAGACTGCAGCTTTGTTCCCATTCAACACACCAGGTCATGGAGCGCCACCTAGTTCTGAGTCATCCGTGGTGATGTTGTAGAGCTGGTGTGTCTGAGCGAGAATGCACTTTCCCAACCAACGTCACAACGTCCGAACACACCCCACACACTCATGGTTATGTGTCATGAAGGAGACTTCTCCTTGTGTTTCTTTCTAATTGTCTTAAGGTTTCTATTTTTGTAAACAAATTCCCTTCAGTTATTATGACCCACAAGACTACACATGTCTATTTATTTATTTATCACAAAACTACAATTTATTCACTTGAATGTACATAGACCCTTTTTATTTGGGGGGATTAAAGTGAAAGAGTTTTGTAATATGTTTAAGGGACTATTTCTTTTGTTTTGGAATGAGGTGTGACCAATTGATTCCCCTGCAATGTTCAAAACCCATTAGAGGGTAGCTTTTTCTTGTCCTACACTAAATTGTTTTATTAAGTGTCAAAATGATGGAAAATTAAAAAGCCTATTTTTGTTAACCTTCATGTTTTTTTCATTTGGCTTGCTTGTGTTGAATGTACGTATGCGTCTTGTTCTTTGTGCCTGGAATTGTTCCAGTCACAAAGATTACATTTGAATGTTGAATATGTATACAGTAATAATCACTGGTTGGCCAAATCTTAAAATGTAGGCTTCATGTACAGACTGTGACAAACACTGTGCTCACCTAACCTCTGGATGCCTACGCAATGTTCTGTTTGAGCAGGACAGTTCGAGGAAACCACATGACTTCATAATCAGTTGGGAAAGAACGGAGTACAGACGACGGCTTCTCCCTCCCTCCCTCCCTCCCTCCCTCCCTCCCTCCCTCCCTCCCTCCCTCCCTCCCTCCCTCCCTCCCTCCCTCCCTCCCTCCCTCCCTCCCTCCCTCCCTCCCTCCCTCCCTCCCTCCCTCCCTCCCTCCCTCCCTCCCTTAACCGCAGCCCGTCAACACATTAACAAGAAAGAGTTCATCTGCCTTTATTCAGCTCTAGAGAAGGATCCTGACTGTCTTTTGGCTCCTGATTTGTTTTCATACAGGAAAAGCACTCCCGTCCGAAGGGCATACTAGTGTGTTGATGCTGTAGTCAGTAGATTTTCAGGAACATTGAGTGCAGACATTGAGGATTGCTGAAAGCACCCCAGAACAAACATTCAGTCCTTTAAGTCATTTTCAACGATCCATTCAGACAACTGAACAACCATGCTTTCACAAGCTCGTGACTGAGGACGAACACTCTAGACTCAGTTACGGAGGGCTTATTATGTCCTCGTATGGGAATGTTTTGCTACAAATGCCTTTCTGGCAAGTTCTTACCCACCACATGGTCTGTGCCCTTGCTTCAGCCGGACTTGTCAAAATAGCGTATCGGTGGATACCAATGAGCTGCACATGACTCTGGAATGCCTGGTGCCTTCCTTACAGTTCTGTATTCTCCCACTGCGCTGGCAGAAACCGTCATACTCTGGCATCACACTGAGATGCTGCAGCCAGCTGCCTTGGCCTAGCAGCGATCTCACAACGCTCCTCGCCGCCATATCTCATGCTGCACGTGTTCTCTGTGGTCATCGCTATTCCACAGGCTAGCTTCTCAGCATGTTCTTTATGCTGACCCCAATGGCAGATTCCCAGTGTGAAATACATCACATGAAATATTAGTCTGTGGAGCTGTTACGTAACACATGAGGGTTGTATGTCTGAAACACACAACTGGTTTATTTGACCTGACTCTGCCAAAACCGAAAACCTTCATATTTTTACATGGCACTGGCTCTGACCATCAGAAGGTGCTGTCACAGGCGTGGCCATGGGCGTATCTAGCCCTATTTTAGGGGGGCTGGAGCCCCCCCAAAAGTTTCATTAGTCTACTACCGCGCACTTGTGCACTTCGAGCACTTACTTTCAGTGCTTAGGGCGCTTACGCTAAGAAACCAAAATAATTCAGTGCACTGAAAGTACCCGGATGATGCACTGCAAACGGGCAAAAAATGAAGTGTCCGACGATGGACACTACTCGCCCTAAACGGGCGCCATCTTGGCTACGTAGCGGAAGAGGAGGAGTCCAGTGACAGAAATACAAGCGGGTTTGTTTCGCGGGTTTAGTTTCTCAGGTGTCGCGAGCAGATTTGCGTGCGTCACTTCCCGCTAAATGGGTAAGTAAAGTGTTCCAGTTTAGACAGCACTACTCAGCAACTGAGTGCACTGCAAATGTAAGTGCACTACATTGCAGTGCACTACATTGCAGTGTACTTAGTTGAGTGCGCGGTAGTAGACACAGCCTTCCACTAGCAGAGGGAGCCTTCTCTTACCATTAATCAGACACCTTGACAAGGTACAGCTGGGTAGCTCAGCCGTTGAGTATAGGTAGGCTGAGGGATGGGTTGATTCTTTTATATAATTGGTTGTGTTGTTAATCAATTATGAGAAGGTCCTTTGTTATTGGTTTATTTTGGGACTAATTAATGGTATAGCCCCTTTAAAAAGGGAAACGCACAATATAGGATGTGTGCTCAGCTGATAAAGGGAGGCTCTGCAGAGGACGAATACTAAATCAGACTACAGGCTGTTTCAGAGGACACAGAATTTTCAAAGTTACAGAATGAAGGGGATAACATTCCTGCTGCTGGCACTTAGCTGCTGTTTGACCCAGGCTCAGACGGGACACCCTACCAATGCTGACGACTACAATTGGATAAAAGCCTTGGCAGCTAGGGTTGATAAACTGGAGAGAGTTGGAGGAGCTGAGGAAAGTGACTTCAGGTGAGACAATGACCACCTCTCTGTTACAAAGAATGAGCAAATCCTAGGCTGAACTTCGGTTGTGATGTTTTTAGTGCCAAACTAAATCAGTGAGATACTCTTCTTCCCTCCTGTGTTTGTCAGGCAAGCCTCAGGTGGCTTTCTCAGCCACTCTCAGGGAATCAGGCAGTGGTAACACTGGACCCTTCACTGTTGACACACCTCTGCAGTACAAGAAAGTCTTCTCAAAGGTGGGCAACAGCTACAACCCTGCCACAGGTGCTTTGTTACGTCCTAGATTCACACATGAGTGTATACGTGTTTAAGTGCAGTTGTGAGACCTCTGTTATGTTCGAAGGTATCTTCGCAGCCAGTGTGAAGGGGATGTACTACTTTCGTTTTACCATGAGGAACAACCTGAGTGCCACGCCTAACACTGTGGTGTCCCTGATGAAAAATAACCAGAGATTGGCATCTGTGTGGGACACCAAAGGGGCTGATTCTAATGACAGTGGCAGCAACGCAGCAGTCATTCCTCTGGTGAAGGGGGACCAGGTTTACATCCAACTGCGCTCGAAAAGATTCATCTATGATGATGGTATGAACTACAACACCTTTAGTGGCTTCCTGCTCTTAAGCATGTAAAGCAAACACTGAAAAATAGCTCAACTGAATGACTTTAGTACACATCAGGTTAGTAGTCAGTAATGTTTGCAGCTTACAACAGTGATGTTATACCTACTGTGATCTAACTAAATTTGTTGTTCTTAACATACCATCTCCACAAGCAAAAATACATATATATGTATATGGAAGAAACTGATGATCAAAAAGCATTTAGTTCTGGTTGAACAATTATGTCTAACAAAATAATAACTTGCACTATTAATACCATTTGTAAAAATCTGGGGGGTTGTTAATCCCATTTGTTTGTGCCAAAGCAGTAATGTGCAACAGAATAATAAAGAAACTTTTTGAAGGAATGTTTAGAAAGTGATTCCAATGCATTTATTTAAAACGCATTTGCAGTTCCCACCACACTAATCTTTCACTGAGTTTGGCTGAGCACAGCGCCTCCCCCTGGTCATTGGTGGCTGTGCAGGTGTAGATGTCGGAATCTTCTGGCACCACCTGGAGGAGGACTAATGTACAGTCGCCATGGCCATCCTCCTCGTACTCCATTTCAACAACCCGTCTGCTACGAGCAGAATAAACCCAACAGAATCCCAACTCTTGCGTAGTGGACGCAACGTTTTTTTAAACTCCCCCACTCCCCTACCCATTGGTTAACAGCTTCAATTTACGCAAATGTATGCTAGTTTGATATCCAGAATTGCATTTTGGATATCAAGAATTCGAATTGTTGATATCAAGAATTGCATTTTGGATATCAAGAATTCTTATTTTTGATATCAAGAATTGCATTTTGGATATCAACAATTGGAATTCTTGATATCAAGAATTAATTATTGATATCCGAAATTATTTTTGATATCAAAAATTTGAATTGTTGATATCCAAAATGCAATTCTTGATATCAAAAATACGAATTCTTGATATCCAAAATGCAATTCTTGATATCCAAAATTGGAATTGTTGATATCCAAAATGCAATTGTTGATATCCAAAATGCGAATTCTTGATATCCAAAATGCAATTGTTGATATCCAAAATTCGAATTCTTGATATCCAAAATGCAATTGTTGATATCAACAATTCGAATTTTGGATATCAAGAATTCATTGATTAAATGATAAAACGGCTTGCCATAGAATTCTTGATATCAACAATTCAATTCTGGATATCAACAATTCGAATTCTTGATATCCAAAATGCAATTCTGGATATCAAACTAGCATACATTTGCGTAAATTGAAGCTGTTAACCAATGGGTAGGGGAGTGGGGGAGTTTAAAAAAACGTTGCGTCCACTACGCAAGAGTTGGGATTCTGTTGGGTTTATTCTGCTCGTAGCAGACGGGTGGTTGTGGTATATGTCTGCTGAACCCAGATAACTATGTTACACGTACAATAGCCTACATTCATAAAGGTTAGGACAATTATTACGTTTTTGGAGGTCTCAAAACATCCAACTTCATCCATTTTCAAAATCAATGTTGAACTAAACCGAACTCCAATGGATTGCAAAGTCTACAATGGCCGCAGTGGGCAACGCTCTTAGCGTAGAAAATGTTACGCCTGTGCAAACAGAATTTACGTAGCCTGCCTACTCCTGCCCACATGATAGTCATTAGCATACATTGTTGATATCCAGAATTCAATTCTTGATATCAAGAATTCGAATTGTTGATATCCAGAATTCCATTCTTGATATCCAAAATGCGAATTGTTGATATCCAAAATGCAATTGTTGATATCCAAAATGCGAATTCTTGATATCCAAAATGCATTGTTGATATCAAAAATGCGAATTCTTGATATCCAAAATGCAATTGTTGATATCCAAAATTGGAATTCTTGATATTAACAATTCAATTCTGGATATCAACAATTCGAATTCTTGATATCCAAAATGCAATTCTGGATATCAAACTAGCATACATTTGAGTAAATTGAAGCTGTTAACCAATGGGTAGGGGAGTGGGGGAGTTTAAAAAAACGTTGCGTCCACTACGCAAGAGTTGGGATTCTGTTGGGTTTATTCTGCTCGTAGCAGACGGGTTGTTGTGGTATATGTCTGCTGAACCCAGATAACTATGTTACACGTACAATAGCCTACATTCATAAAGGTTAGGACAATTATTACGTTTTTGGAGGTCTCAAAACATCCAACTTCATCCATTTTCAAAATCAATGTTGAACTAAACCGAACTCCAATGGATTGCAAAGTCTACAATGGCCGCAGTGGGCAACGCTCTTAGCGTAGAAAATGTTACGCCTGTGCAAACAGAATTTACGTAGCCTGCCTACTCCTGCCCACATGATAGTCATTAGCATACATTGTTGATATCCAGAATTCAATTCTTGATATCAAGAATTCGAATTGTTGATATCCAGAATTCCATTCTTGATATCCAAAATGCGAATTGTTGATATCCAAAATGCAATTGTTGATATCCAAAATGCGAATTCTTGATATCCAAAATGCAATTGTTGATATCAAAAATGCGAATTCTTGATATCCAAAATGCAATTGTTGATATCCAAAATTGGAATTCTTGATATCAACAATTCAATTCTGGATATCAACAATTCGAATTCTTGATATCCAAAATGCAATTCTGGATATCAAACTAGCATACATTTGAGTAAATTGAAGCTGTTAACCAATGGGTAGGGGAGTGGGGGAGTTTAAAAAAACGTTGCGTCCACTACGCAAGAGTTGGGATTCTGTTGGGTTTATTCTGCTCGTAGCAGACGGGTTGTTGTGGTATATGTCTGCTGAACCCAGATAACTATGTTACACGTACAATAGCCTACATTCATAAAGGTTAGGACAATTATTACGTTTTTGGAGGTCTCAAAACATCCAACTTCATCCATTTTCAAAATCAATGTTGAACTAAACCGAACTCCAATGGATTGCAAAGTCTACAATGGCCGCAGTGGGCAACGCTCTTAGCGTAGAAAATGTTACGCCTGTGCAAACAGAATTTACGTAGCCTGCCTACTCCTGCCCACATGATAGTCATTAGCATACATTGTTGATATCCAGAATTCAATTCTTGATATCAAGAATTCGAATTGTTGATATCCAGAATTCCATTCTTGATATCCAAAATGCGAATTCTTGATATCCAAAATGCAATTGTTGATATCCAAAATGCGAATTGTTGATATCCAAAATGCAATTGTTGATATCAAAAATGCGAATTCTTGATATCCAAAATGCAATTGTTGATATCCAAAATTGGAATTCTTGATATCAACAATTCAATTCTGGATATCAACAATTCGAATTCTTGATATCCAAAATGCAATTCTGGATATCAAACTAGCATACATTTGAGTAAATTGAAGCTGTTAACCAATGGGTAGGGGAGTGGGGGAGTTTAAAAAAACGTTGCGTCCACTACGCAAGAGTTGGGATTCTGTTGGGTTTATTCTGCTCGTAGCAGACGGGTTGTTGTGGTATATGTCTGCTGAACCCAGATAACTATGTTACACGTACAATAGCCTACATTCATAAAGGTTAGGACAATTATTACGTTTTTGGAGGTCTCAAAACATCCAACTTCATCCATTTTCAAAATCAATGTTGAACTAAACCGAACTCCAATGGATTGCAAAGTCTACAATGGCCGCAGTGGGCAACGCTCTTAGCGTAGAAAATGTTACGCCTGTGCAAACAGAATTTACGTAGCCTGCCTACTCCTGCCCACATGATAGTCATTAGCATACATTGTTGATATCCAGAATTCAATTCTTGATATCAAGAATTCGAATTGTTGATATCCAGAATTCCATTCTTGATATCCAAAATGCGAATTCTTGATATCCAAAATGCAATTGTTGATATCCAAAATGCGAATTGTTGATATCCAAAATGCAATTGTTGATATCAAAAATGCGAATTCTTGATATCCAAAATGCAATTGTTGATATCCAAAATTCGAATTCTTGATATCCAAAATGCAATTGTTGATATCAACAATTCGAATTTTGGATATCAAGAATTCATTGATTAAATGATAAAACGGCTTGCCATAGAATTGTTGATATCCAAAATGCAATTGTTGATATCCAAAATGCGAATTCTTGATATCCAAAATGCAATTGTTGATATCAAAAATGCGAATTCTTGATATCCAAAATGCAATTGTTGATATCCAAAATTCGAATTCTTGATATCCAAAATGCAATTGTTGATATCAACAATTCGAATTTTGGATATCAAGAATTCATTGATTAAATGATAAAACGGCTTGCCATACATATTGGTATTGCCACAGACACCCTATTATACATCACAATGGCTGGTACTATTAGGGTAGAAGGTGGCCATCCATGTAAGGTCTGAAGTGAGACCAAAAGACATGTTGACCTGAACAATAGTTCACATGGAATAAACCCAGCTCACATACCCTTTACAACTTGAAGCCATCAGCTTTGTCAAATGAATTCTGCCTGCATGTCCCTTCACACAAGTTTCATGTTTCATAGCCCTGCCAAGAGACAATGCATACAATTTCCCCCCCCCAATTCCCCCCCTGACATTTCCGATAATGACACTACACTGTTATAGGCTCTCACACGGAAGCTGGATTCCCAGTGTGAAATGCTTCACATGAAACCTCAGTCTGTGAAGCTGTAAAGTAACACGAGGGTGTGTCTGAAACACACAACTGGTTTATTTGACCTGACTCTTCCAAACACAAAAACCTTCATATGAATTATGTTATCATGATCATGATTCAGTAAATGATCATTTATATTCTGCCACTGTAAATTTAAACTTGCGTCTCTAGCAAACAGAGGGCACATGGTCCACTCCCCTCTGTAAACCCTAAGCCCTTTAGCTGCAATGCAGTGTCCACACTGATGCGAATGGTCACATTACATATTGGTATTGCCACACACACCCTATTATACATCACAATGGCTGGTACTATTAGATTAGAAGGTTGCCATGTACGGTCATTTTTCCCTTTCTGAATCTAGCTAAAACAAGCTTTTAACCTAAGTGACACAAAAATGTTGCATTTATTAAGTAAATAATCACAGGTGCACAGTACTGACAGTATTACTGCCAGAGTACATGACTGAAGTGAGACCAAAAGACGTGTTGACCTGAAGAATATATAGTTCTCATGGAATAAACCCAGCTCACATACCCTTTTCAACTTGAAGCCATCAGCTTTGTCAAATGAATTCTGCCTGCATGTCCCTTCACACAAGTTTCATGTTTCATAGCCCTGCCAAGAGACAATGTATACAATTTCCCCCCCCCAATTCCCCCCCTGACATTTCCCATAATCCCACATTGCATAATATAGGAAGTGTGCTTCGTTGATAAAGGGAGGCTCTGCAGAGGATGAACACTAAACCAGACTACAGGCTGTTTCAGAGCACACAAGTTACAGAATGAAGGGGATAACATTCCTACTGGCACTTAGCTGCTGTTTGACCCAGGCTCAGATGGAAGAGCATAACTATCCTGACAACTGCAATCTGATAAAAGACCTGGCAGCTACGGTTGAGAAAGTGTCCACCATGACGGAGAAGATGGGACTGATGGAGACCAGGCTGCAGACTACGGAGAGAGAGTTGGAGGAGCTGAAGAAAGTGACTTCAGGTGAGACAATGACCACCTCTGTTACAAAGAATGAGCAAATCCTAAACTGAGCTTCTGATGTGATGTTTTGAGACAGAACTGAATCATTGAGGCTCTTCTTCCCTCCTGTGTTTGTCAGGCAAGCCTCAGGTGGCTTTCTCAGCCACTCTCAGGGGAATCAGGCTATGGTAACACTGGACCCTTCACTGTTGACACACCTCTGCAGTACAAGAATGTCTTCTCAAACGTGGGCAACAGCTACAACCCTGCCACAGGTGCTTTGTTAGGTCCTAGATTCACACATGAGTGCATATGTGTTTAAGTGCAGTTGTGACACCTCTGTTATGTTTGAAGGTATCTTCACAGCCAGTGTGAAGGGGATGTACTACTTCCGGTTTTCCATGATGAACAACCTGATTGCCACGCCTAATTCTGTGGTGTCCCTGATGAAAAATGACCAGAGGTTGGTATCTGTGTGGGACACCTCAGGGACTGATTCTAATGACAGTGGCAGCAACGCAGCAGTCATTCCTCTGGAGGTGGGGGACAATGTTTACATCAAACTGCTCGCCAACAGACTCATCTATGATGATAGTATGAACTACAACACCTTCAGTGGCTTCCTGCTCTTTAGCATGTAAAGCAAACACTGAAAAATAGCTCAACTGAATGAATGACTTTAATACACATCAAGTTAATAGTCGATAATGTGTGCAGCTTACAACACAGTGACTGACCGGTCGTTCTTAACAAAATCATTTCCATAATGCAAAAAAAACACACAGAACACACATTTGGCAGAAACAGATGATCAAAAAGCATTTAGTTCTGGTTGAACATTATAAGTCTGTAACAAAATAAACATGTACACTATTATTAACCTTTTTAATAAATGCCATGCAAAAAAATTGGGGGATTGTTGATCCCATTCGTTTGTGCCAGAGCAGAAATGTGAAACAGAACAATAAGAGACTTTTTGATGGAATGTTTAGAAAGTTATTCCATCGCATTGTTTTAAAACGCATTCACAGTTCCCACCACTCTACTTTATCACTATGAGTTTGGCTGAGCACAGCGCCTCCCCCTGGTCATTGGTGGCTCTGCAGGTGTAGATGTCAGAATCTTCTGGCACCACCTGGAGGAGGACTAATGTACAGTCGCCATGGCCATCCTCCTCGTACTCTATTTTCACATGGGACGACTCCTCTAACGGCTCCTCACCCCTCAGCCACACCACTGCAGGGTCAGGGTACCCTGGGAGGGGAGGGGGGGACAGGAGAGAGTGAGAGAGAGAACATGAAGACACATTCATAGATAAGACTCAGTTATCCCGGAGACCTGAGAACCGACCTGCGACCCGTCAGAACCCTGTGTGTGCCTGAAGTACCTGTGAGGTGGCAGGAGAGGCGGGCAGTGGAGCCTGTTGCTGTTGTCTGGTCCTTCAGGGGCTGGGAGAACTGTGGAGGCCCCTGTAGCTTCACATCTAGGGATGGCAGGGCCTGCTTAGCCTCTGGGCTCATGGGCGACTCTGGGACGGGGGGAGAGGCAGAGAGGCGGGTAGCACGATCGGTCATGTGAGTCGTACTACTGAGAGAGGGAGAGGGAACGTTTATCAGGAGGGTCTTACCTTCCACTGGGCTAGTGGGAGAGCCAGGTACCTCTCCTTTAGACCGCAGAGCCATCCTCTTCAGAGCCAGCAGGGCTTTCCCTGCCTTCTGCAAGTCAAAGACGAAACACACACACACGCCTGTGTCATTGTCAAGTGTTATCCACTGAACGTCCCACAGCAGTGTGTCTCAGGTGAGGATCCTAGCATCATCCTCCAGTCTTGCTACCTTCCACTTCTGCCTGGCCAGGAACCTCTTCATCTTCTCCTTGGACAGGCTCTTGGTGGTGCTGGGATCTGCTGAGGCCGCCATCCAGGAGTGGGCCAGGGCTTCCACACAGGACATCCTCCGTCTAGGGGCAAGGGGACAGAGAGGGTTAGGAGTGGGGGTGAATGCGGTGCTCAGTCACAGAGAGAAGTCCAGTTTCACAGGGTTTAATACTGAGTGGTGGAGAATGACCTGGGGTCTTTATTCAGCAGGGAACTGATGAAGTTTTTGGCCTGGTCGGTGATCTCCTCAAAGCTCTCCTCGTCAAACTCCCACTTTGCAGCTGTCACCAGGGCCAGAGTCTCTGCATCACTGTTGCCTTGGAACGGAGATTCACCACTCAGTCTGAAAAAACACAACCACACACACACACCCCATTAGCCATGTGCATTCATTAGCAGCAATGCCAATGTACAACCACTAGGTGGTGTGAGTGTTCAGGGTTCTCTCCTGTACAGAGCCCTGTTTCACACTGCGAGAGTGGCGCTTCGGTCCTCACAATATGTAGCAGATGACCCCGATGCTCCACATGTCCGTTGCCAAGCCGACTTCCTCATAGCTGATCACCTCCGGAGCCACAAACTCTGGAGTCCCATGCATCACCTTCAGAGGAGTGGTGGGATCTGACACACACACACACACACAAATATGCTCAAATGCTCATGCTCCAGAGGGTGGACTTCCTGCATTTACAATACCTTTCTGACACCCACCCAGTTTGCTGGCCAGACCAAAGTCGATGATCTTGACAAGTGTGCCGTTGTGGTTCACACACACGATGTTCTCAGGTTTGAGGTCCAGGTGGACGATGTTCTGTTTGTGCATGTAGCCCATCCCCTCGCAGATCTGCTGCATGTACAGAACACTGGCCGCCTCCGTGTGCTCAAAGTTGTCGTCCACGATCCGCTCAAACAGCTCGCCGCCCGCAATACTGCAGACATACACATCCACCATTGATGCCTTTTAACTTCTCTAAAGCTTAAGGTTAGATTGCATCACATGACACACAAGGTGCTCTTTCCTAAGCTCATGCACGTGTCACGGTGTCTGTGTGGTGGAGCCAATACCCACAATTCCATGACCATGACCATCTCGGTCTTGTTGTCGTAGGCTGCCAGGCACTGGCCCAGTTGGGGGTGATGCAGGTAGTTCATCAGCTCGATCTCTTTGCGTGCCGCCTCCCTTTCCTTGGTCCTCCGGCCCTTGTAGAACTTTCCGGCGTACAATCGACCCGTCTCCTTGTGGCTCAGCTTGAACACCTGGCCAAACTTCCCCCTGAAGGAGGAAGGAGAAGGTCAACAGGTCAATAACGGCACACAACCCTCACAAAACACATGAGAAAGATGTTGTCCTTTAGCCGTTAGAGAGTGGACGCATATTTTGTGAGACATCTCCAGATGCACAGTATTGATGACTGTTCGACATGCAAGAGAGGAATAGTGGTTAAATAGGAGTGTAATCCTGGTCACTGGCCTGAACCAAAGGAAGGACTGAGGTTCTTTATCGTTTGAATCTGAACACTGCAGCCTCTGGCATCTCAGCGGACAAACAGGTGCTGAGCAGATATAAGGTGCTTTCTGTCCCTACATGTTTTACAAACGTGGACAACTGTCTCACTAAGTAAACAAAAGGGCTTAGTTTTTAGTCTTATTCCAAGATCTACGGTAAAATATAAACAAGGGGGTACGTATACATTTGTGTGCGTGTGTGTGTCAGCACATGTCCTTCTGTACTCACACGCCCAGTTTCTCCATCACAGTGTAGTGTTCGCTGACTTTGTGGGTGGAGTCAATGGTGACGTCCTGATAGGTCACGGCAGGCTCTTCCTCCTGTTCAGCTGAAAACAGCACACACGAGCTGTGCAAGTCTGACTTCTAACATTTTCTGGAATATACCACACAAGTGCATGTAGGCCGACTCCCTACAGAACATCAGAGGTCATACTGAATCTTTGGGCTCACCTTTCTGCTCCATGACGACCTCTGTAGACTCCTGGCTGGGCTCGCTCACTCCTACCCTGTTATAGGCTCTCACACGGAAGCAGTACTGCTTCTGGGGCTGCAGGCCGGGGGTTACCCTGTACGAGGTGCTCTTGCACTGGGCTGTAAGCTCACTCCAATCACCCAGGCTCTGTCGGGCCTCTTGTCCTCACTTCAACCACGTAGCCCAGGACAACGCTGCCTCCGTCGTAGCAGGGCCCAGACCAGGACAGAACCAGACTGCTGGTGGAGAGGAGGGAGACCACTGGGCTGGAGGATGGGGGCTGCGGCCGATCTGGAGGGCAGAGCAACACACACACACACACATCATACGTTTGTATGACAGCACTTAACATAGAGCAGTGAGGAGAGAAAGGCTGAGGTTCTCACCAACAACAGAGATAGTGACGGTGTGCTCTGCAGAGCTTCTGCGGTCCTTGACCACAACAGTATAGCGTCCTGCGTAATCTGGCTGAGCCTGGGCTATCACTAGCGTGGTGCTCTGATCACTGCTCTCCACCCACAACTCAGTTCCATCCACCACCTGGCGTGAGAAAGAGAGAAAGGAGTGCTCAGAAGAACTCTAAAGGTGTATGAAAAGAGGACTGTGTAGAGGTACTCTTACAGACATCAAATCTAAATCTATTTGTATAGTCCTTTTTACACATGTCACAGAGGGCTTCACATACGCCCTTAGAACTGCCCCTCAACCAACCTAAACCCTCAAGGAAGACAAGGAAAAACTCCCAGAAAGACATCTGTTCGGGGAAGGGGCCTGTGTGTTTACCTGGTCTTTGTTTCGGATCCAGCAGGACACTGCAGGAGAACTGCTGCTGAACACACACGTCACACGGAGGGGTTTTCCAACCAGCGCCTCCACCTGGTTCGGAGGGTCTTCGAACTGCACTGCAGCAACTGTGGGGTGAATACAGGACACACGTCAGGGTTCTGATGTGGGTTAACGTTGTGTAGGTACCTGCGTTTGCAGGGAGAGATGTGTGTGTGTGTATATTTTCCTCCTCTCTCCTGTTAGACATCCCTCATCACCATTCATGGGGCTGGTGTGTTAACTGTAAATACGAGCAGGATTTCTTTACAAAACACGAATGAACTTCAGTATAGAAAGTGGAGTCAACTGTTTAAACTCTCCCCTGCAAACGTCTACACAACACGATGCAGCTCATCCCATGCTCCAGCTGCACACCATCTGATAAACTGGAAGTTACCAAACGCATATGGACTAGTTAGCGCGAGTATAAAGAGATCCTTTGACATGCAGTTTCATAGATGGTCAACAAATATTCGCTTACCCAACATTTCCCTTTGAACACAAAGAAACATGCAAACACACACACACACAAACTAGACAAGTCACATTCTCTTAACGATGAAATTCCATTACAGAATTAGATAACCCCGTTTATGAGCACAAGTCAAAGGCACAGGTCCATATTCAAATGGCTACAGATGGGTGCATTTGACTTGGCAAGATAAGAGTGCACTTTAAATTGGTCTCACAAAGGACTCCTCTTTGGAGAAGGAGAGCTGTGACATCATCATCTTTCATCAGATGCCGCATGCCATCTATTTTAATGCACATTACATTCCAACCAATTCCATTTCATTTCCCACTTCACGCAAACAACTATAGCTTGATTCCGTCTTTCTCCTTAGCAATCATGATATTTCCCTTCAATCAACTCAAGCAAGCAGCTGAAGAGAAATAACAACAGATATTTTTAGGATTTGTTTCTTTTAAATAACCATGAAGTGAGCTATTCAACCTGTAACCAGTTTACCTGGTAACACCCATTTGAGTGCACAATTGCTCCTGGCCTTGGACAAAGTCAGTAAGCGAGCTGCCACACAATGCTAACGTACAAAGGCAACTTATTATATGGATAGTACAAAGGCAAGGCAATAGCATATAGCTGCAGGGCACCTAGAGACAGTACTGTGGTAAAACAGATACAAGTCAGGAGACAATGCAGAACCGGAAAACAGCACTTTGACTTCTAACAGGGATGAAAACAGAAACTCTGCGAGACTGCCGTGGCAGGTGCAGCGAGGGAGAAGGGAGAGGGGAGAGGGAAGAAGGTGAATCTGTGTCCTACCTGTCGTTGAGTTGGCTCTCTTCTTTGGAATGACTTCTGTGGAATGTTTGGACACAGGTTAGCAGGCTGGCAGGTTAATTGCATGGGTGTCTCCTTTTGGTGTGAGTGGGAGGGGCTAAGCTTTGACTGTGGCTATCAGAGATCAGTGGGCAGAGCTGAGGCAGAGTACCATAGCTTCCCTTACAAGGTGACAAAGCTGCCTTTTCAAACCGCTCCTTCACAGTTTGAATATAATATGAGTATATTACCTTTGCGAGGTACCCCTGGGCTCCGGGTGGGAGAGCTTGTGGAGGGGCTGACCACCTGGATGACATCATCAGGTGACATAGGTGGTTTTGAGTCCCCGTTCTTAGTAATAATCCTGGAGGGCGGAGGGGGGAGCTGGGGAGAGCCGCTCCACACTTTACAGATAGTCTCGAGGTCTGGAGACAGCATTAAAAAGAGGGGGAAGGCCATTGTAAGACTGAAACTTTCTGTGGTAAATACTTTGTGAAACTAGACGTGACAACAGGAAGTTGTTGTTGTCACGTCTAGTTTCACAAAGTATTGTGCAAGTTCATGTCAGTTTTCAGTGGGGAGGACATAGAGGAAGTTTTCAACTCACTGTTAAGCTAAGCTATCCATCTTTTAAAACTCTTTTTTTCAATACTATGAAATGTAGCATTCAGTGTGAACAGTCTAGGTCTTCTCTGGGACCAGAGCACTCAGACTAAATCTGCGGTTGCATGCAAGTGTCATCTCACCTTTTACACACACAGCTGCACTGCTGGACGTCTTGCCCACGGGGCTCTCGGCCAGGCAGGTATAGGCACCAGCGTCCTCTGGAAGGCAGTCCCTCACCACCAGTTTGGCCACACGGCCATCAAAGACGGTCTCCCCGAAACATACCACCTCACCTGCCCACAAGAGCACACACACACACACATCAAACACACTCTCTCGCCCAGAAATGTCTTGTACTACAAAGCAACTGGCTCCAGCTCACCATTGTGTAGCCAGGAGACATTTATGGGCGGACTTCCTGTAACATGACCACGCAGAATGATGTCACCCCCCTCGTCCACTGAGCAGTCCTCTAATGGCTCCGTGAAGACGGGTGGATCCAGAGTTCTAAGGCGGGAGGAGCAGCCAGACCCTGGAGGAGGGGGAAGGTCAGGGGTCAGAGGTCAGGGCTCAGGGGTCAGGGGTCAGGGGGCAGGTAAAGAGACATTATAGGAAAAGGGTTTCAGGAAGTAGGCATATTTGAGGAAGTGGGCATGACAGAATTCATTAAGCTCCTAGTTATTTGTGTGTCCGAACCACAGTGGTTCGGACCAATCGGTGTCCTATCAAACTACTGGCAGCTACGGGAAAGGTCGAAGTTAGCCCCTGAGAGACAATGATGACAGATGGTTCATCCAATCACCTGTCAAGTATTATCTTTTTATGTATGCAATCAGTTTCAAGAAGGACGACTTCCCAGATGGTCACGTGTCACAAACCAACTGACGAATCAGGTTAGACAAACAGCACAGTGAAAACACATCTGAAAGTAGCATCAGGTGATGTCCCTCGAGGGCTTTTATACTAACCTGTTATTCCATATATTCTACATTATAACCACACACACTGTAGACTTGGTGAACTTTAACAACCCAGATCAACAGTAGCCTACTCAACAGAGCCTCAGGGTTTTCTTTAACGGTTAAGAGAAGAAAACATCACACTCCGTTGGGCCCTATTTCCTTCATGACTCCACGACTCCATTTCTGTCTGTACTCTGAGCTCAAGTGGCGCAGCAGTTAGTGTGTGTAGAGTGCTGTGTGTGACAGGCCCGCTCCTCCACGGTCTCTGCCACACACACACTTCAACAGCACGTGCAGAGCTCTCAGGTAAACATGGACACAACAACAACTAGACCTGTTCAGTTGAATCATATCTAGATAATAAACTCCCATTCTGGCATTCGTACTCTTCCACTGGGCTCCACAGTATAATCCTGACTGCTCCTTAGTTGTTGGAATTTAAGGCTTGGCATGGTTCCGTGGCCCACAACAACCTGCACCGCCCACGCAGCCCCCCATTTCTGGTAATTCAAGGAAATACATGTTCATACCAGACAGGTGAAACAGTTCAGTAAGTTACACACAGAGCTGAGCTGTGTTCAGGACCACAGCAGAAGCACTGGCCCTATAGGGAGGGGGGGGCGAGGAGCAGGGGGCTGCAGAGCTATCTCAGGTCTATCTGCTCCACACGTGTGACCTCAGGTAGAATCCCCTGTACAGTAAAAACGTTAACCCTTTACTGGCAGGTGATGAAACAGAGGCAGAAAACATGGTGAGCGTAATGCGACAACTCAGTGGATCCCATCTGTTTTTGAGCACAACAATTTCCCCCCTGAAGCATTTTCTGCCAGCCTGTAATTCCCTCAATGCTTGTAACCATAGTTTCTACAAGAAAAACAGCAATGGGTAGTGAAATGCGTGTTTATTTTACTTAACCACACGTGGTAATCAAGCTTGGATGATGAATCCAAAGCTAACTGTAGGTTCAAACAAATGTCGATTTCTTCATTGACATTCTTAACAGTTTTTAATCATTTGATGTGTTCACATGTTTGGTGCTGGGGTGTCGTTGTGTGGTTTCACACTATTCTTAAAAGCTACAAGAGACAGAGGAACTGGCTTTTATCGTTTTTCATTTTGTCTCCCCCAAACTACTGTGCTCGTCTGCACAGGAGCGGATTCTCTCACCACCCTTCTTGTCTTTCTTATCTTTTACACTTTTATAGAACTTCCTCCTCGGGAACAAGGAACCAGGAATCAAATCTCAAGAAACATGCATTGAGAAAACTAAGATAATTTATATCTGAACATTCAAGAACTGTTAATATGTTAAAAAAATCAACTGTTGAATTTCCCTGTTCCTTGTTGCAATACCAAAGATAAAAACAATCAAACCTAGAAATCATCAGCTCAACTTCATGATTAAATCCCCTTCAGTTAACAGGCTAACATATATAATAAATATAAATATATTTTTCCACTCACACACACACATACACACACATGCTCACCACAAATAAACACACACACACACACACAAACAGCCTTACCTGAGCCTGAGAGTTTCCTTGTCCCCTTCTTAGAAACAGTGGTTCTGGTATCCAGGGCATTCCCTTGTGCTGGGGAGGCAGTGGTGGGTTTGAGGTATATCCTGAAGGTCGATACATAGCGTGTCTTTTCACTGTCATTGCTCATGGCCAAGGGTATTCAAGACTGCAAAAACAATAAAATAACTTAAACAGTCATTTCCTCGGTTGCTTATCGGACTTCCTCTCCTCTCTTGTCTCTGTCACTGCATGAGGCTTCACGCTTCGCTTTCTCTCTCTCGCACTCTCACGTGCTCTCTCACTCCCCCTTCTCTGGGACTCACTGCCAAGTCAAACTGTAGCTGGATTCTCTGTCCCCTAAGCCTCTTCTAGCTGCCTACACAAGCTTTTCTGTCCTACCTGTCAGTCTATCTGTCTCTCTCTCTTTTTCTCGCTCAAACGCATTCTGTCCCTTATCTAACTCCACCTCCAGTCTCCCAATCTCTCCCTTTCACTTAGATCCTATCCCCTAACAACACACACACACACACACTTATCAATCAGCCAGCCCTGCCCTGCCCTGAGAGAGACAAAGAGACACACAGAAAGGGACAGATAGAAACTGGGACCTTTCTATCTACACAGCCAAAGGTCACATTTTACCCTGTTTGTTTCACCTGCTCTCACTGAACAGCTGTACTGTTGCACAGTCTTCTTGTCAATATGTTGACTGAGCCTTGGATATAGGTGAAATAACTTGAGGCACAGGTCATTTCACAACTGTGATCGAAAACGACACAAACATGAAACCCACGGTAAAGTGAGGACAGGAGAAAGCTATGGCAAATCTCTGCACACCGGTGTCCAGGGCAACAAGGGCACGCCAACAAATTCAACTGCTGCTACGGTAACCAGGAACTCCTTTGAATCGCTTCTCTCAGGTGGCTGGTGCAGCCCTGAGTGTGTAGCGTTCACCGCTGTAGTGAGGTATGCTTGTTTAAAGATTAGCAATACTTAATTTATAATAAACTATATAGTTTTCGGGACCTCCTATTTGTAATAATCAGTCGAATCTTAAGAAGTGAATTCTATGAAAGTAGAGCAGATCAGATAACCGGAGGGATATGCGGGTATTATAAACAATGTTGTGAACAAATACCAGATAAGTTATGGGTTACTGGGTTAGTTTGTCAAAAACAGTACAGTAGGTCCTATTGTGACAATCAGGTCCCCCTGTCTCCGATCAGCATCACCAGAGTACTAAGAGGGCACTCCCTCTTCACACCTGCAAACAATCTAACCAATCAGTCCACTCCCTTCTGCTCTGTATTTAAGCCAGTCACTCCCTTCACTCTGTGCTGAGTCTTGTTAAACATTCAAGTAAAACATTTCTATGCCATATCCGATAGACCCTGTGATCAACTGACCTTGTTTCTGCCCCCGACTTCGTATCTGCTTCACCTGAACTATTCCAGACGCCGTGATCCAGACCCCTGCCTGTCCTGTGGAACCTGACCAAGCCTTGCCTGCATTGCCCAGTCCGCCCCTGTTTGACCTACGCCTGTGACCCGACTACTGCTTTGGATTTCCTCTCTGGCTCTGATATCCGTGTATGACCCCTGCTTGTCCGACCACCCCGTAATAAACCCGCTCTTGGATCCACTACCTGTTGTCTTGGGAGTCTGTCCGTTACACCTATACCGTAATGGAAGCGGGATACACAATGGGATAGCACGTGGAGAGGGTAGAGGGGAGTAGAGAGAGAGAGAGATAGGCCTCAAGAGACAACTGGACAGTCGATGGTAGGATAATCCTAACGAGAGTTCGGTTAAATCATTTGTAACTAAAATCAAACGTAACAAATTCAACTACAATATGCCAATGTTCACAAGTAAGAAATATAGCAATCGCAGTTACTTTGGTCGGTTTGAAGAAGGGTAGAGTCAATGGTCTCGTTATCGTCCAATAGAACAACGGAATCCTTCGTCAGAGTTCCGGGCTCTCAGTGAATTTGCAGGTTGAGAGGAATAGGCTAGAGAGTTACGCATTCACCTCAATTTAATCCTACGAACAAGCAGGGAGGGATTGTTCATCTTGGGTTTTTATAATCCAAATTGATGTGGGGTATCTCTTTTTGAAGGTGAACTTTTCCATTGGTCAGTTTACCTGACCGGGCGTCGTCCTGAGATAAGATAGGTGTAAAGTGGTCGGTGGGTTGAAGTCAATATTTCAAATGTCCATGGAATGCATAAACTTAAAAATATAACAAATCAACTTTGAGAAAGTTTTGTTAGCATCCGTTTGATATCAAGATTGACTGACTTATCATAATAGGAAAGGAAGTTATATTAAAACATCAAAATTACATCAACACAGCAACCCTAACCCTAACCCTAAACCCACACAAATTCCAATAGTTCTTCTAGTGTCCACAAGCAGTATTGTCTTTGACAGATGTTTGTAAATCCATGAAATGTCTGTTTTGGGATAAATCCTCAGAGTTTCTGGAGTAGGGGAGGTTGAGAAAGGTGGGCCGTTGACTGGTTCTTCCCCCCCTTGGGAGAAAAACACCCAGGTATGGCATCAGCCCCTTTGAGGCTTATCCAGGAGATAGTGGCATTGTATGAGACCTCATATAATGCAATCAGTCATCCTGGTGATCAGTACTGTGTCTTACTGAGTTGATCAGAAATGGTTGTGTTTGGCTGTTTGACTCTCTGCTACACCGCTAACAGCTATCACCTGTATGAAAGAAAACAAGTATGAATTAGCTTGTGCTAACTACTACAGCGATGTCATGGATAGTGCTAGATGTCGGAGTGGTTTCATTTTTACTCTCATAGTCTCACGCCTGGCAAATTTTGTTTGAGGATGAGTGATGCGCTTGAATGAACGTTGTGCCTTTGATGTACTAATTCCTTTGTGATTTATGTCATTTTTGTAACTTTTTCTTATAACGTTCGAATATGGAACTATTTGTGAAAACCTTCAGTGACATCCTCAGTGTCTTGTGGACCTCAGTCCTGGTTTTCCCTAAGCTTGTGTCCCTTAACAATCTTCCCTAATTAGGGTCTCATTCCTTTGGGACATGGCATACATGTACAGTAACCAATCATCCTGCATCTCCTCCACACATGAATACCCTATTATCTAGCATCCCTTCCACACACAATTGTTCCGAATTTCACTGTCACTAACATTGAATACTGTTCCACTCAGAAACTGTAAATCATTAATCAATCACACTCCAGTTCCCTTCCACAACCCCCCCTTCCCCTGCCTTCCTAAATTCCACATCACTGATCACACAGAATACAGAATGTTCAAGGTCTCTGAAGACTTGTTTTGGTATCTGTTGGACAAGGGTTAAGAATTCCAAAAGCAAACAGATTTAATGACAAACTGCATCGACAGAGACGCGGCTTTTTAACCATTTATTGTGCTGTCATGAATGTTGTGTTGTAAATACATTCCTGCCACATTACACTCTGACCCAGCACAATAAAAGTTGCACAAGAGTTTGGGTTGTTACCACACATTGTAGAGCAGTTCAGTTGGTGGACTACAGTCTATTAACTGCCTTATTATCCTGATTCTCGTTTCTCACTGGCCTATAGCCAGTGAAGCACTTTGAATTGCCTTGTTGTTGAAATGTGTTACACAAATAAACTTGCCTTGCCTTGCCTAGCATCCCTGGGAATGAGCAGCCCTGGAGATTGGCACAGGCAGGATAGAATCCTGAAGGACTGACAGGATTTTCACTTAAAAGGCAGGAGAGAGAGAAAACAAACAGGGGCTATTACTCACCACCACTGAAACGAGCCAGAGGTAAGAAGAGAAAAACCTCTTTGTTATTTTTCGCAGGGAATTAGTAAGAGGGATATAGAGAGGAGAGAGGGCAGACCGTCATGCCTCCTCTACACCGACAGAGAGGAGGAAGACCTGGATCTGTCTGAACATGTACACACCCAGAGTAGACCAGAAAAAGATTGTGATCTAACATGCTTTTCTGGGCAATACACTCGTACAATTCCGAATGTGGAACGGCAAAGCGCCAAGAGAGAGAGAGAAAGAGAGTATAAAGATTTGATGCCGTGGCTGTGATTTTGTGACCGACAAAGGCCTACGCAGACAGCCTAGTCGGGCCATGCGTCATGAGTATAAGAGGCTAGGGACTATGGGACAGCCAGTACTGTCCCATCTGAACATGGGGAGGGAGGCGGGGGGGGATCTGTGTGACCTGTCTGTCTGAGAGGGAGGCAGGGTGATAATGCTCCATTCACCCTGGGAGCCTCCGCGTAATCGAGGGGTGGAGCTGAGGCGAGCCATGCAGAGCCGAGCCACTTCCACCAGACAAAGGAGAGGAATAGGCAGACACAGTCTGACCTGTACCCTGTGCTGCACACGGTCTCCGTAGCTTGAATCACAGCCAACTGGCTAGGTAGTGGTCTATCTGTCTATGGTCACACTGATAAACTGTCTGGTTTAAAGAATGTTATCTTTGATGTTGTTTCTTCGTGTCTTGTCAGTCTCGACATGACCTAGATGGGGATCGAGATACACACAGCTGGGAAAGAACTGCCCCATTAGTCACTCTGTTGGAAATGCTGGTAAAGGAGAACATCTAATTTGGAATGGGTGACACAATGGTATATTAAGAACTGAGAAAACGAAATGAAACTAACACAAGGGGTGACTGCCGGACATCATGCCTCTGGCTTGACAAGGGCCACCACTTGAAACTAGAACAACAACTGGGAAAGATTATCGGTCAGGAAATGGACAAACAGAAGCTAAACATAGGAAGCCAAAAACAATGGTTTGGCTTCTTCTCAGATCACTGCCTGATTGGTGAGAAACAAATCAACACAAGCTTCTTCTTCTTGGGGAATACCCCACTAAACTGCTTCAGATTCCAGGTACTAGGCTGCATAGTGCATGCATAACCATTTATACAAACGGATTATGTGATATATTAAATAGGCCACAATGACAGGAACTGTTTGAAGAAGGGCTCAAGACTTACAAGGCGATTAACACCCAATACACAATACTAGAACAAATTAGATTCCGTATTGATAGTCTGACTTCTTAATGAAAACAACTTTACTTTAGAGGATGTTAATGTGTTGAACGTGAAGCAAACATTGCAGAGAGAAAACACTGGCTCCACCTAGAGGACAGCATGGGCATTCAAGCTCCTGCAGACCTACACTAGAGGGCGCACTTGACAACGTGTGAAAGCACCCTTCCAGTATAAAAA
Source organism: Mallotus villosus (assembly GCA_903064625.1). Lineage (NCBI taxonomy): Eukaryota > Metazoa > Chordata > Actinopteri > Osmeriformes > Salangidae > Mallotus > Mallotus villosus. Next base: position 1,102,275 of record CAEFZP010000199.1, on the reverse strand, counting down.
AAGAGTAAAAGAAAGAAAGAAAACTAAAAGAGCTCTGATCTGAACATCTGGTTTTCGAATAAGAACAGGCCCCTCGGGCCGATCATGTAGTTTGAGTAATGCAGATTTCTAATAGCAACGAGTAGACATAGCTTTCCATGCACGCACAGAGAATCTTTTTCCAAAGAGTTCACTGATACACTGCGACTTAATCATCTTCTAAATGAAAGCCAGACCAGAGAAAGCTAATGTCCCCTCAGTCAGTGTGTGCCTTTGTGCGTGTGTTTGTGCATGCTCACAGGTAAACATGACACAGAGGCTGTTTCAAACAGGAGTAGGTGGACCAGGACTGATCCTTATCTGTCTAGCTTGATACTGTCCCCCAAACTTTTGAACCCTGCTCCAGAAACCGCTGTTGTCCGTGAGCGAATCCCGGAGGAGCGGTCTTGGGCTGGAGAGGGCCATCGGGAGGAGCGGTCTTGGGCGGGAGAGGGCCATCGGGAGGAGCGGTCTTGGGCGGGAGAGGGCCATCGGGAGGAGCGGTCTTGGGCGAGAGAGGGCCATCGGGAGGAGCGGTCTTGGGCGGGAGAGGGCCATCGGGAGGAGCGGTCTTGGGCGGGAGAGGGCCATCGGGAGGAGCGGTCTTGGGTGGGAGAGGGCCATCGGGAGGAGCGGTCTTGGGCGGGAGAGGGCCATCGGGAGGAGCGATCTTGGGCGGGAGAGGGCCATCGGGAGGAGCGGTCTTGGGCGGGAGAGGGCCAACGGGAGGAGTGGTCTTGGGCGGGAGAGGGCCATCGGGAGGAGCGGTCTTGGGCGGGAGAGGGCCATCGGGAGGAGCGGTCTTGGCTCTGAGACCAGAGTCCTCAGAGACTCAGACCAAGCCTGACCAAGATGTGGGGGGGTCTTCATCTGTCTTGTCATGAGAGACTGGAAATAAAGCCTTGCATGCAAACATAAGAAGACATCTGGACATCATCACAATCAGGAGATGAGGGGAAACTGAGGGGAAAATAACATTTCCCTGACCCCACAATGCATTCTTCATTGTCTTACTATTCTGTCCAGAGTCAAGCCTGCTGGCTGAACTATAGTTGGAAGATTAGACTGTTACACTGTCGTATATCTTGTCCAATACTCATAAAATAAAGTGTCTATACAGTTGTCCTGCCTATAGGGGCCTTTTAAAATAGAGTTTAGGAAAAATACCTGCTGAATTTACTAGACAAAGGTTAAAGTTCAACAAGTGTTTGATTTAGTGCAGAACGACACTCCCCTGATGTTTATCAGCTGGTTCCAGGGCTGACCGCAGACTCTGTGGCCCATGAAAGGCAGACATGAGCAGTTCATGAGACACAGGGCATAGACAGAAGACAGATGCCTCTGTGAAGTGTTGGTGCCACTGTGCTGGAGCTCATGTTGTCCCTGTCCCCCAGGGATGTGTGCTGGTCATCAAAGAGTACCTGATTAGAAAAGTGGTGGCCCTGGGGGCCGTCTGCATGGTGGCTGCATTTCTCCACACTGTTAAGGCCACTTGCGATGTCTTATTTCCTTTAGAGTGTCACATGACATGCAACTGAACATGAGACTAAAAATACAATTACATATAGTACAGATGCGTTGTGTGTGGTAACAGGAGAAAACGTCACTGTCATTTGGATGGTTTCTTAGTTAGTGTTAGGATCATTTATGAGCAACTCCTTTAACACATCTAGAGAAGAAGTGCTTCAGAGAAAAAGCAGATTATTAAAATCCTGAAATGTCCTACTTCTGTAACTTAGCAGGGAAGGCAACGGAATTTTAGCATTTCAAACTCACACAGTGTACTGTTTTTATTAGTCATCTTTAAAACAACCGTCTGCATTGTTTTAGTAGGCCATTTGTCCAGAAAGGGAGACTTGGCACCTGCCACACAGTCCCTCATGTTCTGCAGGAAAGATTTGAAGTGGATGTTCCAGTTGCTTCTGGGTGGCTTCATCAGTTAGTGTGAACATTTGCTCCCCTGACCACCAGGGAACTCAGAGGAAGGGTTTGCGTTGGAGGATATTCAGACAGCTGGGATACGCTAGGCAGACCTCGGCTATCTGCCCACATCCCCCCTCCATCTCCTCCACTTCCTACAGAGCTATGGTCTAAGGACAGCCTGACAGTTTATTATATATATATGTATATGGTTTCTCATACAGCACCTCACCCTCTCTGTTAGTACATCCTGATGTATTGAAGATAAGCCCCCCAAAATATAATGTTGCTCTAATAATGACCTCTGACCTCTCCTCTCTCTGGGTTGCAGGGGTAGCAGGCATACATTCACATTTAGTCATTGAGCACACGCTCTTATCCAGAGCGAGTTACAGTAAGTACAGGGACATTCCCCCGGGCAAGTAGGGTGAAGAGCCTTGCCCAAGGACACAACGTAATTTTGCACGGAGGAGAATCGAACCGGCAACCTAACCGGCAACCTTCTGATTATCAGCCCGATTCCCTAACCGCTCAGCCACCTGACTCCGTTATGCAACCTCTGGATGAAGTGGAGACATGAAGACATGCAGGAGAGGGGCTCTCTGTTCTCTTACGCCTGGTCAGGAAATTGGAAAGTGTCCCAGAATGTCCTTGTTTATGAAGTATGCTACCTGTTTGTAAATTACACTGCCTGTTTATGAAATATTCTGCCTGGGTTTGATGGCTATCAGCTCAAATTGGCCTCACACATGCAACTACGGCGGAAACCCGTTAAAATAAACAAATTGTCTCTAACTTCATGTCTCTGGACTACTGCTCTGTGATTCTGAATCCTGCAGAGCATGGTACGTTCTGTATGTTTATATAGTTAGTGTCAAGCTAGGCAGAGAACAGTGGGGGGGGCAGGCTCGCTCACCACACGAACGCTTAAGTCAACTCAGAAACACTGTAATGTTGGTCAAGGGGCAGGGGGTCCCTTAAGATACTCGATGCTATTAATCATCGCGAAATATTCAGAGAAAATGTTTATTCCAAATGTTAGAGATTTAAGAATGTCGTTGGATAGAATCTCCAAGTTTTTTTCCCTTCAGTCTTCTCTTTTTGAGTAGTATTCATCCGGCCCCACAAACACGGCTTTTACAGAGGGACGTGGGCTCACGACATGAGGAGGATGCGTGCGTTGGAGCTGGACTGATCCTCCTAGCTGATGGGTGGAGGAGTATGTTGTTTTTGTGGTCTATTAGTTCCACACGTTGACCGTGACCGTCTGGAGTGCTCGTCCCCAAGGCCTTCCTAGACACAACTAAACATGTGTAGCAGAAGAAGCCATCCGGGGGGAAACACAACATCAGGACTGGAGGAAGGAAATGAGAAAATGTGGTTGTATGCCATTGCCATAACCGCACAGCTAAGATTTGTTCGGTTAATTTATACTGTTTATTACTCAGATTCAGATTCAGAAAAGTGTTTTTTTTCCTTCTTGATCTCTTGGAGAACGGTATAAGAGAGAAATGAAGAAAGATTGAGAGAGAGAAGGAGAAGTTGGCCAGTACTGTTTTCGAGGTATTTCAAAGAAATGCAATCACCGGCATGAGCATGAGAGAGTGAGTGGGATCACTGTGGCGTATTCACTTGTATTCACTTGTAACTGTGCTGTTGCCTCGGTTATTGTCGTCATATTATTCGTGTTACTGTGTAACCCAGATATTTGTGCCTGTTGAACTCACCTCCTCAGTGAGGCCCCTCCAATGTCTCTGTCTGGGCAGGGCCCACATGGAAGTGATTATCCTGCGTGGGGAGGGAGAAATTACAGAGCAAACCTACAGGCTCCAGCCCTTTTATGATCACTCACTCACTCATTCACTCACTCACACACACACACACACACACACACACACACACGCAGCAAACTCACAGAAGCACTGCCGCCACCTTGCCTCCAGTGGTACATTTCCACTCCTGCCCGTGTCAGGACAATCCTCCAGTGTGCCTTCCTCCTGGTGGAGTGAGTGGTGCAGGACCAGGGTTGTAAATTCCTCTGAAAGAGTTGTTAAGAGTTAAGAAGGCCCCCCATTAAAACACGGGTCCTAGCTGGCGCTCGCCAGAGAGGAGCCAGCGCCATAAGTCATCACCAGGAGCCTGAAGGGGAGGCTCGTGGGAGGGGAAAGGTATAATATAATGGATGGAACCTCTTTCAGAGACATCTGAGATGTACACCATATGTGCCTCAAACAAGCAGCCTCGGGAGGGAAATAAGGTTGAGCCTGAAACATTTACTAGAGCTAACTCGAGTACTTAGGCACGTCTGATAAATGGCTACTCCTAAATTGACTTCACAGGTCTCTCTCTCACCCAGCTCTCGCCCTGTTAAGCTCAGCCCCTGAGAGCCCCAGTGGCTGTATTTTCCTCAGTAGCCACAGAGACGAACAGCTACTAACCACAGGCACATGAGCCAGGAGTTTCTAGCTACTGAGGTGAAACAGTTAAGTGCTTTAACTCTAACTTCCTAAGTGACCACTGGTGTTTTAGTTTGTCTTAGGCTTCTGAATGTCCTCTGTGCTAGACCACCAACCATTCAACTTGGATTCCACAACCACCGACACAGACAGAAGGTTCTGACAGCATGCAGGAGGTGGGCTCAGCCAGAGAGATACTCCTGATAATTCCAATAAAATGTGAAGACGTTGAATGCAGCCAAAGTTGCCCTTTTGCACTGTTTACATTGTCATCACCACTGATACCATCATCAGCCCAATAGTTTATAAGAGTGGCATAGCTGTGTACACAATGTGACGGCTAGCTATGCATCACCCCATTCACTCCTCCAAATGAAGACCATCATTATCCCCAGCTTGCTTCAGGCTCCAAAAATATCCTTAACGCAGCTGTCGGCACCTTTCTGTGTAGCAGCTGGAGCGGATCGGGGCGCACCCACTCTCTGTCTCTGTCTCTGTGTCTGTCTCTGTCTTTCTCTCTCTCTTTCTCTCTGTCTCTGTCTTTCTCTCTCTGTTTCTCTCTGTCTCTGTCTTTCTCTGTCTTTCTCTGTCTTTCTCTGTCTTACTCTGTCTTACTCTGTCTCTCTCTGTCTCTCTCTGTCTCTCTCTCTCTCTCTCTCTCTCTCTCTCCTCTCTCTCTCTCTCTCTTGGGACCAGGTCGGCATACTCCAACTACATTACAGCAGAGGAAGATTCAAATTTGGTATTATTATTATTACGAACGTGTGTGTTTCCTTTCTTTAAACCTCATCCACCCATCTTGCCGAAACCACCCTTGAGTGGCCTGTGTGCTCAGCAGGCAATAAAAGCCCAGACAAATGGTGTGCGTGAGGCGTGAGACTGAACCATGGAGGGGGAGGAGGAGTAGGTGGACTCAGGCTACAGCTGTTTGCTTCTGTTCTCCTCCTGTTGCTGTTACCAAACCCCTCTGATCTATGCAAATGGTTCAAAAGCAGGAGAGCGGTAGGATAGCTCGGCAGAAATGTGAATGGAAAAATTTGTCAATGGAAAACGGTTCATTTGTACATTTGATAAATGCTAGTCCCACCCAAATGTCTCAAACAAACCATTTCAGTGAAGTCAGCGTTAGAGAGTGGATTTAAGATGTTTCTTCTGTCCTTCACTGGTGTCCTTCCAAGGACTTGGTCATCTTTGATCTTGATTTGTTATGGCAAGCTGGCCAGGGGGGATTGGGCCTCTGTATCAAAGGATATGGACATGTGGATTTTAGCCTCCTCTCTCCTGCCAACTCTTCCTGTTTGTGAGGCAGGTACGAGGAAAGGGAACATGTAGGAGGTCTGTTACTGTAAGATTTCAAGGATGGTGAGATTCAGAGGTGGTGTGTGCTCTGGACAAACTCAACTGCCTTTCATTTCGTAAAACGAACATGTGTACTTGAGCAGAAGCGCTCAAAGCATGATCTGATCTTGTCTATGAGATTCGCCCAGGGCGTGATCACTAACAGATTTAGGTCGATTTTTCTTTCTTCCTCCATCTGTTCCTTTGATCCAGTACTTTTCTTATCCGCAATTTTTTTTTGCAGTCCTTGATTTTCCATAGAGACATTTGATAACAATGTTTTCAACTAATATCAACATTTTTGTTTGAAACTTTGGACCTCACAGCCTTTCCATACGTATAAACAATGGCACCTCACAAACAGCCAGGAACAGTAACACCTATAGAAAAAAATATTTTTGACACTCCTGTTCCCATCAAGGTGAGATCACATTGTCAACATGCTGAGGAGCATTCTTCCTGCCCACTTCTCTGCTTGTCCCTTCTTGCCCTCGAGGAGAAAACGAGGGCGCATGTTACACTTAAACCTGAGATAGGCATAGAGAAGGAAATCAAAACTTGCTTTCGTTCTTAGGCTGTGTTGGAAAACTCAGTCGGTGGTGTTGAAAAGCCGTAAGTGTCTGACCCACATAGATAGTTCTCCTGTCGGTCATGTAATCTGCTCAGTGTGATAACTTTGTTGTCTCGGCTTGATAGGTTGTAAAGGAGTGTGGCGTGGTGAATTGAAGGCTTTTGACATTCCTCTACATATTAAGCCTGTCAGGGGTAAATTCATTGTAAAGCTTATGCAGTTTCCCTGCTGGGTCACACAAGTAAGGCTTCAACTTCCTGACCAGAGGATATCAAGTGAAAACGGCTTTGCTGGTTACATTTAAAACACTGAAAAGTGAATCTGAGCATCTGGTACAATTTAGTTTTCAGGGTCTGAAAGCCAAGGATTTTGTCTCAGGATTCACAGTATGGCAGCAACATCTTTCCTCATCCTGATTCTCCTTTTCTTCTTCTCTTTTTTGTGTGTTTTTCTTGGAGTAAGAACGAAGCGGACCAATTAAACAGAATTTTCCAAAATACCTCCCAAACCCTTCCTACCTCTATAACAATCTCCCTACCACGGGCACCCCACCCACATCCCCCTTCCTTTCTCTCTCCTTGCTCATTCGTCTCCCCGTGCTTCGGTGAAAAACCAAACAAGTTAGCCATTAAGTTGAGTTAAGCGCAGGAAGCGGGCCTTCAGGGCAGGCGGCCCTGTTTATAAGGAGCTAGTCAGGTTTCAGCGGCCCTTTGAAGGGAGCAGCACATAGGAGACTGTCTGTCACTGGGCCAAGGCCCGGCGCTGCTCCACTGACTCACTGCATTCCCCCCATTCATTTGAGCGGAGAGGGGAAGAGAGGTGGATCAGGGTGGAGAAAGAGAGATGGGGTGGGGGGGGGCGGGGTAGAGACACAGGAGGTACAGAGGGGCAGGCTATAAAGAAGGGCAGGTTAATGTATGCCCTTTCACTTCAACAAGGCAATGTTTCTTTATGAAATCCTTAAATCTGAGTTGTCTCTTGTTGCAACCTATCTCCTTAGCTAGCCCCCTCATCAATACACAAATAATAACGTTACTGTCTTTTCTCTTCGGGCAATAGGTTTGTGGTTGACCTTCTGCACCAAGGTAAAGTCAAGCCTCTCCTAAGAATATGTTCTATGAGCAATTTATTGCACAGTTTAAACCAGTTGTAGTGGAGCATCAGGGTATTACTGTGTGCCTGTGAAGTATGACCTGCAGAGCTGGAGGTGTTAAAGACCTAGGGAGTATCACATTCTCCAACACCACATTTATTTCATTACATCATCTTAGAGGTGGTTCACTTTCAGTCATTCTGTCACTGGGGGGCATCCAGTGTCATACAGTGCAGTCTTTACTTTGGAAAGATAACTTTGTGTGTTTTACCTCACTGTTTATGTAGGGATGAATAACCTCCAATAAGAACTCGGAGACACAAAAAAAACAAGTCTCATCATTTCTCTCACGGTGGCTTGAAAGTTAATATGCCTTCTAAGGGTATATCATTCCTGCTATCCATGTTAGCTCATGCCCAGAGCTATGGGTAACACATTTCCATGGAAGTCGCCTCCCAGTCTGAAAGCTAACAGATGTTAAGGTATGACTCAAATGTCAACACATTGGCATGGTTAAGAGGACTGTGAACCGGACCATCAGACAGGAAAGATACAGGCTGATAGGGCCAGATTGAGAAAGCGCATGGGTAGGACCAAGTTAGACATAGATAACCAGCCAGGGAAAACGACAAAACATTTGAGGTACAGCCTGAGCATTGTGAAACATGCCCTTTTGCAGCCCGGATCATAACTGAATTACTTGAGACTAACGAGGATATATTATGTTGTAGCAAGACTGAGAAACGACATGCCTTTAGGACGTATTTTGGAGAAATATGATACCTCCCTTGGCAGAGACACAATGATGCTTATAAGGCAGACTATTTGGTTTATGTTTGTAAAGGAGCCATTGTTAGTCTCAACCACAAAAAGCACATTTTATCAGACTTCCATTTAAGCACAAGACATTTGACATCCTATAGCCATTAACAGTACAATGTACTACAGAAAAGCATTCCTACATGCCCTTGGAACTCCAAAGGTGTGTTTTTGAAGAACTTGAGGGTTCAATTTGATTACAAAACTATGAAAAAATGACTGCTAAAACAAGACAACAAAGAAACAAGAGTCAAAGGAAACACAATTTAAAAAGAAAATGAAATCATAAGGAGTTTATTGTTTTATCGCCCATCTGTCCTCTCCATAATGTGAAATGCATTTGATCATTAAATGACTGTAAGACTCACAACATTTACGTGCAGTATTCAACCAATTCCGTTATTGAATCAATTTGGCTTTCTAATGTTCCAGTCATGGGGTGCCTTCTCTAATAAGATTAAGAAAACAGGTTTCCCACTACCTAGAAAGGACATAAAGTACAAATGTTTAAGCCCCTCATCCAAGAACCGGCACTTTCCATGTCTCTTTAAGGCACTTTGTGTGGGGTAAGAGAGAGAGAGAGAGAGTAGGATAGAGGCAGAGTAGAGAAAGTGTATAACCTACGAGTCAATACATCAGAGGGTAAATGAGTACAGCTCTGTTACAGGAGCAACTTCAAAAGCTTTAGGCTATGCCACAGTGTCAGACAGGACAATGTGTGCAATGCTCCATTCATAGGTAAGAGAAGAACAAACAGAGCACAGCTGACAGTACGCAAAAGCATTTCATTCATTAAATACAAATATATACTTTCATGTATTTACAAATACTATTTACAGTTGCATTTAATTACATCTGACATGTTCACTGAGACAAAGATTGTCCTAGAATGGCTGTTTTTTTTCAGGCTCCTTCCTCCTCTCCCTCCCTGTATTCCCAGCTGGTTGCTCACTCTCACGGGAGAGTTTTATAGCTGGTAACTTTAAAAAAAGACTGTTGAGCACAGTGGGGGAGGAGAGCCCGTCAGCACATGGCACTCGGTAACCATGCTTGTTGTTTGCTCAGGAACTCATGTTCAGTCATTTTGAGATCAACAGTACGTCCTTGTGTCAAGCTCACCACACTTCACTGATTTGGTGTTTTTATTCATAACTGTACAAAATCTGTGGAAATGTCTTAGAAAAATACTGGTGGCAGCTGATTACTGTATAAAAGTAGCACTCTGACAGAAAGTAGAACAAAAAGTATTATAGAACGCATCAGAACTAATAAAAAAAATCATAGTCCCACACGCTTCTCCTACACAGTGGTCTCTCCATGCTTACTGTTAGTGAGCCTGGTGTAGAACTTGCGCCATGACTGGAGGGTCTTGCCTGACCAGATCCAGAAGCCAGACGTGATTCCTACAATGAGGGTCATCAGATACTTGATCATGTACACGGTGAAGTCTGGGGTCATGCGGGAGCGGTTCTGCATGGGGCAAGGGATGGCTAAGCCCTTGCAGTTATGGCTGACCCAGCTTCGCTCCCAGTGGTGACGGAAGGCCTGCTCGTAGAAGAAGCAGGCGATGACGATGGTGGCGGGCACCGTGTAGAGCACGCTGAACACGCCGATCCTCACCATGAGGCGCTCCAGCTTCTCAGTCTTGGTGCCGTCGTGTTTCATGATGGTGCGGATGCGGAACAGGGACACAAAGCCAGCCAGCAGGAAGGAGGTTCCGATGAAGAGGTAGATGAATAGGGGGGCCAAGACAAACCCTCTTAGTGGGTCTAGAGTGTTGAGGCCCACAAAGCACACCCCGCTGAGAACATCCCCCTCGATCTGCCCCATGGCCAGGATGCTAATGGTCTTCACCGCGGGGACTGCCCATGCTGCCAGGTGGAAGTACTGGGAGTTGGCCTCAATGGCCTCATGGCCCCATTTCATACCAGCTGCAAGGAACCAGGTGAGAGACAGGATGACCCACCAGATGGAGCTGGCCATACTGAAGAAATACAGCATCATGAAGAGAATGGTACAGCCCTCTTTTTTGGTGCCTTGTACAATGGTCTTATAACCCTCAGGGGTGAAACTATCATTGCACACCACCTTATCCCCCAGGAAGTAGCCAGCTATGTATGCTATAGAGACCATGGTATAGCAGCCAGACAGGAAAATGATAGGCCTCTCTGGGTATTTGAAACGCTGCATGTCCACTAAGTATGTGGTCACCGTGAATAGGGTGGATGCACAGCAGAGGGAAGACCAGATGAGGATCCAAATACGAGCAAACTGTATTTCTTTATCATTGAAAAACATGTAGCCCCCACTGCTTCTCGAATGTTCACATGGTGCAGCACAATCCAGCTCATCCATAAATTTATAATTAAGATAGGATGGGACTTTGAGCACGGATGGACAACGGAAAGGCCTATCAGGTGTGGAGTAGACATGGACTCCTGGAGTTCCAGGGACTGGCATGAGCACTGGTGGAACAGTGGCAGTTGATTCATTCTGACCAACACAAATGTGACCGTCGCCAAGCACGGGGAAATTCTCGCACCGTAGACGCTCAGGCCACTGGAAACCAAACTTGTTCATGAGCGCCTCACAGCCGTGCTTGGCTCTCTCGCAGATTGAGCGGCACGGTGGAATGGCTTTCTCCAATACTGTACATACGGGAGCATACATTGAGCAAAGAAAAAATTTGAGCTCCGGTGAACACTGTACCTTAACTAAGGGATAAAACTGATGCACCTCCAGACCAGCGTCCTCTTGATTGTAATGTCCAAGAAGGTTTGGCATAATGGTTTGATTGTAGGCTATGTCCGTACATAGTGGTATGGAAATAGGCTGACAAAATCCGTGGTCGGGAACTGCTATTCCATTATCTCCTTGATGCTGTCCTGAGATCAAAGAGGGCAGTAGAAATGCGAGAGTAACGAAACTCCTATGGATAATCATTTTTGTTTTAACTCAACTCCTGTTTGGGTTATTGGTTCCAGATAAGCTCATGCAATGTACATCTATTTGTATTCCGCAGCATTAGGAAGTTTGTGACTTTTAGGTAGCTAAATAACGCAGTTACAAAAGAGAAAAGTGAGCTCGCTTTCTATCCCTTCGCCTCGCTTGCAGTCAGTGGGCTGCAGCTGCTTGACTTTTCCTTTGTGCGACTCGCATGGTCCAATCAGACCGTTTCAAGTTCCCCCTGCAACTTTTTGTAATTGGGAGTACGGGAGGAGGGATCTGGGGGTCTTGAAACCGATTTCCACCAGGGTTATAATGTTTGTCCCATGTACGCTTTATAGGCCTGATCTATTTATTTGTACGTTTGATAGTCTATCCAGTAATAATATATCATCTGTGTCCATGCAAGTCGCATAGCAATCTCTTGTGAAGTTGTAATCAAATCAATGAACAACATGTTTCTGAAGTTATTTGTTAGTAGTGATGGTTCTATTGAGATTGAGTTGTTTATAAAATCCATTCTCTAAAAACTATTGTTGCTATGCCTTTTTGATGTTCCCATCCCCCATTGATCATTCATTGGCTGGAGAGTCTAACGGGCCAATAACATGGTAGACAGTAGATTGTCACTGGAGGACGTTGATTTGATGATAGTGCCCATACAGTCTGTGATAGTGACGAGGGAACACAACACAGTAGCAACCAACAAGTAGGCCACTAGACCTAATTAGCTAGCTGGCAGCGACAAAAAATCGTATCTAGTGACCAGCAACAAATCTAGCGACTTTCCGCTACTTTGGCAATCTCCGTTTTTGTTGTTGACCCATATAATTATGTTGAGCAGCAGCAATAACTGCTAATTTGCTTCCATGTTGTCATAGCCGCCAATCATGTGAACTACGCGCCCCCCGAACACTGCTTGCTCGAGCTGGACGCTCGAGATCGCATGCCCTAGTCTTACCTCACGTCATCCCAATAAATCGCTTTTAGTCAGCTCCTCTAGTGAGAAGTCAATAATGAAATGGTGAATATTTACCTGTACGAATCAATTATTTAATAATTCAGCAACCTGGACTGGTCAATTATGGAGGTAAGCAGGCTTACGTGTTAATATATATCTAGTCCTAATTTAACTACTAGGGAGTGATTCCGTATATGGTCATGCTAGCCAATTACTATAGTAGCTAGCTAGCTGGGAAAGTTAGTTAAACTTTTGGTTTCCCACTACAAATTGTGAATAGTTCTAATGAAAATGTTGCCAGATAGTAGAATATAGCTAGCATTATCAATACATTGCCATTATTTCAGTCCTAGCTTCCCCAATGCTAACCTACTCGACCCAGTAAGGGATGTAGTCAGATATATTACTACAGTACATATTTGTGTTATAGAGAAAGAAGAAGATGGGGAATACCGCTTTACTTTTAGTGAAAACCCGCTTTTCCTTGACAACATCTCTTCTACGCACCTGCACGTCCTATTGGATGGCACAACTGCCATACTACATTAGCTACTGCTTAGTAACAGCATATGAACGAATAGTTAAATACTATGTCAATGCTTGATTCGGTCATCCTAATGATAATGTTCCTATTTAACCCGATTGATTCTGATAAAATGGTTTCCTTAGGCCAGTGATAGTGTGAAAGGTAGAATCGGTGGAAGCACAAGAGGAGTCAGAATGGCATTTGATCGATTTCAAGGAACTTCTTTTGGATCAGACTCTCTCTTTTCAACCAACAAACAACAGGTCGGCCATCTTAATACTCCCTCTTTGATTTGTCCCCAGTATACATGTCTATGCATGAGCTGAATTAAGAAAAAAATACGGGACCCCCCACTGCTGTCTTTGCTGAAGCCATAAGTACACATTTCAGTGCCCAACAGGTCCACTCTAGTATTTTGCAGTCTTTGCAAATGCAGCCTTTCTGCACTGTGAAGAGGGGAAGCAAAGATTGTGTTGAATGACAGGTTGTTTAATTCTAAATAGATTGGGGGTTTGGAATCAAGCCTTTATTTGAGGGTTTAGTGAAGTTGGGTCCTTTTTGAAAAAATGAAGATACAGAATGTAAAGACTACACAAGGGTTAACTGGTGTATATAGTTGAGCTTTATATTTATGTATCATTTATGTATTACTTAGGCATGTGGAACTGGAGACAATGGGAGTCTGTTTCCACCCTTCCTACCTTTATCCAATTTCTCGCTGCCAGAGGAACCTGGGATGTCCTACACTCCATGGTCTGTTCATGAGGATCCATACCAGCTCATTGAATGTGCGCAGAACAATAAAAGCAGGTAAATTCATAGTTTCAAAGTTTCACACGATACAAATTATATTAGTAATGAATCATTAGTTAATGATAGGGCTATAGTTATGAAAATAAAATAATTCAACACAATACATTTTATGTAGTCATCATCTTTAGAGATGAATAAATAATTGAATGAATACTCACAATCTAGAATAGGCTAAAACAAACAAAGGTATTTCATTGAGTAATATTTTTATATCCAGCAGTTTGAACTGAGATGTATAACGAGTACTCATACGTTTCTTTCTTCAAGAAATCTTACTGATGGAAATGACCGTGGAAGTGAAGCTGATCTGTATGGGTTGGTGTCAGATATCTTGGGAGAAGCTGATAAAATGGACAGTTATTACAGTGAAGAGTAAGTATCTTGTGTCCAGTGGAGGGGTGGGGTTGGGAATAGGATTTTACTGCTGTTGTCAAGCTATCCCTGGAAATGTATCTTAATAAAGGCATTGTCTAACGGTAACTATGTTTGCATAAATTAAACTAAGCTATCACAAATCTAACTTTTAAGAACTTAACTTTTCTTTCAGGGCATTACCCAATTCAAATTCTGTCTGGTCTCCAAAGTGCATGAGGGAAGATTACCAGCAATATCTCCAGCCAGAGTCAAAAATCCATCTCGCACCACCCTTTCTGCCAAGTCATTCCTACCATGAGCCTTTGAATAAAACACTAGATCAGTCAATAAACAGGGATTCAGAGGAGATGTACCAGCGATTCACCGGCTTAGATTCCAGTGAACAGTGGCTTTTCTCTTCCTGCCTCGAAGACATGAACAGCTACGTTCCCCAGAATCAAGAGTTTCAGAGACCACCGGGGCTACAGTTGCCTACTGTGGGGAACTCCTACCTGTCTAAGATGAGACAGAGTACGCATGAGTACAGTGCATCTGATGTTGAAGGACCATGTGGGTCAGTGCATTCTCTCTCTGATCACATGGAAGCATTCCAACCCCAAAACAAGATCAACAGCCATGGTTTGGATCACTATTATGAAGATTACGCTGGTCTAAACAGCGTCATGCCCAGAAGATTCAAGCAGTATGCAATGCAAGATGTCAACAAACTGGCCTGTAATATGCAATCCCTAATGGTTGGTGAGCAGGACAACTCATGTGCCAGGGAAAGCCAGAGCCGTCAGACTGCACAGATGCAATACGAAGCCAGCATGGCTGAACAGAGGAAATTCACCAGCCCCAGAATGCAGGCACATAATACTCCAACCATGCAGTTTCATAAAGAACTGGGAGGGGACTTTGGGGCAGTGCAGCAGGAGACTGATGGAGGAGGAAGAAAGCTGCCATCGCAGAGTGACTTTATGTCCAAAGATCTATCTGAATTTGGTCCCCAACTTGTGGAGTACTTCCAGAAACCAAAAGCACTGTCTACAGCTTCCAATCCTGCAAACATGTATCAGATTAAGATGAACGGCCAGAAAGGAAACAGCTCACTCTCCATGAACCCGAATCTGAACCAGTTCTTTTCACATCCCAGCCAGCAGAACCAGCTACAGAATAAGCCCAAGCTCATCAAGAGCAACTGTGTGTCGTCTGGGTCCAACAACATGCTGTCTCACTCTGTGTCCGAGTTTGTGCCTCAACACCCGCAACAAACACAGAGAGGTTCACTTTGCATTCAAGATTTCAGTCAGGTAGATGGACCAGTGCTCCACAACCGGGAAGGACAGAGCCAACTAGGACTGGCCATGGATGGGCTGAGAAGGGGAGGAGGAGATGCCAATTTTCAGCCGAATAAGAAGAGAATGCCCATGGCTGGCATGGTGGGTGAGGCCTACTCTGGACAGTGCATGGACGGAAAGACAACCAAGCCTCATCCAGGCAGTCACATGGGAGAGGGAGACAAGAAGGGGCTCCTGCATAACCCCTACCTGGACAACCAGGGAAGCATGTACGGCTCTCAGAGATTTGCAGGGGGACTGAGCAACATCAGCATGGGCAAGACGTCACCCTTTCCGCCCTACATGTACCCTATGAGCAACCCCAGACAGAGCAACTGCCACATGCCCACCATGGCTTCATCCGGTTTCAACTCCAGGTCCTCTCTCCCTTATGGAAGCTGTGTCCCGCTCACTGACTTGTGTGATTTGCTGCCAGACAATGAGTTTGCAGCTTTCAGCCCCTTTGACCTAATGGGGTCCAGTGTAGAGGGCCTGTATCCTGGGATGTCATTTGACCTGAGGTCCCCAAGGATGATGAGGAACCGTGGTGGACCAATGAGCCAGCTGCACTGCCACCTGGAAGACAGCTATGAGCAATGGAGGTTCTTGGAGAAGGAAAGAAAGAAGGTGAACAAAGACGTGTTATAGACGTGGTATAGAATAAAATATTCTTCTCTCAATTTAGATGTGTTTATTAAAAGCCATCTTGCCGTTTTGTGTTTCAGACTGAGGTGATTCTTACGAATACTTATCCTGGGAGGCAGATTTCAACTGTAGGCAGCAATGCCCTCCCAAAAGTCCCTCCTAATCCCTCCAAAGTCGACCGTCTCATCGTGGACCAGATTCGAGAGCTGGCCAGGGTAAGAACAACGCAACAACGTAACAAAAACAAGTCTCACCTGTAGCCTTTTTTCTAACCATACTCGATAATAGTCTTATTGCCATAGAATTGTTTTCAGACACAATACAGTACGTATATGTGGCTTTTGGAAAGACACACATCAAATGTTATGGTCAGTAATCATCCATTTGAATATCTCAGGTGGTGAGTCTTCTTGGTAAGATGGAACGTCTCCGCAGCATCCCACTCCATGCCAATATCAGTTCAACACTGGACAGACATCAAGAAGCTATTTACATCACCCAGGCCAGACGCAAGGAGGAATTCATCAACACGTCCTGCCGCCAGAGGCAAGGAGGGGGCCATATCAGAGAGGACAGAGGTAATTCCTCCAATAACCTTTATACAGATTAATGTGTGGCGCTATCTGCATTGTCCTTTCTAAACAAGCAGCCTCAAAATGGGAAATCTTTGCTCTTGAATAAGCTGCTTGATTATATCTGAGGTCCTTTCATTCTGCCAGACATCCTGCTGCTGGCCACAGCACTGAGGGACCTCTGTGTCACCACCAGGAAGGCCCGCACTGCCCTGTGGTGCGCTCTCCAGATGACACTGCCCAAGACCTCCACTGACAAGCTGGAGGAGGAGGAGGGCGACGACCAGGAGAGCAGCCCAGGTAGGGGACTGAGACCTGGGCTGTTCTGAGGTCTCCACCACACTGTGGCCTTCACACATCACATCACACAATGTCACAGACTTCTGAGGATGACATTGGTGTGCATGGATAAAATAGCACCACTATATATTACGAGTTCACTTGTCGTACATAAAGCTCAGTTTGGGCAAATTTAAGTTATAAATATTCAGTTGGATATTTTCACTCTTGAAATCAAAATCGAATTTGTGATCTGTGTAAGAACAATGTAAGGCAAGGGTTTGTTTGAATTACTTTGAAATGGCAGTTCAACTCTATTATAACTCGAGGGGTCCATTATCTTATCAGTGGTGTTTTATCAGGCATGTGGTCTCTGTAAAATGATATACAGTACCATATTCACTATTGTTATAATGAAGGAAATTATCCTTGTACTTATTACAAAGATAATGGGTTTCATATAGCTTTGTTAGGGATCACTAGTTTTGATAAAACATAATTAATAGTTGTTCTTGTAGATAGGAGTCCGTAGTATGAAATGTAATTAATCCTGTATAATGTAATTAGAGACATGAATTAGTGTCATAGCTGAGATTAATTGATATAATCTTGAAAATCTAAATTTTTGTTATTTATTCAAATGTCATTTGGCTTCCAGTTCATAGGATGCTTTTACATATTTTAACAAAAATTGTCAATCATTAGTGAAAATTACACTTGTTAAGTGAGCTTGGTAATGGAACAAATGTTTCCATATATGTTCCATGTTCACATACTAATCAGTCGACAACTTTTGAAACTGTGTTTTTCTGATAACCTGAGATAGTTGGTGCATTTTTTAATTTACCCTCAAACAATAAAGTATGAGAACCCTTAAATTCCTGTTCAAGTTCGAAATGAATGTTTCCCAAATATTTTCTGTATGAAGTTATTTCATCATATCAACTAATAAAAAACAGACAAAAACATCTTTCAATAAATTTGAACTTTTGTTTAAAGGCCGTTTGCAGATCTTTCCTTGTATTGTTCAGTGAATATAATACAGGTATTGAGGTAAAGAAGAAACGATTTGTTAAAACCTCCATACATGAGTGTAAATTAATTGAATAAAACCCTTGGTGTTGCACCAAAATAATAGTGATGTGTTAGCCTCTGTACTTAAAAGTAGAGACATAAGGCATTTTCAATAGTGGCACATTGCACACAACAGCATCTTAAGCAAGATCAAGAAATAAACAAGTGGTGTATTTACTCAATGTTAAAAGTAGCTAGATATTTCTTATAGGTGTACTCATTCTTCATAGGCAGAAACTTAAACCGTTGAAAGAAAAATCAGCATCAAGTTAGCTCATTTTAAGAGACAGGTGGTAACAGGTTTGTGCAGTCCATGATCAAACATCAGTTGTTTCTTCAACTAAAGAGTTGAGTTCCTTTATTGACCCAGTTCATGTGGAAAACGACCTGCAAATTATCTGCATTCTATAGCATACACTTAAAATATCTCTCAATACTTCAGAGAACATTTGGTAGAATCGTTGACTCATAGCAGTGTATGAAAATGTTACAAAGAACGAAAAGTTAAATCACCGAAGCTCAACAGGAAGTCACGTTCAGATGCGTTAACGATGGGCTAGACACCATAGATATATATAAAGGCCTTTATCTATGCTAGACACAGTCCGCTTACACAAAACCCTGTCACTGTCCACCGTCACCCTCAAGATTTATCTTTTTCGTTCCCCTTTCTGCGTTCGTTTCTTTTCCTTGTCTTTCCTTTCCTGCTTAGACAGCTTTTCTTTCTCTCGCTGCATCTTGTCCTGCTCCTTCTTCTTCTGGGAGTCGTCTCTGGCCTGGTCGCGCTGCTGCTTCTTCCGGTTCAGGACCTCCTCCACGTTGGTGTTCTTGAACAAGGCTGAGGTTCTCGGTCAAGGAGACTCACGTCTAAACCCGCCACACGTCCGACAACGAACGGGAACCATGACACACTTTTATTTTCAGCTACGTTCAGCCATATTCTAGTTTCCAGGTAGGATACACAATTACGAAGGACATGAATCGGAACTCACATTCTGATGAGTCAGAGTAGGCCACACACAGAAGGAATAGGAAAGGATACATTTGTCACCACTTGGGACGAAAGCTGCACCCGCTGTTTCCTCCTCTTCAGCTTCAGTGGTCTCGTTAAGGAAATTGACACTGGTTCTCAGGAAGATTACACAACAAGATGTTGAGCCAACTGTAAAATACCTATAAGCTGCCACAAAAAATGCATCAGTCGAGAATACGACATTCTGCATACCAAAAGTTATGTTATCAATTTAAACAACCCAACAAAGGATATTCGTCGTCGCCTGAAATATTGGCATATTGAGCCAATACGGCCTCCTTCCTCTTCTTGGACTCCTCAGACACCTCCTTCTGTTTCACTACAATCTGGGCCTGTTTCTCTATCAGGCTGGCGATGGCCTGTACCTCAACTACAAATTCAGATACAGAGTTAGTGGTGGGGAAGGCCAGAAATATCTGAAATGTATGTGTGTACTTTGTGTACACATCTACTAATATTGGCTAAATTTAATATAACTAATAAGTGAGGCATTCCAAAAGTGTTCTTTACAAAGAGTTAAACTGTTTATTTTATACAGCATCATACCATCTACATCGCTTTTGGAGGCAGATCGGGCACTGCTCTCGGTCCACTGTCTAATGATCTCTCCACAGACGTTCTCAAGTGAGTCCTCTTCCTGTGGATGAGAGACAGCCAACCGTAAAACTTTTTTTTAAGACAACAGGAATTATATCCACAAGAGGCAACAGATCCTAGTTTGCGTGTCTGTAATGACTGAGCAGAAACATCAGGCTAGTACTTTCTAAAATTAGAACGTGTACTACGCAGACTATAGACTAGCTAGCAGTCAGCTTCCCAGAGGAGCGCCAAGTTTAGTTTTAGACGGTGTCAAAAACATGAACAGATTGTTGTAGTTACAAATACGCTTTATAACAAAGTTATTTAGCTAACTTTACACGTGTTCGTAAGAGTAAGTTACTGGCTAACTCATTTTAGCCAACATGTTATGGTGGTGAGAGATCGAGTGAGCATGGTGGCATGCGGATAGCGTATTCACCAAAAACGCAGATAGGATTCCTTGTAATGTATCTCCCTTCTCCTCATCAGTTTCATCTTCTTGCAAGACCCCTAAAATATACGCTGCATACACCTCGCGATCCACCTCCAACGAATCTAGTCGATCATTTAGCCAGCTTTCAAACTCCCCGGCGTCTGTCACGGGCGCAGCCATGATGGCCCTGTTGGGTCCTAAATACAACACGAGACTGTCGCGAACATTGCCTGCTTCATTTCCTAGTTATCGTCACTTATTTTGTGCCAGCTGGTTGCACATGTTCTTTATGTATCCCGAATGCTCTTGAAGACTTCTCAATTAACGCAAAAACAATGTTAGTAGTAGGAAATAAAACACACTTTGTATGTGTTCCATGATTTACGTGGCGGGCCGTTGCATTTCCACATTCTGCACAATTCAATGACAGTTGCTTGCCGCACGAGGGAGCCAGACTTCCAGGACCCTGCAATTTATGAAAACATTGGTCCTTTTGGAACTCTTCTCTAAATTGTGTCTTTTGCATCAGAATATATTCAGTATATATTTATACTATAGATTGTAAACAAAAATAAAGCCCACGTGAAGTATTTTAATAGTGCTAAAACTCGGATTTCTTAATGAGGAAATTAGCAGTAATAATGTTTCTGTTATCTGTTATATTCTGTTCTGATATCCCAGCATATAGAGATAACATAAATGCATATTTCAATTTTAAAAAGGGGAATTCAAAACCAACAAATTTGGTGGTGTTTAAATGGAAATGTTATGTATTTAACACCTTTTTAAAATTATGCCACAAAACATTATGTCACTGATTTGCTGCCATACCAGAGTACGTTTCATGAATGTAGCCTATTGATTCTTGCACAATTCTTACTGTACATTGAGGGGACTAGTATGAGTAACCAGAGTAAGTTTCATGCATATGGCACTTTCCTAGAGTTAGCAGGGGGTGCATTTACTGTGGTCAAAGTTTTTTGGGTCGAATTTTGGGGATCTGAATTGAAACAGAATACAAACCTTCACTTAACTTAACTTTCAGTGCAGACGACGTCGTATCCTATATTCTATCCCACTCTGTACCACTGGGTGGCGATAGAAGACACAACTTTAACTTTAGACAAGCACACTGAGTTTATAAGTGGAACCACAGTCTTAGTAACTTTATTCTCATAACAAATACTTAGATTTGTTTATTTCACGAGTCTGAATGCTAAAATAAGCCTTTATAGGTCGTAGATATGCTCCCTTTTCTCAGCTGGTTGAATAATAAAGGAGCCGGATTTCCGAGTGACTGGCCTCCTGCAACCAGAGAGCTCTCAGTATGTTTGGGGTATCACTTCTCCTCTCTTCCTGCTCCAGTGTAATGGCTTCACACTTCGCTGGCACCGCAGTAATGAAGTGTGAAGCCCCTCTGATGCCACAGGGAAGTTGCCGTGAGTAACTGGTGTACTGCTCCTTCTCTTGACGAGTCCAGAGCCCATAAGTCATTGCACTGAGATAAGTCATTTTGTATTATTTGAAATATTCGAAAAAAACATGAAAATATTAAGTTGTATTGAGATACTAAGTCATATTGAGATCCTAAGTCATTATTTTGAGATACGCCATGATATTGAGTCATAATATTGAGGTTCTAAGTCATTATATTGAGTTATTTGTTGCTATAGAGATACATTTATTATCTAAAAATATATTTTATATCTCTATATATATATGATAATGACTGAATTAATATATATGTAATTCATAGTTATAATGTGTTTTATTGTGATAATTTGTCATTATATTGAGATAACAAGTCATTAATTTGAAATAAGTCTTTGCATTGAGATTATTTAATATATTGAGATATGTAACTAGATCGACAGATGTCATTTTGAAATAAACCGTGACGCATAGCTGAGGTACAAAATGAAAGAACCAAGTGTATCATGTTCAACAACAAACTCATTAACTGTATTGAAAAATAGGACTCGTAGGATTTGTAAGGACTGGGCAGTGTTTTTACAGGTAGGTAAAAACAGTTTTAACACCAAAAACCTCAGTTTTTAACTACGTGCACTGTGTGTTTCCTGCTGTAGCTGTATCAGAATCAGAATCAAAAGGGATTTATTGGCCATGAAAGTTTGCACAGACAAGGAATTTGCTTTGGCAGGAAGGTTCTGGTACTGTACTGGTGTTGTACAGTTGCGTGTGTGACGGTGTGTCCTTGGCCTCTGAAGAGCAGGATGAGGGGGAAGGTTAAGTAGGACAGGACCGAGACAGAGACGGGGGAAGAGCACTGGGTGTGAGTGTCAGGCTGCCATGACGATAGACTGCCACAGCTTCAGTCATGTC
Source organism: Mallotus villosus (assembly GCA_903064625.1). Lineage (NCBI taxonomy): Eukaryota > Metazoa > Chordata > Actinopteri > Osmeriformes > Salangidae > Mallotus > Mallotus villosus. The sequence continues at coordinate 1,080,162 of CAEFZP010000199.1, read as the reverse complement.
TCAAGTAGAGAAGTCCAGACCTAGGGGAGCCCCAGAATGCTGCCTCCTCTCTCCGTGTTGCTGTAGGACGGCTGTCCTATTTTTATCGCAGAGGCCGCGGATTGATGCAAAGTGACGAGAGGGCCGCGAGGCCACTGAGTGGGTGGGTGCCCACATGCTCTGCTCCACAGGCATCCCTCCCCCCACACACACACACACACACACACACGCAGAAGCACACACACACACACTCCTGTTTTCGGCTTAAAAAGTAGCCCTACGGTCAGAATGTGCAATGTCCTCTCTGTCAACATCTCCTGTGCTCCAGCGTCAATGTGACAGCACACACCAACCCCTACAAGAACAAACAGTCAATTTACAATATTTAAAACAATACAAACAAGAGGCAAGCCCCCTCCCCTCCACACACACACACGCATACCCTTGCACTGCTTAATGTGACATGCAAAAAACACAAGACATTGGAAGGCGTTGGACAGGACTAAGCAAGGAGCCATCTGTGATGCTCCTCACGCCCCGGTGTGTTGTGAGCTGCGTGTCGTCCGTCCTGCGGCTTTCAGGTTGCTACGGTGACTGTTAGGCGGAGAGAACAGTTCACCGGAACTGAGCTGAGGGTGGATTGGTGATGAGGGCCGGTCTTGGTTGTTGGCACGGAGGATGTGAGGTTCAAACTGGTGGCGGACTTCCCCCCGTGTCGTCTCCCCCGGAGAGACATGGCTGTGGCTCCCTTCTGCCAGCTCTTTAGACAGAACTACAAAAACACCACCACATGAGCATGGAAAGAGGTAATGAATATGCAGTGGAACCCAGCGTCGTCCAGGGAGACCACTCTTAGAGTTCTGAGGTTTCCTTTCTCTAAATCACCGGGAAGCACAAAGACCAGTTGACAGCGTTTATTTTCCCCCTCCCGTTCGCTGCGTTCGACTCCCCTAACTGTGGCCCAGAGGTTTTCAAAATGCAAAAGCTATTCTTTCTAGGGTTAGTGAACTTTCACGACCTCCCACTGTGAGGAGAAACTTTGTTGGCGTTGGTCTGGCAGCCTGCCTGGCTCTCTGTGCCAGCTCCTGCCCACCTTGGGCTGGGGGGGGGGCGAGAGACGAGGTGGCTGAACACGTCTAGACGGCCAAGTGGAGGAGGGCAAATATTTAGCTCTGCCACTTTAGGAGGGAATCCAGAACTGTTCCCAGTGCCAGGCCGTGCTTCCAGGCCAGGGATCAGGCCACGTCCCCGTGCCTCTCTTCCTGCTGTTTCCTCACTCTGTATTCAGGGTCACGGATCTCATTTCTGGGATGATATTTCAAGCGGGCCACAGATGGGGAATTAAATTGAAGACCTGGCTTGGTGTGGGGCATCGGAGATGGGGGGGGGAGGGCGTTGGCTTTGAAAGGAAGAGGGGAAGGAAAGCTAAAAGGTCGTTGTGATTCTCGGAGGTTTAAGGGTTGTTTTGTCGGGATTTGTGAAAATGTCTGTCTCCGGCGCTCGGCAAAGTCTCTCCTCGTGAAAAGGCCCTATCTGATTGACAGGGTCGTGCTGACTCCTCGCAGCCAACGTGGTTGTTTACACGCAAGCTCAAATATTTACCCAAATGGGTTGCAAATGAGAGCTCGCCTCAGGGACTGCCTCTGCCAAAAGGTCTCATGCCTCATGTCATTTAAGAAAGAGAGATTGCGAACAGGATAACCTATCCGAAAAAGGGTTAGACAAATCAGTAGTCGACATTATTCCACTTCAAACCCAGCCCTCTCGGCGTATCACCATGGCGGTTCTCTGCATTTAAATTCAGCCCAAGTCCGTAACTTCTGGTCTATGCCCCCTTACCCTCCTACGGTCTGACAGCATCGGAGGAACAAGGTCGGAGAGGGAGGGGCATCTGGGACTTTCCCATGGTTCCACGGTGTGAGTGTTGGCGTGGGCGCAGGTTTCTGGGTCTGAGTTGTCACGTCTGCTCCTGGGCTCTGCCAGCCCCCTGCTCGACTGGTGGCCGTCACTCAGGCGCTCGCAGACAGCGCGGCGCGGTCTCATGCCACCTGCGCTCTCCTCGTGTTGGATCGGAGCTGATTTATCTGGACGGCCTCCACCACTGTGCCTGACCTCTCTTTAGAGAGCCAAATAGTTTCACTCGCCAGGCTGTGGAGGTAGCGCCGTTTTAAACTTCAGCGGCTGCGTTATCTCCAGGTGGAATTTTTCTAACAGTAACAAATCGGCCTTTTGTCGTTTTTCTGGGGTTGGATTTGTTTATTCGGAGAGGGAATGTGTGTGTACGAGTTTGTGTTATCGCCCCTAATGAAGAGGGACATTGATGGCTCTGTTATTCAATCTGCGAGGGATTCAAATTCTGTTTAGCAGTATCTGTTTGAGAGTGCCATTATTGACTGGGACGACACCGTCTTCTCAATTACTGCTTATTAGTTCCAAAAGCAGCCATGACAACATTTATCAGGGGAAGCATCTTACATCTACTCTCCCACCTCATCCTAATTGTCCCCCTCAGGACGCGCGTGGCGGGCGTCGGTAGGACCGCTATCGACAGCTCAGCAGTCATTAGAACTTCACACTCGGGGCTGAGGAGCGGAGGGTTCAGAGTACACGTCCACATGGATTGACTCGTTTGACGTGAGCTGAGCGACATGGCGCTTGGAGACGCGGTGGTATTTATAGCGTGGGTGAGGACGTCCAGGACGGAGCGGCAGGTTTGGTGGAGCCTCATTGGGAGCCGGGGGAGGGTAGGGGTGGCTGACGAAGGCTTGGCAGTCGGGGATAGTAGGAGGAGTGACAGAGGTGAGGTGTATGTGTGTGTGTGTGTAGTAGTTATAGTTTCTTTGCATCCCAGCGTGCGGGGGAGATATGCCTCTGTGCATCTCAGCCTGGCCTTTGAGTGAATGACAGAGTCACAGGTCACTACTGGCTCTCTGGAGATGTTGTCTGTCCACAATGGACTCTCGTCAGATAGGGATATACCGTCTGTCACTTTTACTCCCTGATATTTCCCCTCCTTTGTCTGCGTGTCCGATACCGTGTATAGCGAGTCCAGTGAGTGTGTGTCTGGGGAGTGTTTCCAGTGTGTGTGCGTGTGTACGTGAGTGAGAGTGAATGCGCTGCGAGATAGTAATCTCCTGACGGAGCCGCGGCTGTTGCCCCTCCGTCTCAATGAGACCTCCCCTGCCTCCCGCCTGCCCCCCCAGAGACAGACAGATTCAGATCTGAGCCCCTCCACTCACACCCCGACCCCCCCCACCCGCTGCTCCAAGCGGCGCTCTTTTAAAGGGCTTTGCCTCTAAACTCCCTCCCACCTCTCTGCCTCTCCCACCGCCAGGACTGCACACCCAAGCAATTTGCCTGAAGTGTCCACAGCTTTGTCCCTCTCATCCCCACACACACGAGTCTCCCGGCCCTTCATTTTTCACATGGCGTTAGCCATCACAACACGTATTAATCATGCTTTTTCCAATCGTTTCGGCTGTACAAACTTTTCTTCCCAGCCAATTAAATCCTATGATGAATCTCCGTGGAGATGTGGAGCTGGGACGGCGCCTGTGTTCCGCCCCCAAACTCCAGCTGCAGCGGGGATGAGTCACATCCATTGGCTGAAGAAAATCAGCTGCACTCACACAAATAAGAGAGAGAGAAAAAAGGGTTAAAAAAATAAAGGAGAGAAAAAGGGCGAGAGGAGGATTAGCATCCATCTCGCCTGTTGGGCAACCGGGGACGGCGAGGGAATTATCTTGGCGTCGACACTAATGTGGTGACGCTTGTTGTTTCCTAAACTGATTTCCTTAATCCGCCGTTTGCTCCACGCCCTGTAAACACAGGGCCTTGTTTTAGTAATGTGGGAGGTCTTTTCTGCCTCCCCACCACCACCACCACCACCACTTCCAATCAACCGCATACACACGCACACCCACACAACCACACACCCACGCATCCGGTGAACACCTCATCCCTCTAACCCTCTCCTAGTCAGCCAGCGCCCTAATTAGTCTGAATTAAGACGAATGCCTGGGCCTCCCACGATCAATTGGTATCGAACGGACCTTCGCCCGCCCCTGCCCAGGGGGTTCTCTTAGCCGGCAGATCATTTATATCAATCGCTTTTGTTTTTCTTTTCCTCCACCCTTCTCAAGCCTCCATCTTGTATTCCCCCCTCGCAAACAAGGGAGAGGTTGTGGGGAAGGTTGGCAGGTGAGAACCTGGCAGAGCCTAGATGGAACGGTAGCTTCTGGTGTGATATCGATGTTACCGAGGCCCCAAGTCGTTGGGGTCTGGACCATTCTGAGAGCAATGCATGCTCCATCTGATGAATGTGTGTGTGTGTGTGTGTGTGATGCTGCGTGCTTGTGTGAGTGTTTATGCAGTCTATGTGTGTGCCGGGTCACTTTTCGATATAGTCTCCGCTGAACTAACAAGCTCACCCTTTACAAACTGCCCTTTCATCCTCCCCGAGACCTTCACTGAAACATTGCCCTCTCTTGATCTCTCTCTCTCCTCTCCCTCTATCTCTCTTTATTTTAACCTTTATTAACCTCTCTCTCTTTCTTTCTCTCTCTCTCTCTCTCTCTCTCTCCTCTCTCTCTCTCTCTCTCTCTCTCTCTCTCTCTCTCTCTCGCTCTCTCTCTCTCTCTCTCTCTCTCTCTCTCTCTCTCTCTCTCTCTCTCTACCTCTTTGTTTGTGTGTGTGAGACAAGGCTATATGAGTTCCATGTTTTGTATTGATTCAGCCCTTCTGGATGGATCAGATATTGACGTTATGGCGTCCTCTCTCCTGAGCCCTCCTCTACTTCTCTTCATCTGTGACTCAAAAACCCACAACACATGGCGTGAGATGATCCAGAACAGGATGTAAGCTAATTATAAAGTTGAGTTTCATAAAAAAAAGAATATATATATATATATATAGCATCACATAATTACAATGTAACAGAAAAGAAAGAATTGAAAAGTGTTTTTGGGGTTGTGCTAGTGTGTCCTCTGTGTGTCTTTGTCCTGCATGCTGTGCTGTGGTGTGGGAGCGCAGCTCTGCTAGCCTGGAGGCTAGCTTAGGGAGCGCTAGCTAGCTGCCTCATCATGCCACACTTCATGCACAGCTGAGAAGGATTTACCACGTTGGCGCCAGTTTAAGACTCCAGAGAGACTGAGGATGCTACGCCAAACTCTGCCGCGTTGGCCTGATTGTGTTGCATGGGCTGGCTTTGATTGGAGACTGGGACATGGTTATCAAAAAAAGAATGGGAACAGATTTACACAGGTAGGGCAGACCTGATGCATTAGCCACGCTTTGTGTAGCTGTGCCACACCGCTAAAGACTGACCCCCCAAGGCTACCGTTTACACTCAAGGTTGTCAACTATGGCAGGACCAGATGGGTTCTCTGTGAATGCAGTTGTGAGTGCATTTGTGTGTGTTACCTTATCTGGTCTTGTGTTTGTTTGTGAGTGCTCCCTGTCCTTATCTTTCAGCCTTGTTTGTCCCTCAGGCTCAGTAGTCCTGCTGTTGTGTCTCTCCCCCCCCCTCCCCCCTCCCTTCCCTCCGTCTCTCCGTCTCACTGTTTTGGTGACACCTACTCTTTAGTGGCAAAACCTCCATCCCTGCGACATCCCTACTCGATCCATTTCTCCCTCCTCCCCTCCATCCCTCTCTCCTCCCTGCTCAATCCCTCCTTGATCCTTCCCTGCTCTGTCCCTCCCTCCCTCCTCCATCCCTCCATCCCTCCGTCACTCCTCCAGCCCTCCATCCCTCCTCCAGCCCTCCATCCCTCTGTCACTCCTCCAGCCCTCCATCCCTCCTCCATCCCTCCGTCACTCCTCCATCCCTCCATCACTCCTCCATCGCTCCCTCCCTCCTCCCTCCCTCCTCCCTTCCTCCTCCCCTCCCCTGCTCTATTGCCTAGAATAGCTAATGGGGAAGATCTGAGAGCAGTTTTTAAAACAATGCATCATGGATGGGCCCGTTTGACTACTCAAGAGTTCCTTCCTCTCTCCCTGTCCTCCACAGTGTACCGTATTAATGTGACAAAGTGCCAAGCTAGTACAAGCCGGTGTGTGTGTGTGTGTAAAAAGATTTTGCCCATTCACTGATTTTCTTCTCATTTTCCACTCTAATGAGTCTCAGAGGAGACACACATGGTCTCCTTGTATACAGAATCCCACAAGCCAGGGAGTGTGTACGTGCATGTGTATGTGTTTGTGTATGTGTGTGTATTTGTGTTTGTGTGTGTTTGTGTGAAAATGGCCTTCAAGCGTGCATGTCACACATACATGTTTTACAATGTGTCTGTGTTTGGGACGGCATGATAACACACAGTGCTCGAAGTTTCAACTGGGAATGTGTGAATGGCCTAAGTGTTTTTGTTTTGCTCTCTGCATCCCTGCTGTGGTAGCAGCAGTGTAACACTCAGCCCATGAGCAGTCAGAGAGGTGTCTGGGGAGGGGGGACTGCAGGAGCCGGCCACGCTCAGCTGATGAACACATGGGGGTGCGATGAAGCAGGAGCTGGTGCCTTGTGGAGGGAGACTAATGCCAACACTGGCCCTCAGAAACAGCTCGGGGGGTCGCGTTAGCCTCAGCCCCAGCCTCAGTCCCAGCCCCAGTCTCAGCCCCCGCCTCAGCCCCAGCCCCACTCTCAGCCCCTGACTCAGTCCCACCCCCCGCCTTAGCCCCAGCCTCAGTCCCAGCCCCAGTCCCAGCCCCTGACTCAGTCCCAGCCCCCGCCTAGCCCCAGCCCCCGCCTCAGCCCCAGCCCCACTCTCAGTCCCAGCCCCAGCCCCAGTCTCAGCCCCTGCCTCAGCCCCAGCCCCAGCCCCTGCCTCAGTCCCAGCCCCAGCCCCTGCCTCAGTCCCAGCCTCAGCCCCAGCCCCAGCCCCAGCCCTAGTCCGAGTCCCCAGTCCCAGTCCCAGTGCCAGCCTCTTTCCCAGCCTCTGTCCCTAGCCTCAGCCTGTGTCCCAATCCCATACTGCCACAGATGGCAGAGAAAGTGACGCTAAAACGACAGAAGCAGGGTATGATGGTGGTGTGTAGAGGACGGATAATATATGAAAATACATTTTCAGACATTAGATTCATGGTCATTTGTGTCAATGAGTGGTCACACCATGGAAACGTTATAAGGTAATATTATGACATACTAGTGACCAGGTCACTAGGTCATGTGACCCTACTACTCCACAGGCCCCTAAGCCGTGTGGACAGGTCAGACAGGGACATCACTGGCCATTGTGCAGAGCACAGGGAACGACCTAGGGGCACTGCACAGAGGTCACTCACAGACACACAAGCAGTGTTTACGGTTCACTTTTCATTTCAACTCTCCTAATACGCTGCGTAGGCCAGACGGATAAAACAGGATTGAGAAAAAAGTAGCCTTTATGTCGATCAATCTACATTTTTTGGGGGGGGGTTGAACATGTAAAAGCATTTTAATGAGAGCCCTTCAGCTCGTGCTCAGAGGAATGTAGTATTGATGATGTGCTCCTGTGTTCGGGTCTCTGCTCCAAATCCGCCTCTCACTGGCGGAGACTGGCTAATTCCTGAATAATCATTTGTTGTCACGACTTTGAGCACGCAGGCAGGGCCAGGGAGCGGTCCCCCGGGGGCCCGGGCTGAAGCAGGGGCTGATGGGTAGGCAGCAGCGGGCGGGTGGTGGCTTTGTGGCATCGTGTCAGGAGATTTGTGTGGCTGGGGGAATAGTGAGTGGGGAGGAAAGTGTCAGGGCAATACCCTTGACGCTGATGTGATTGAGTAGACATCCGCGACCCTCTCTTGCCTTCACCCCTTCACCCTCAACTCACATGGCAGAGGCCCGAGTGAGCGATCGTTTAAAAAGGGGGTCGGTTTTTATAGGTAAGCACATCCCCGTAATTTATGCGTGATTGCCTAGGGTTTTGAGGGTACTTTATCTTCCTACATTCCTATCTTTCTTTTTTTAATCTGCTGGTGTTTTGTTCATCTGGAGTTTAATCTATAGGGCTATTAGGAGGAACCGTGTAATAACGGCCCCTGCTCAGGTGACAGTGTGACATTACCCTAGGAGTCACACAAGGGCTGGGGCTGTGGATGAGGCTGGGGCTTGGGGCTGGGGTTGGGGTTGGGGCTGGGGCTGTGGATGGGGCTGGGGCTGAGACTGAGACTGGGGCTGTTGTGTTGGTTTGGTACAATAGAAAAGCTTGTGTCAGCTAATTGGAAGCTGTGTGTTTCTGTTTACAAGGTCACTGTGTTCTATTTATATCATTAGCCATCGTCAGTCATCATGTGTCTGCCTGTTACAAGAACATCCTTATATTTCTAGCCATCACTTTAAATTGGAGTGTACATGTTTGCCTTGGAGGGTGACCTCCAGTATTCAGACACAGAATACATGAAAAACATAGCAGAGAAGATGGTCTCAGCAGCAGACTAAAGCAGAACAGACTAGAACACACTAGAACAGACTAGAGCAGAGGTAAGCAGAGCCGGCTGACCAGGTGCTCCCCTGACTGGGAGAGTTATCCATCTGTGACCGGGAGCTTGGGCTAATGGATGCAGACCGTCCTCCATGTTCTCTATCTGTTCCATTCAGCACATATCAGCCAAAGAATGCATCTGGATTCACCCAGTGGCCCTCTCCCTCGCCCCACCTCCACAGTATGATGGGAGAGTGCTCTGTGGCCACACGCGTCTCGGTATCTAAGCGAGGATGGCCAGGGGTGAAACAAGGTCCTAGTTACAGAGCCACATGTGGAATACAGACAGCAGTTTCTTCTTTGTAGGTTTTTCTGTTTTTCTATAAACAGATACAGTATCTGTTTTGATTTATATGCAGTATAAATATACACACATGCATATATATTATTTATATTTTTTTATTTGAGGTACTGCAGCATATTACTGGTACATGTTCCCTCATGCCGTGCCTACCTCTTCCAGACGTGATATTTTGCCCTGTTCTTCCATGTCTCTATCTGAGGGGGCCGAGAGCAGCACAACTCTATAGATGCCACTGTCACATGTTCTGATTTCCCCCTTGGTTGACTAGACTGGAGAATAACAAGGCCAGAGGAACAGATGCCGTTCTCCAAAACGTTTGAGTCTAGTCGGGATTCTTTAAGTGATTAGTTCACTCTTTTCATGCTCTTGGTAAAATGTCCTACGGTTCAGAGGAACAAACAATGGCAGTACGTAATGAAGTCATCTGTCTGAACTGCACCCTGTTGTTCTGTTTCTCTTCCAACTTCATTGTGTGTGTGTGTGTGTGTGTGTGTGCACGCGCGTAAGTGTGAGATAGCTTTTGTGAGTATGAGAGACTGTGGGTATGTTTCGGACTGCATCCCCTAACATTCGCTTGACGCTCACAGCATCAGTCAGAGCATTGATTTCCCATTGGTCGATGTCAGTTGAGGTTACAGAACGCGACGCCGGCTTCAAATGTCTTCTTTCTCCGCGTGTGTCAGTAGTGACCGTGCCATTGTCAGCTTCCTCTCTCTCGGAGGATGAAGTCAAAGACTCACTATGTGGTGGCATCCAAAAAGATTTAGGCCACGCTGGCCACTGTCACGACAAGACAGCCAAGACAAGACGGAAAAGTGGCTGGTCGTCAGGATCTTGGATGAAGCGTCCAGCTAGGCTGATCCAGCGGAGGGGGCCGAGGGAGACCAGAGGGCTGGAGGCTTGCAGGGTGTTGTAGGATAGGGCCATATACGGACAGCCCCAAGCCAGGCCTCATCTACGGGGGCCAGTGTTGTTGTTTTTCTCCATCCTCCTTCTCCCATAGTGCAGGGGGCTTGCTGGCTACGCATGCATGCCTGGGAGATAGTCCCCTGACAGCCAGATATGACACTCTCTCTTTCATCTTTTCCTTTCTTCTCCGGTCTTTCATCACACACACTCTCTCTCCCCTGAACCCAGCGGTCACCACTTGGGGGCCTCAAACTTAAGACGAGACGGAGAGAGAAAAAGACAGAGAGACGGAGAGAGCGGCCGTCAGACAGAAACCACGTGGAATACGGCAGTCCAGAACTCTTGCAGAATGTGGATTTTCATAACGCGGCTTTCTGCCCGGAGCCCTTTAGTTTCGAGGTTTCAGTCGCTGACGCCCCTTCTCGAGAATTTACACCATCTCTCAGCCCCTCGTGACACGGAGAACCCAGCCCTCCTCTACACAGCCTCTCCCTCTCTCCTCCAAGAGGTGGAAGAATAGGCCAGCGCCTGACAGCTGTGTTTAGGCTTTGATAGAAGACAGATAGTGGGCTGGGCGGGCAGGGAGACATGCTGTAATCAGGCAGGGGAAGGGATGATGTCAGTCACAGCGATGTCTGTCTCCTTAGCAGAGGTAGGGCCGAGGGAGGCGGGGCCAGAGGGATCCAACATGTCTGACCAGCGGTATCAATCTCTCGTCCGTAACCGCCCTACCTCTCTTCCTCCCTCTCGTTCTCGCTCTCTTCCTCCCTCTTGCCCCGCCGATGTCATCAGTCATTCAGGTTTATCTTCTGTCTGTCCACTTTGACCTCCTCCTCGCTTCATCATTGTCACAGCCTTGTCTGGAAAGTGGGCGACAATAACCAGGAAGTTACCGAAGGGATCGGATGTAATGGGTGTTTGATGCCACTCGGAAAATGTCAGTAGTGAAAAGAATGAAAAACAACACTTTTTTGGGGGTGAAATCACATGATGTATTTAAACAGAACTTATACTGGCGACTCAACGCAATATTGCAAGGTTGTTTAAATAGGTCTGGAATTATTACTTGATGAGTTCAGCGTGACAAGACGGCTGCTGTCAATGGTGTGACGCTCACGTCACAGCGAGCTCAGTGCCTCTGCCTTGTGTTTGTGTCAGGCGTTGGTGCCCCTCATCAGTGTCTGCTTCTGAAAGGGAGTGTGGTTTCAGACAGGTGTTCTACTCGTGGGCCTTACAGGGGCCTCTACTGACGCTGCCACTTCAAGGCCCCCAGTGAAGAGAGACGGAGTGTGGATCATCAGTGCCTCACATCACACGAGGTGGGGCTGTCAGCCTCAACTCCCCACTGGTATGTCAACCGGCTTCAAGCTCTTAACTGTTTACTTATTTATCCATATCTGTTTGTTTGCATATTTCATATTGCCTACTTTTCTTCGTTTTGGGTTTCTGACAACATTCAGAGCAGATATACGTTTTTTTTCTCCTTCAGACCTGGAAAGGGGTGTTGACTGAAATTACGATTTTTTTTCTCTTCTCCAAAGACGACCTTAAAGGTTGTGCATATTTTTTCTGTCCTAATTCTTTGCATAATTACGGTTTGGGTTTGTGGGTTGAGTGGACGTGTCTCTGATGTTAAAGAGTCCTGGTTTAGCTTGCCCTTGTTGACTTTGCGGCACAGTTAATCATTAGAACCCTTCCCAAAGGATAACGATAAAAACTCAGGCGTTCATTTATTTCTGTCCAGAGAACGGCGACAATCGCAAGAGATAATTTATCAGTTCAACGTGCATCCTGTTCACATCTGTCAATACTTTACCCTCCTACTTTCCAAGAACAATATACAAACGGAGGCTTGACAGATTTGTTCTTTTCTACCTCTCACCTACTTTTCAAACTCCCCGCATTCTCTCTCTTTCACTTTCTCTCCTTTCGCCTTTCAACACATCAAAAGAGCTTGACGGTTTGACAGGAGGGGCTCCGGAAACTTCCCTCCTCCCACCAGACCCTCCCAAGTCTCGGCTCCCTCATTGAACCTCATCTGCCCCATTTCTGGGCTTTTCCATGGCAACAAGCGAGTCGGCAAACTTGTACGAGTCAGTGTGCACATGTACGGAGCAGGGTCTCCTGTGGAACCAGACTCTCGTCTCAGACAGCTGTCTACGAGAAGACAGATGGGGGGGAAAAAATGAATCTAAAAAAGTTTGGCAGAGTTGTTCTTCTGTGTTTGTAAGGAGAGCATTTATAAAGAGGTGGAGCATTTTGTTGTGTATTGATCCAGAGTGTGATCTAAGAGAACCTTGACCGCGCGTGTACCAGGTACTTGACTGCTAAAACAAGAACCTTGCACCCCAAGGTCTCTCCGAATCACAGAAAATAAACAACACGTTGGACCTGAGAGGCGTGCTATCTGATTTTCTCTGGAGGTGCAACACAACCTGTTCGCTAGGAGCTAAACCAGTGAGTGACAGACTGCCAAATCCTATCCGTCCACTTTTGAGAGGACCCCTCAGTGGAAGTAACCCAAATCTCAGTCTATTTTAAGGTTAATGTCATACATACGGCCATGAGAGACACTCCTCTCAGTATCCTCTCAGTCTCCTCAACATGAATCCAGCCAGCCTAGCCCCGGACCCAGGAAAAGCCGAGAAGCACCATTATATTCGTCCCGGTTGCAATGTCTTCATACTCCTTAGTGTCCCATTCACAGGTTCCTCACTTGGCTGCAGAGTGACAAGGGGACTTTAAAGTTGGGTTACATTTGTGTCTTCAGCTGGATTACTCTAGAATCCCTATGGTTTAAACCAGTCACACTCTACGACACCAAGCAAGACACTTTCGTTTGCAACGTTTATTAAAGGAGCTCTGGAGACTGTGGTGACAAGTCAAGCGTTTTGAAGAAACAGAACGAGGGAGAGAGAGAGGAGAAGAGAGGCGCAATTGGGGTTCTCTTTTTAAAAGTTTCAATCCGAGGGCTTTCAGAGAGTCTTTGTCAGTCCGTGTATAAAGAAGTTGCAAACATGGCCCTGGGACGCAAGGGGCTCCAAGGAATGAGATGGAAGTCAGAAGCAGACAGTAAGAGACAATGTGCAAGTTGTGATAACCATTACTGTCTCATACGGCTTCTGAAGTACCACGGTTCCCATTCAGATCCTCTTCCCCTCAAACTACCAGCCCTCTTGCCTCCTCCACACCACACCCCCAACTCCCCCTCTCCCCCGGCCCCGCCCAGCAGCACACTGTTGTCCTCCCATCCCTATGCTCAGAGTGGCTGAGAGCCCAGGAATTCCAGACCATTCTTTAGAGATATCCACACGCTTTCTTCCTGATCCCAGTCCCTGGTGCTGCTATTTTGGTGAGCCTGTCTGTTTGAAGCGAGCGCCAGGGTGCTCCTGGCCCAACCATTGACAGCCCAGGCCTGACTCTCTCCACGGGGGGGGCGGTGGGCAGTGGGGAGGGTTAAGGATGGGGGATCTGGAGCCACCTCTGAGAGCTAGCCTGCCTGCAGACTGAGTTGGCTGACATCAAGTAAACAGCCAACTAAAGCTCTACTCAGTCCTAAATCTGCCTCTACTCTTGCCTTGAGCGAGGGGTGGATATGGGCACAGGGATGGGGATGGCGTGGGGATGGCGTGGGGATGGCGTGGGGATGGCGTGGGGATGGGTGGGGATGGCGTGGGGATGGCGTGGGGATGGCGTGGGGATGGCGTGGGGATGGCGTGGGGATGGCGTGGGGATGGCGTGGGGATGGCGTGGGGATGGCGTGGGGATGGGTGGGGGATGGTGTGGGGGTGGTGTGGGGATGGTGTGGGGGTGGTGTGGGGGTAGTGTGGGGATGGCGAAGCCCGCCTCAGTGGCCGACCCCCTGGGGGCCAGACTGAGAGATCCTGTTTCCATGAAGCGCTTGGGTTGGCATGGCACCGTAACCGTGACAGCACTTTTAGCTCAGAGTCTGTCAGTCAGTCATGGTCTGCAGCTCAAGTGGTCACGCAAGGGCTCCCTCTGTCTCAACTCTCCCCAGACTGCCAGACCTGTCTCCAAACTCCCACACCACCACACACCCTCACTTGGGTCTGCTCTTCTCAGCTCTCTCTCTCTCTCTCTCTCTCTCTCTCTCTCTCTCTCTCTCTCTCTCCTGTGATCCAGGGCTGGCATGGCTAGGCTGGAGGCAACACTGGCGTGGCAGTGGCTGTTGCCTGTAGGTGAGGCCTGCTGGTTGGGTGATAATGCTGCTCACTGCTGCATCTCCCCCGGCTGAAACTGGCCCACAGATCAAGTGGACCAAAATGCCTTCAACGAAACACAACAATCCTTAACTCTCAACCACCATGGAGTCAAATCGATTCCAAGATCAATTTTGACCAGAGAATAGTCAAATGGCAAAAAACTGTTAAGAACCGTCGTGTGGCTTCTGCACTGTGTGGTTATTCCCTGTTTATGAGTTCATTTTTGGACAGAAGAGCTAGAGGAGACCCACCTGTAACCTCGACAGGATGCCCATTCAGCTGATTGTGTCATTCACTCATTACACAATCAGCTCTGTTTCTAGCTAGTCTAACTCACTTGTACTCGCGGTAGTCCAGGGGCCCGTGTCTGCTGTAGTCTCGGTCTCTGGTGGCATCAGACATCTTGGAGCTGTGCTTAACTCAGCTCTGTCCTGGAGTCTCTGGAGTCTCTGTGGGACTGCGGATGTGTTGTGACAGGGCTGAAATGTGAGGAAGAGAAGCCCTCGTCACCCGTCACCTCCACCAGATGAAAAGACCCTGAAAGCAGCCATCCCGACGCCTGCGTCCCGCCTGTGACAGAAAGTGTTTGACAGGAGTGGCAGGTAGTTGACCTCCCTCTAGCAGTCCCCTCTCTCTCTCTAGCTCGCTCTCTCTCTCATCTCTCTCTCTCTATCTCTCTCGCTCTCTCTCTCTCTCTCTCATCACTCACTCGTCTCTACTCTCTCTCTCTCTCTACTCTCTCACTCACTCTCGCTCTCTCTCTCTCTCTCTCCTCTCTCTCTCTCTCTCTCTCTCGTTCTGTCTGTCTCTCTCTCCTCTCGCTCTCCCTCTCTCTCTCTCTCTATCTCTCTCTCCCTCTCACTCTCTCGTTCTGTCTGTCTCTCTGTCTCACACACACACACTCTCCCTCCACTCACGCACTTTCTCTCACAGTCTCTCTCACTGTCTCCACTCGCTCCCTCTCGTCCACTTTATTTCACTGCTTCTCCCGTTCTCACTTACTAAGCTCTCCTGTCCCACAAGGGGTTGTCATTGACCTGATACCCTCTGGTCCAGCCTTATGGTTTACTGCCACATGGGCCATTGTTTGTTTATTCACTTTGCTGTTTTCTTTGACCTTTTGCTCAGTGGGTTGGAAACCAGTCCGAGGACAATTGTGTTTTGAACTCTGGGGCCATAGAGTGCAGTGTAGCATGCAGGTTCATGTGTGTACTTGTTACTGTAGAGCTCCGAGCCCCAAGTCACAGAGCAGGGTTGACAGTAGGCTAGGAGACAATTATTGTCAATGTCAGAGTGAAATTAAGGCAGAACTATGTATGAACTACGGTAAACTTCTTCATCAAGGATGGGGTTATAATGATTAAATAAAAAATCCAGGTACTAGTTCAACGTCTTTCAGTTAGTCCAGGGTTAATCCAAACCAGGGTTATAGTACCCGAGTCACGCTGAAGCGAGGAGCGAGAAGATGCTTTTCTGAACTCGAACTTGACGACTGCAGCAGTTGAATCTTTAACAACCTTGATGCACATTTCCATTTTTACAGCAGACAGTGTCCCATGTATTCATCTCCTTGAACAATAGTGAAATGTCAGCAGCTCTGAATTAAACATCCGTCTCCTCTGACTGGAGCACTATTCCTGTTTTTCTCTCCCTTTCCTTCCCTATCATTCCTCGTGTGTTGGTGTTGATGAAACCCTTCCCTCTATGTGGGCCTGTCGATGGACAGAACAAAGAACCGCGCGGAGGTCGGAGTTCACAGGTGTACCACATGACTATTTTACCTCTCTCTTTTATGATTGCCCGTCCCAAACTCCCAGTGCTGGCTATGCAAGATGGTCAAAAACTTGAAGACGGGGCATTTAGATAGGGGGTGGGGGGATCTTTTATTAATGGGGAGCTATTAATATTCGAACACAGTGGGACCACGGTGTGTTTCTTTTTACAGAGGCATAATGAATAACTGAGCACCTCCACGGAACCCGATTCCTCCACATGAATATTCAAACCTAGATGGAGCTGAGGGGGCCAATGGGGGCCTCGTCTCTGAGCCAAGGAAGGACAAACCTACCCCTTATCTCGCTTTCTCTCTCTTTCTCTCTCTGTCTCGATCTCTTTCTCTCTCGCTCTCGCGTAGTCTCTTTCTGCTCTCTTCTCTCTCTCTCTCTCTCTTTCTCTCTCTCTCGTCTCTCCTCTCCTCTCTCTCTCTCCCTCTCCCTCTCCCTCTCCCTCTCCCTCTCCCTCACACACACACACACACACATACGCACATATATACTCTTTCTCATACCTTTCTCCTTCCTTTCCTCTCTCCACGTGACAGAAGGCTGCACTCACTGTCCAGGGGCCAGAGCTTATAGATCTGATAGTGGGCTCTCTAGATGAGTCTCCGTGGAGGCCAGTTTGATTGATTACAGCATTGTAGGTTTGTGTGGGTTTTTTAATTGATTGATTAATTGTGGGCCTTTGCTGTGGTGTGATTGATTATCAGTTGCTTGAAGCTCGGGTCTGTCTCTGAGGCACACAGGGTGAGAGGTAAGCCCTTGTGTTCTCCGAATAAGAGGTTTTTTTATATAAAATAATTTTCCTCCTCTCTCTTCCACCACAGTAGCTCATTGTCCTTGCCGTGGCAAGCTCTGTGTTCTGTATGTGTGTGTGTGTGTGTGTGTGTGTGTGTGTATGTGTGTGTGTGTGTATCCATCTGGATACTTCACCATCGAAATAGGCCCGTGGCATTCAGCGGATTTGACAAAGAGGTCTTTACAGACGTACTGTAGTAATCTCCCACAGTGGTGCTGAATGGAGAGAGATGAGAGGGAGTTCACCTAGAGAGAGCAGAGCAACAAAGAGCGGCTGCAGATGAAAGAACAGAGGTGATAGATATGAAGAAGAAACACAGGAAAACAGAACGGCTGGCACATGCGACACACACAGACAAGAGAGGTATTCATAAAAAGGATGCCGGAAAGGACTAGAAAGGAAAGGAAGTAAGGAAGAGATAAACAAAGGAAGGAAGAAAAAGAAAGAAAGAAAAGAAAGAGAACGAAAAAAAGAACAAAATAGAAGGAAAGAGAAAGAAAGAGGGGTATAGTTTGCGTCTCCCTGGTGGTCTCTAGTAGAAGACCAGTGGGTAGCGCTCCCTCCCTCCATGCCTCTATTAGAGGCAGAAGCCAGAGGATTACTGCCAGGGCCAAGGCTAATGACTGTCACGGCCACAGAAATCCGATTTAGTGAAGCCGCGGCAGAGAGGCGTGAAGCCAGGGTCTCACACAAGAGAAGCATCCGGAGAAGATCCTTATTAAAGCCCAGATCCCCCCTGTGTTCTCTGCACTGTTGTACTGTAGGGGAGGCACAAGATGGATGAGATCCAAATAATGTATATCTGCTCTATTTGGGTGCTTGTTCCAGTTTTAAGTCCACCTTCTTTTGAAGTTTAAGGGGAAAGCTTGGACATGTTTGAAAAAAGCTTTCAAATATAGACGGTAAAGGGGGAATATGCAGGAATTGTGCTGGTTCCTAATATATTAATAAATATATTTCAAAGATGTAAATTACAAAAATGAGATTGAATTTGATCCTCCTTCTACCACGTGATGATGTCATGGAGGATCAGGCCTTTTCCATCTAAACTAGTTCTGATGTCTCTGGTGAGATTTCTCATGCGGTCTTTCTCGTGTTATCCTTGGCTACTGGCTGGTCCACTAATATCAGGGCACCATGCAGTACTGACTGGTGTACTCACACTTTCACTGTATTCTTAGTCACAGTGAATCACAAAAGTGAATCACGAAAAGACAAATAGAATATGCCAGGGAGCTAAGCTGTGCAATGCCATACTATGAGGCACAAGTATTTGTCCATCCGGTTAAATATTTGAACTGTGACATCATAGGAGGTATGAGTGAACCCGACCCTCCGGAGCTTCGGAGCGACAGAACCACTCAAGTTCCCCTGCAGACGGGCGGGCGGGCAAGGCAGCAAACAGCCACCCAGGTCCACACGGAGCCTCCACATCCACTGCAGTCTGCTGACGTGCGGGGACAGGTCACTGACTCTTCATCCTTAACGACTGAGGGCCAGCTGGGCTCTCTTTGTGTCCGCCCTGATCCTTCATCCTACTGCACTGCAGCAAGCCCCTGTCCCCTGCTCGAGCCCCCCTGACACCCACTACCCCAAATCACTCACTAGTCATTTTATCACTAGCTTTCACACTTGTTTATTAATAAAGATGTTACTTTGAGCGTTCATAGCTCCCTGTATGTATTTTTTCCTGTGTCCTGTGGTGTCTAACTGCATACTGAAGTGTCTTGCAGAAAATGTATTGAATTGAATTGTGGCCAAGGTTGTTAAAAGTGGATGGTAAAATCTTTTTTTTTACATGATTGTAAAAATAAATGTGTTTTTTTTAAATAAAAAGGTAATGTTATTGTTAAACTAAATAAATAATACTGACTTTTAAAAAAAGGTCTTCTCTTTTCCCAGCAGATGTTTGTGATTAGATTTGATGATTGTTCACAGATACTGAAAGTGGAGAACAAACGTAAGCATGGAAAAGGCAAGACCCAGATGAAAAGTGTCTTTGTATCCTGGTAAGGCCAGTATGCAGAGAGGGTCTCTCCACCCGTTTCTCTTTATATCCCTGAAGACGAGCAACAACAGACACTCCAGGATGGTGACATTTAAGAATATCTGATTGTAAGAATTTCTTATCTGTCTGTCACCGTCCCTTTCTTTTCATCCCGCACTCTCCGTCCCCGTCCCCCCCCGTCCCCCTCTTACTCAGCCTCCTTTGCTCTCTCATGTCTCTGTAACACACCCACAACCACACACACACACACACACACACACACCTGGGCATCGATTGGGCTTGCTCAGAGCACACAGGACGAGGGAGAGCACTCATGCAGAAGTTTGTACAATTGATCTCTGGGGGGAATGAGATGCAGGACCAACTCTCATCCTTCTCTCTCTTTATCCCTCTCTCTCTCTCGTCTCTCTCATCCCTCTCTCTCTCTCTCTCTCTCTCTCTCTCTCCTCCGGGTGAATACACTTTTTCTGCATCCGAGTGGAAAGCTAGAAGAGGAAGGAGAAGGCAGGGCTTTGCTGTTCTGTGTCCCCGGGTATGGCACCTCAAGTGAGGAATCTGAAGAAAAAAACAAAAAGTCTTTAATCCCAGGAGGAAGTGACTTGGTTGACTTGGCAATGGACTTAAGGATGTAAGACAATGTGTGTCAGCTTGTAGATTTGTGCAACACAGCCTCCTTTAAGGGAATAGTTTAGAAGCTTTTCATGTGTCCCTTGCCTCTGAACTGACTGTGTGAATGAATAACGGGCAGGACCAACGAGTCCACAGGCACTTATTTCCCAAAAACCATCCTCAGTTATTCATGACTAATACATGAACGTGATCATGTGGTCTTCCTGAGATATTTATTGTCTTGTTTTTATTTAATTAAGGAGCTATGGCTAGCTGCAAGAAGATATTCCTCTATTCCTTTTGAAATCTTTCTTCTCCATTGGCAGACGGGGTGGAAAGTCGGGTAAAGAATTAAGGGGGAACAGCAAACTGCCAAAATCTGCACAGCCTGTCAGCACTGAGAGAGGAAAACAGGAGGGGAGAAAATAACGTCAGGGAGGAGACTGCAAATGAGGCTTGTTTCAATAAGTGGATCAATGAAGATGCAGGAAAAGATGTTGTGTGTGTCAATGATAGGCGTGTCTGGGCAAACACAGGGAGGAGGGGATGGGTGAGGAGGAGAAGGGGGGGGGGAGGGGGGAGAGGGGGAGAAGGGGAGGGGGAGAGGGGGAGAGGGGGAGAGGGGGAGAGGGGGAGAGGGGGGAGAGGGGGGAGAGGGGGGAGAGGGGGGAGAGGGGGAGAGGGGGAGAGGGGGAGAGGGGGAGAGGGGGAGAGGGGGGAGAGGGGGGGAAAGGAGGAAGCAAAGCTTCAGAGGAATAGGCAGGGAGATAGCGGCTAGCATTAAAGTCTGCAGGGGTTTTTCCATGGAAAGGAGAATAATATCCAAATCCTGAAACAAGGAGCACGTTAGGCAGGTCATTAGAACAAATGGTGCCGTCAAATTACATATTTAAATCAACTCTCTCCTACCAGGGGATTTTTGATGATTTCAATAAATCAGCGTTGTGTTTTGTGACCAGTCCTGCCGTCCAATCCCTGAGCAGTGCATGTTTTTATGACTTGTTTTCTCCACATCCATTTTCATCTTTCATGTTCCAGCCCTCTTGTTGTGACACACATTAACAGATTGTGATGTTTTAGGCTACTGCCCTTTCTGGAAGTCAGTTTCCTCTCGCCGGCCCCACGAGCGGGATGTGATCCTCAGAGACGGGCCTTCAGCAGTCGTCCATATCACACGGACTCGTGGGAGATGCACTTTTCACCACTCTTCACTGCAAGCCCCTTTATTGCACACCACGTCAACAAGTAAAACTGGACGTAACCGGTTCAAGGCTGCTGGAAGGCTGTTACCTGTCCTGCACATCATCTTTTTACTCACTCAAAAATATCAACAAAGCAACTTACCTAACGTTCTGTAGACGGCGGGTACTGTGTAATAACTGTCCTCCATTTAGTTTCTATTCTTTCATGAATAGAAAGAGACGTTTTAATTCATCTCTCCGCACGGTTGTCTACTCTCATTTATTAAAATGTTCATGAAAATATACACAGAGACAGATCCATACATCTCCTTTTATATCATTTGTGCCGATGATCATCCATCCTTCTAATTAGTCTCTGGGAATGTTTCCGGAGCATTCCTTCCCCGTCTCCTGAATGTATTCAGTTCAACACTGTACCGCCACTGTTGCAGGGTGGCTTGTAGGGGTCAGAGGTCAGCGCCTGTCATGTGACAGCCCTCCGACCTGGCTTACCCATCCCAATCCTGCTTGAATTAGCCACCGCTAGTCTTTCAAACGGGATCCGTGCCGGCTTACTGTAGACACAGGGAAATGCCAGGGGCTTTAAGACCAAAGGATTCCTGTCACCTGTTTTAGCACCCATTTTGTCTGGTATTATGGAGGTTGAGGCGGGGCTGAGACAACATGCTGGGGGAATGATAATGAATCCCCGCGCCCCCCCTGTAAGAAAATCAGCAAACTGAAAACATCCAGACAGCTATTTCTTGATAGCTGTCACAGCACATTTCTCCGAGGCTTCCATTGTGACATGTTAACACTGACAATAAGACAGATTAGTTGCCACAGAGGCGTTTTTTTGACCCCCTGTGGCAGGGAGGAGGGGCGTGGGCGGGTGGATCGCTTCAGTGTTTCTTGTTTGGCGTTGTCCTGCGTTAAAAATAGTCCCACTTTCGAAGGCTGACACGGTGCTATCATGGCATGTCATCTGAGAGATCAGCTCTCCAGTGAGAGATGACTCCGGCCTTCCCTCCTCCCTCCGAACAACAGACGAGGGGGTTTGTCCCATTACTGCCTTCCTGTCTCTCGCCCTTCTTCCTCATTGTGCACGCACGGCTGTCTGCGAGACGCCACGAATGCACGCGGATGGTTACGATCGCGCTTCGCTATGCCACGCTGCTGGTGTAAGATATGTCTCGAGCCCGTTTTTTAGTCGGGCATTTAACTCCGAGCATTCTCTGTACGCACACTCGTTTGTGAAATTGTAAATAAAGAAATGGATGTGTTTGTGCACGTGCGTGTTTTGACACCTGTTTGAGCGGCGGGAGGCAGCAAAAGTTTGTGTGTGCTCACTCCCAGCCATCCACTTCCTCCCAGGGTGCACTTGAACAGGTCACGCAAGCTCATCCATCTTCTTTTAATCCCCAATTACTCTGTCTCTGTGTTTCTGCGTCTGTGTGTAAATGGAGGGGGTGTGAGGGGGAGGGGGGGGGGCTGAAGCTTGATGGATCTTATTAGAGGTGTTGCATTGATAATCGGTAAAGGCTGGGGGCGAGAGCAATAGACGTTGAGTGGAGAGGGGGAAGGGAGAGAGAGAGAGAGAGAAAGAGATGTCTCTGTTCACTTACGACAAGGTGCCCTTGAGAGAAAGGGGGGGAGAGAGATAGATGGAGTAAAAAGAGAGAGAGGCGTTGAGAGAGCGAGAGGAGAACGGGGAGGCCGCACAAGTGCAGCGGGCGTGTCGCTTTAGCTTATCCCGGCCACTGCGTCCGACTGGACCGGAGTGGTCGTTCCACATCTGAGGACTGAGTGAATCTCCGTGTTTACCAGGGATAAACGTTCCTTCCTCCTTCCTCCTCTCTCCGGCCCTTCACCCAGATCCAGGTCTGAGAAGTGCAGAAATCTCTTCATAATTCATGGATCCCTATCTGTATCTTCCACTTGGCCTATTTGGTTACGGTGACCAAACAAGACGTGTGACTTTCCCCCCGCGTTCTGACGGAGAGAGCGAGGGATGTGTATGTGTGTGGGGCGTGAAACCAATTTGACGAACTTCATTTCATACAATGGGAACAACGTGAATTCGGCTGATTTCACCATTCTAAATGCTATGACGTCCCTCTGTCTGGCCCCCCTCACCTGCCTGTCCCCTCCTCGTCCCGGGCCCTCTGTCACCCTGGCCTAATCAGGACTGGGGACAGAGGGGGGCCTCGCTGGCTGGCTGGCTGGATAAGCTGAGGGGCTGCTGGGCCGGTCTCCACAGAGCTGTCACCGCCCTGGGTTATGCCTCATTAGGTGCGATGAGGAGAGGCCACTTTGACAAGGGAAGGGCTGTGCCTGCATGGAGGTGAGAGAATGTCTGTCCACCTCCCTAATTGGATCATCCACGCACTCCCTGGGTGTTTGTGCGGCTGTGAGAAGGCAGGAGAGAGGAGGTGTGTAGTGTGGGGCGGGAGAGGTGACAGAGAGAGAGTGAGAGAGGTAGAGAAGGGAGGTGAGAGACAGAGGTGAGGGGGGGGTGACAAACAGAGAGAGGAGAGAGATAAAGACAGGTAAGGAAAGGGAGAGAACAGTTCCAACTCCTCGAGGTGAACAGATGTTGTGTGGATCAGACGGGCGGTCTGCAGGGATGTCAGTGACACCCCCCAGTATGCACAAAGCACGGGGCCTTGAAAGAAGGTAGGGGCATGCTGTAATCATGGGCTTTAGGGACCATTTGACCCCTCCCTGCCCCTTTCAACACATCCTTTACAATATGCAGAAGCAGCTCTACGAGGGCCTGCCAGGGTTGTCTGCTAGGTCGAGCTGTGGAGATACAGGACTTAGGGGGGGGAGAGAGGGTGGAGGAGGACAGGGTAGTCAGGCTTGTGCTGGAGGTATTATTCACGCTTTGGTGGCCTGCACGGCAGAGGAGGCAGGCAGGCCAGGAGCTGGGCTGTGTTGGATCAGGGGAGTCAGAGGAGGAATTAAATGTTGGGTGCAGAACGGCTTGTGCTTTTTCAGTGTGCAACTGTCAGCTGGCACACTGACGGAACGCAATCAGATAGACAACCGTGCGGAGGCACAATCTAGGAGTGTGTGTGTGTGTGGGTGTGTGAGTGTGTGTGTGTGGGTGTGAGTGGGTGTGAGTGGGTGTGGGTGTGAGTGGGTGTGAGTGGGTGTGGGTGTGAGTGGGTGTGGGTGTGAGTGGGTGTGGGTGTGGGTGTGAGTGGGTGTGAGTGTGAGTGTGAAACGTTGAAACCCACCGATTAAAGAAAATAATTTAACCAGTATGAACTGAAAAAAACGATCCCAATTAAGATTTGTATTATCAATATTTCATTGGAATTCATAAAAAAGGCATGCCATGTTAAATGTCAACTTAGGATAAAATGTCACATGACCTTATGGTCAAAGGTCTTCATCAGGCATCAGGGTCATCAGGACACTATAACTAAAGAGGAAAGTCATCTGTTTTGATCCTTGCTGTACCCATCGCAGTCACCGAGAGACTGTGACATCACGTATCAGAAGATCCAGCAGTTTGAGATGATCCAGATGCTGTACCTTAGGCTAAGTGGGTGTCCTCTCTATGCTCACTTTCATCCCACCTCCAGCCCCCCTGCACAAGTGCCAGACAGGGGTCTGTGTTTTGTTTTAAGGGCTTGATGACGTCTGGCAGAAATTGATGTCTTCTCCACATTGTCACCCCCCCCCCTTCACCCCACCCACTTTCCCCCTCCCCTTTCACATCAAAGCTTTAGGGAACTCTGCATCTTTAAATAATGGAGTGTCATCCTGCTAAATAGTGCAGGATTCCATGACAAGAGAAGATCCATTCCATTAGAATAACTGGGACACAAAGAGGAGTCATTAGGCAGAGTGTTTTTTCTCCCTCAAAGCATCACTCTCATCTTTGATACAATGATTCCAATTAGAGAATGATAAAGGAGGCAGAGGCAGGGACACTTCAATATCTATTTAAGTCAATTAATGGGCCTTGTGACATTTGTGTGAAGTTGATAGGGGCTTAGGGGTGGCTGGCAAATGCCGGCAGATGAAAAAGCGTGGGAGTACCAGACGATTGATCCCTTTCATTGATTATGATCTGGTGGGGCCCTTTGGATGCTTTTACAAGTTGCCCTGTTCATTTGAAACGTGTAAGCGCGTGTGTGTTAGCCTGCCTGTAGCTAGGCTGTGTGCGTGCACGTGTGTGTGTGTGTGGGATGGTGTGTGTGTGTGTGTGTGGGATGTGCGTGTGTGTGTGGTGTGTGGGATGTGCGTGTGTGTGTGGGATGTGCGTGTGGTGTGTGGGGTGGGTGCGTGTGTGTGCGTGTGGTGTGTGGGATGTGGATGTGTGTGTGTGTGTGTGTGTGTGTGGTGGGATGTCTGTGTGTGTGTGTGTGTGTGGGATGCGTGTGTGTGTGTGTGTGGGATGTGCGTGTGTGTGTGTGGGATGTCTGTGTGTGTGTGTGTGTGGGATGTGAGTGTGTGTGTGGGATGTCTGTGTGTGTGTGTGCGTGGGATGTGAGTGTGTGTGTGTGTGGGATGTGAGTGTGTGTGTGTGTGTGGGATGTGTGCTTGTTTTCTAGGGTCGAGACGCCTCCTCAGTCAGAGTATCGTGATGCGACTGGAAGGCAGGCGAGACATGCCTCTGCTCTGACACAAACGCTGCGACACCCTGCTCCGCAAATGTCACTCCCATCCAATTAGATGGTCCAATGATGGCGTTGCCCACGAGGGAATCCCTCCAATAAAGTTTGTGTTTATTGGATTTGTTTGCTCTCTTTTCCCTCACAGGAAACTGTTGATAGACCAGAATGAGATACAGTACATCAAGTGACAGATGGAACCTGCAAGCCATGGCCATATTGCATGTTGCACTTTAATACTTTTGTTTGGTTTTCTGAGGTTATGTCTGTACATATATTAGTCATATTTTAGCCCTCTTACCCACCTACACACACTCTATATATACTCTAATGTCAGTCTGTTCTCAACGCTGCTCATCACTCAGATTATCTGTTGCTCCTCCAGGGATATGTTGTGGTTCGCACAAATCATGTTGTCAAACAGTGATTTCTATCATGAAATCTCGAAAATTGCACACTAGCACTGTAACCAGATAAGCAGCTAGTATGTTTGGAAACATGGAAACTCTATGAACTTAAGTGAGCTTAGCTGAGCGCATTCTTATCAGTTATCAGTTTAGCTGAGCCAAGGATATTGATTAGGAACTGACATATGTTTTGATTTCCATAACCTGCTACATTACGTTACCAGAAAAAGCATGTCAATAATTGGGTTGAAACCAACTAACTAACTACTGGTTAGTTCCAACCACAATAAACTGCTGGCTGGTGTTGATGGACGTATTCTAATGAAGTTCTGATTCTTTCCTGCACGTGTTTAAGATATTCTTTCTACATCAGCTAGATCAGCATCAGCTGCAAAATTGCCTTTGATTAAGTGCTATTTATAATACAAATATTTAATGTCTATTCATTATATTTAAATAGCATGTAGGATATATTATCTGAAGCATGTCCTCATTTACATTTGTATTTGCCATGTCTCCCGCTAACTGTCTAAGAGAGCTAAAGTTAGCGTGTGGTCTGTGTTTGTTGCTAGGGGAACAGGTGTCGCTGTCTTGCTCCTCAGACTTCTAACAGAGATTCTCCACTTGTCTTACTTCCTCTGGGTCTTCACCCTCACTTCCCATGTTCAACTTGTCTGACTTCTCATACCTGACCACTACTGTACCTACAAACACACTTTTTACCGAGGAGTTTAACCAAAACAATAATGCCTTGTTTTAATCTGTTCAAAAGGCATGGAGTAAGCAGTTGTTTTCTTATGTTTACTAATGAGTTTTTTTATTTATTTCAAATACCAAAGAACAAAGAAATATCTTTGTCTGTGCAAACACTTGAGATCAAGTACTTGCGATCTGAGTGTTTAAATCAGCTACTATAACTCCCAAAATGAATGTTTGCCAACAATCTGTTGGTGGCAGGAATGTGATCATTAATATCTTCGTCATTAATACACAGTGGATATTTTACCAGGTCATGTTTAGTTAATTACACTCTGCCTCCAGCATCTGCTCTCCCTTTGCTAAGCCTTGTCAGGTTTCGTACCAGCCTGACTGGATGTCAGATCAAACGAAGAGACGGAGCAGGTTCCTGGGAAATCACAAGCATGTCCATCCTACATTTTGAACTATTAATTAAGACAAACTCACAAAGCTGTTACTGGGATTTTTTACGCCAATCTGACACCTCAAGAATGGAGGTGTTGAGAGAAATATACTCTCTCCATCACAGTTATCAGACAGGACTGGCTCTTAATTAGCCATCACACAAAGAATAATATGAGTCATTGCTTTGGATGCAGTTTGAACTGCTTACGCCATATATTTCCTCAAATGATCTTGCCCTTTCTCAGTGACAGAAGAATGTATATTTCACCCACAGACTAAAGTCCTTATTAGCAAGTGTCTTCATCACTCTGGGTTGAAATGTACAGGAATAAAACTCTCTATGTCTAGAAGGTTATATTTTGACAGTTTATTTACAAAGTGAGAACTGCAACAGTAGAGAAAAAAACAGGTCTGTAACACAGAGGGCCTTATCTTGCACCCAGCGCAATTGACTTTGTCAGTGACGCAAGTATCATTCCTATCTTGCACTCGGCGCAAAGCGGATTTTTCCCTCCACGGGCGCACGTCGAAATGACCTTGCGCTCCCGGGGGCGGTTCAGCGAAAAAGGAGGCGTGCTCCGGCGCAAACGTTCTTGGTGCTATCTTGCGGTTTCCGAAAAACCATTCCGCCACTGACCAGGAAAAAGGTGGTTTAAAGACAATGGCGCATTATTCAGATGCTATTTTAAGGGCGCAAGCTTGGTCCGTGCGCACTGCTGGCGAAGCCAGGGTATTCTTCCTGCGAAACTACGTATTGTTTTGATTTATTGTATGGCTAGCTGTGTTACATTTCGTTCATGTCAATGATTAATAAGATGTTCATGAGAAATCTGTATGTATGTGAACTTGAATTGTAACAACTGTGGCAATTTACCCCTACGCCTGTTTAACCGAAGCTAATTTGGGTAGGTTTCTTCTCCAATGCACATCAGAATCAGAATCAGAATTCGGTTTTCAATTTACTGTGGCAGGAAGGTGCAAACAATAAACATATATAGGCCCTACGGGTCTTAAATTAAGTTAAAAAACAGTTACACTAATTCTAAGAACTAAGCAATTAAAAAAAAATATATATATATATGTCAAAATAGGCTACATTTGAATGAGCAGCATGAGTGGGCAACTTAGTGCAATGAAACTGCTCTGCCTTTCCCATACAATGTCACTTCTCTATCGTTTACGGTCCTGACAAGAACGTCCGTCTCCTGTGAACCGCTGGCGTGCGCCTGGCAAATCCGCCGTTATAATAGCAATCCGCCATGGAACAAGCGCTGCTCTTAAAGGGAATGTGAGATGACGCTCTGATTGGCTTATTGCACGTTACGCCCAAACCACACCCATTAGTAATGTAGCTACCTCTTTTACATTTGCGTCAGGCGCAAAGTCATTTATCCCGCTGCTAAAATAGCAACCGCACCGGAGTCCCGCCCACTTGCGCTTTGCGCTTTGATACTTGCGTTTCAGATCGTCAAAATAGGGCCCCTAGACACATTTTTACCCGTCCACAAAAGTTACTGCATCATCTGTATTCTATTACAAAAGTCCATTGTCTAGAAATAAACCTAGTACCATTTTGGGGGAACAATTTAAAAAAAACAAAGCAACAAAAATAGTTCAGGTGCAAGCCTAGGGTATTCCAATACAACACTTCAGTACTAAAGTGCAAAATAGACAAACATCTGTAATATTTACATTTTCAGACAAGGAGCACACTGCTTTAATGCTAAGCAGTACACCCTATAGATTGCTAATTCAGTCCTTACCGCTCACTGTCATCCCACACAATTCTGTCATTTTAAAACATCTGCAAAAGGATTGTTATGGTTGAGGAGAGAAGTAGTATTAAACTGTACCTCTATCTAGAAATGGTCAGCCATTACAAACTATCAGTAACTGTTAACTATTACCACAACACACACACACACACATCTACCACAGACCAAAGAGGTCTTCCCAATGTGGGGCTGGCTGACATCTAACCTATATACCTTTGACTATATAAATAATCTGTAAATGACACTATAACACTACCATGTACAGGACCCTGTGGGGATATTGTGTTGTGATTGGACGTAACACAAAGAAGCCACTGGCAGGTGGAACTTTTAATTTGTTTAATTGTTGTCAGTTTTAAAGATTCGTTTTTAGTTTTTTTAAAGTTTGGAAATTAAAACTATAATGAATCATTTTGCTGCGGTAATTGGTTGGATGAAAGAATATCCTTGACAAACTAAGGTAATTTACAGTACCAGAAAGTTCTTAATGTTTTACACACTTGATTGGCATAGCCTTTTATTCAAACTGATTATATTGAATGTGTCAATATTTCAGTATTATTTAGATGCATACTGTGAATTTAAAACAAATTTACTGCAGATTCTGAGAGGGACAGATGTTTCACAGGCGTGACAGAGAGAGAATGAAAGAGAGACACAGAGAGAGTGAGTGAAAGAGAGACAGAGAGAGAAGATGTGTTAACAGTTCTACGCCATTAAACCATTCTATACAGAAGGAACAAAGCACGGAATCGTTATCACATCATTGTGTTGCGATGCACTCTAAAGCAGTCCTATATGTTCAGTCAATGATACTGTAACAGTGGAAGAGCGCAGTGATTCAGGTTGAAAGAGCACTCTGTCAGTCATAAGTGAATCTGTCATTTGTCATGTTCCTCTCAGGAAGGGCTCTGACATGATACACTTACTATTCATCCCTGCATTGGTGGAAGCCAGAGAGAGAGAGAGAGGAGAGAGAGAGGAGAGAGAGAGAGACAGAGAGAGAGACAGAGAGAGAGAGATAGAGACAGACAAGAAGAGAACAGAGAGAGAGAGAGAGAGAGACAGAGAGAGAGAGAAAGAGAGAGAGAGAGAGATACAGAGAGAGAGAGAGAGAGAGAGACTAATAGAGAGATAGATAGAGAGACCAGAGATGAGAGCACTGAGAGAGATAGAGAAGAGAGAGAGAGAATACGAGACGATAGATATCGAGAGAGATATGTAAGCACGTATGACCAGACTGAGTAGGCAGGTGGAGTGGGCAGGGAGAGGTGAACAGCGAGAAGCTCAAAGGAGGGGAGAGAGACAGGAACAATGTGAAGAGAGACAGAAAGAGAAAGCTGAGAGAAATTAAAGAGGAAAGAGAGAGAGAGAGACAGGGAGAGTGCAGAGGGGTAGAGAGAGAGAGAGAGAGAGAGAGAGAGATAGCGAAAGATAGAGTGAGAGAGGGGCCCTGTCTAATGGGAAACCCTTCAAGTGAGACAGTAATCTGGGAATCCGTCAGACTGGCGCCCTTTCAGCCAGGGATCCTGACGTTTTCCCAATTAAGCGTGTGAGAAAAGGCAGCCTTTCCCTAATTGTTTAACATGGCCCTCAGTGAACAGACTCTGAGCACACACAGATTACAGTGTGCGGAGACTGACACTGATGTCTCTGGGCACCACACACCTCTAACAGCCTCAACCAATGGTTTAATCACAACACATGTGGAGAGAGCTCGAGGCCCACCCTCCAGAACGAGGCGCGGAGAGAGAGAAGGCCGTCTGAGGAAGTCATCTGAGGTGGTTATCAGATCCGGATAGTTTTACTGACTCTGATTCATCTTCATTATCACTCCGAACATGCTCCGGCAGAATGAGTCGTTTTAATGGCAATTTTGCGCAATTCAAACAGGCAGTGAGATCATTACCATAATTGAACTGATTTCAGTCGGTGTAACGTGCCGTTTATCCTGTCACGGAGGCTGTTGGTTCAGCAGAGCAGGAGAGACAGACTGATATGAAAGGTCTGCGGCCCATCTGGACTCGCACACTACGACACCTTCCCATCCCGGTTCTCTCGGGCCAATTATCCACCTCCTATTAGGGCCCCGTCCTCTGACGCGAGTCTCCTCCATTCCGTGTCTGTCTCTCCCCCCACATCTCACGGCCCGGCTTCTTGTCCCAGCCAGTGCCAGGAGCTGCCATTTGGGTTTGTTTGCAGACGGCTCCGGGCCAACTGAACCAACAAGCTGCCTGATAACAGTGGAACAAGCAGCCAGGGTTTGTTTGCTCTCTGACTGGCTCTGGACCCAGAGTATACGGCTCATTCTCCTTCAGACAAAAAGTTGCCGGGGAAGAAAATCACCGTCTAAGTTTGCGAGCGTGTCGAGGGACAATGAATGCTGACTGCGGCTCGTCCTCCGTTGTTTGAGTAGACCTGTGTGAGCGAGCTGAGGGACACGATTCAAAGGTGTCTGGGTAGGTTTTAGGTGGTGTGAATGAGCCCTCTGTGTTGTGAAGGCACCCTCCCTGTCTCACAGCTGAACCCCGTGTTGCAGACAGTACCCGTCGGCAGACCCGTCGGGGGACACACACACGCCGCCGTGTGACGCAGGGCGCTCACATCCTGATCATCTGCACCTGCTGTATGTGGCGGCGAGGCGGGTGTCCTCTCGCCCCCCGCTGTGTCACGGGGCATGGGACTGGCGAGGGAGATGTGAGGTGGTGCTAGGTGACACGGAGAGAAAGGGATTAGAAGAGAGGCGAGGGAGAGAGGGAGAGAGGGCGAGAGGGCGAGAAGGAGAGAGGGAGAGAGGGAGAGAGAGGGCAGGAGGGCGGGGTCGAAGGAGGAGAGGAAGACCTGCGGGGTCTCACAGAGGGAGGCTGTGTTGGGTGTAAAGACCTAATGATGAAGACAGAGGGGGAGATGTGGATCAGTGAGACTAGCCCGCCCAGATGTGAGCGAAGGTGTGAAGCCTCCTCTTGGCAAGCTGTCACGACACCTGCTGGAGCGTGCACGCAACATAAGGACTGCGTATACACACGTGTGTGTGTGTGTGCACGTGTGTCACTGATTACCAACCTATTAATGTCGGCCCAATATGTTTATTCAGCACCTGCTGTGGAACCGAAATAGTGATTTAACCACAGCGATATCTGTAGAACATGACTGACAGTCGGTTGGAATACCACAAATGAATCACCCACAATCATGGATTTCTCAAACAGTCTTGAATTCAGACTAGGCTTCCTTCAACAAAGTTTCTTGTTAGTCTGTCCTTGCAGGTGTTCAGCCTCTAAACACTGCTCGACTGCCAACTGTGCCGCCACAGTATGGGACTGTTTGAAAGGACTTGAGTCTTTGTCAGTATGCAGTCCTATGTCAGTCTGTATGGCTCGGTAAAGAATGTTCAAAGGAAGTTTGGTGTGGTAACATACTTTCTCTTTTTTATCTTCCGTTCTCTTGCCCCTTCTCTCTCTGTGTCCTTCCCTTACACAGACATACACACACCCACATACACACCCCCAGACATACACACACTCACATACACACCCACAGACACACACACACCCACAGACACACGCATATAAACAATCACACGTTATACCCTTGAGCCTTCGAAGAGCTTGCCTGTGAGAGAAAAAAAACTATTTGAATCTAGCATTTATTAAGATCCATACAAAGTGAAAAGGGTTTTTGGTGTGTGTGTGTGTGAATAAAATGTTTGGAGACTGAATCTGCACTCCCTATCTCCAAGCAAGCTTCTTTGAAAAGGTCCCTGTTCACAGTAATGTGTGTTAGTGTGCTTTACTGTAAGGCTCCGGGCTGGACTGTGCATGTTGACGATGCTTCAAGCCCAGCAGTGTTTTGTAGTAATATTTGCTTATTTGCTTTTCCTGACTTTGTTGTTTCAGCATTTTCATGCAAAAATCGTCTGTTTACTTCCATGAGTGAGACACTCATTACAATCCAAACTGGCCTACAGTCTCCTTCTCTTTCCCCAGAACCTCAGCTGGTTGCTGGGAATGTGGAGCCGAGCTGCAGGTTCTTCTACTGACTCAAACAAGACGAGGGGAAACAAACAAAACATCAACATTTATACGCTGTCGTCATCTGACGGCTGACTTACAGCGCAGCACATATTTTATCACTCATCAAGCTATTAGGTGGCTTGTGGGCAGGGGGGGGAGGGGGTGTGGGCAGGGGGGGGAGAGGGGAGGGGTGTGGGCAGGGGGGGAGAGGGGAGGGGGGTGTGGGCAGGGGGGGGGGAGAGGGGAGGGGTGGGCAGGGGGGGGGGAGAGGGGGAGGGGGAGCAGCAACACAAGAGAAGAGGCAGTGTCACCTTGTCACTCGCGGGCATACTGCCAGGCCGCATGCATGGGCTGGAGAGCGAGCGGGCATGAGAGGGGCTGGGATCTGTGGTAATGAATCATTGTGTAGCCCTCCCACCCCCTCTCTCCTGCCACACCTCTCTTCCCCCCTGTCGCTAACTCTCTAATTATCGCCCTCGGAGAGGGTGGGGACATCTGCATCAACACAAGACAAACAACGACGGGTTGTGTGTGGTAAAGAGAGAGATGTGACTCACCTACCTCGGAGAGGAGGGGAGAGGAACACAGTTATTCAGCCACGGGTGGTAAACTGTGAGCCTCTTCAGACTCAGACGGGGGTCTGCTTCACCCCCGTGAACTCAGCTGACGGATGATGATCCAAACAAATAACAACATGACTCCTTGTGTTTTAGATCATCCCCGCGTTCGGCTTCTCTTTCCCTGAACTCTCCCTGACCCAGTCTTATACCTCCTCCTCCAGCCCTCTCTCCCTCCCTCGTAAAGCAATCGCGCGTCCCTCACCCCGATCCTTGCCTCCCCCAGACCCCCCCGGGCCAGGCACAGTGACTAATGTGTGGGAAATGTGATGAGAGACCTGAGGTACAACACGACAGTCATGAAGGATCAAGGTTTTTTTTCTTTTTCTTTCATGGAAGCGTTAGCCCATGGCAGCATGGCTGTCACTGCAGCAGCATGCTGCACCACACACCCCACTCCTTGGCTGGGGCGGGTGGGTGGGTGGCCGGTGACGACCGAGTCCCCTGGAGGGTCTGGAACACACACACACACACAGGCCTCATCCATGGTGTCCGCTCTTGGCCCATGTCCGTGATGAAAGTGATGGTTGTTGATGCAGATTCCCTCCACCATCCAGCAGCCATAATCTGCATCATCAC
Source organism: Mallotus villosus (assembly GCA_903064625.1). NCBI lineage: Eukaryota > Metazoa > Chordata > Actinopteri > Osmeriformes > Salangidae > Mallotus > Mallotus villosus. Next base: position 1,046,760 of record CAEFZP010000199.1, on the reverse strand, counting down.
GTCTTTCTCCACAGGTTGTAGACTAATGTATACTAAGAACATACTCTTTCCTCCCAGCCAGGCCCTCGCAAGGTCACCAAACTCCAGAACTAATTGACACCTGGGGGGGTTCCACGCATCCTTCTATGGGTGTACGGGGGTTTGTGTGTGTGTGTGGTGTGTGTGACCTCTGCCCTCTCCCTGGCCCACTTCCCTGGAGGCTGATCAAGGCTCAGGATCCTGTGAAATGTGCCCTGTTCCAGTTATCTAGCTCATATTGTCACAGCATTGTCACATTGTCACAGCATCTCTCCCCCGACTGGAAGGAGTCCCCTCTGACTCCCCACTAATTTGATTAGATTACAAACCAGCAAACATCTCATTTGAAGACTAATGACGCTATTCAGGAAGAGAAGGGGTGGGTGGCACGGATGGTAATGTGATTTCTATTGGAAGAAGATTGAGCTAAATATTGCACTTCAAGGCTGAGTGGTTGCAGTCATGCGACATCTTTATGGGTTTGGTGAATGTGTTACCAGGGGCGTTTGTCGGCCCTGTGCAGGGGCCTCTCTGGTGAGCGTTCACCCTTCGTACAGTAGAGGGGTTTCTGGATCGTCTAAGATGAAGAAGAGCAAAGGGCTGTGTACCGAGTGGTAGCGAGTGGAGCAGAAAAAAATGCCTTGAAGGGTGGGGGTGGGGGGGGTTGGGTGGGTGGGGGGGTTGGGTGGGGGGGGGAGACGGGGTGGGTGGGGGAGGACAGAGAGGGAGAGGGAGGGAGATGCGCACACATTAGGCCCTCACACAAACACACGCTCAGACATGAAGGGCTGACAAGGTTACGAGAAGGTGATAAATATGAATGGGCTGCGATGTGACGGCTGATTTGAATTTGCAGCGAAGCCGGGCGTGCGTCCCGTCTAATGTGTGTGTGGAGCTAATTGAGCAGCCGCGTGCGAGCAAAGAAGCAGCGCTGGGTGTCGCACACTGTGTCATCCGCCATGTCACCCAGCCAGCCTGATGTTCTTTCAGCTGTCATCTTCTGAGATGCGTGCGAGGGCTTGGGAGCATGGCTGGGGAAGAGGGCTGGGGAGGAGGGCTGGGGAAGAGGGCTGGGGAAGAGGGCTGGGGAGGAGGGCTGGGGAAGAGGGCTGGGGAGGAGGGCTGGGGAAGAGGGCTGGGGAGGAGGGCTGGGGAGAGGGCTGGGGAGAGGGCTGGGGAAGAGGGCTGGGGAAGAGGGCTGGGGAAGAGGGCTGGGGAGGAGGGCTGGGGAGAGGGCTGGGGAGGAGGGCTGGGGAAGAGGGTGGGGAGGAGGGCTGGGGAAGAGGGCTGGGGAAGAGGGCTGGGGAGGAGGGCTGGGGAGAGGGCTGGGGAGGAGGGCTGGGGAAGAGGGGCTGGGGAGAGAGGGTGGGGAGGAGGGCTGGGGAGGAGGGCTGGGGAAGAGGGAGGGGAGGAGGGATGGGGAGGAGGGATGGGGAGGAGGGCTGGGGAGGAGGGCTGGGGGAGGAGGGCTGGGAGGAGGGCTGGGGAAGAGGGCTGGGGAGGAGGGTGGGGAGGAGGGCTGGGGAAGAGGGCTGGGGAGGAGGGCTGGGGAAAGAGGGCTGGGGAGGAGGGGCTGGGGAAGAGGGCTGGGGAAGAGGGCTGGGGAGGAGGGCTGGGGAGGAGGGACTGGGGAAGAGGGCTGGGGAGGAGGGCTGGGGAGGAGGGCTGGGGAGGAGGGCGGGGAGGAGGGCTGGGGAGGAGGGCTGGGGAAGAGGGCTGGGGAGGAGGCTGGGGAGGAGGGCTGGGGAGGAGGGCTGGGGAGGAGGGCTGGGGAGAGGGCTGGGGAGGAGGGCTGGGGAGGAGGGTGGGGAGGAGGGCTGGGGAGGAGGGCTGGGGAGGAGGGCTGGGGAAGAGGGCTGGGGAGGATGGGCTGGGGAGAGGGCTGGGGAGGAGGCTGAGGAGGAGGGTGGGAAGGAGGGCTATGGGAGCGAGGGCTGGGGGGAGGGCTGGGGAAGAGGTGGGGAGGAGGGGGGAGAGAGGGCTGGGGAGGAGGCTGGGGAGGAGGCTGGGGAGGAGGGCATGGGGAAGAGGGTGGGGAGGAGGGATGGGGAGGAGGGCTGGGGAAGAGGGCTGGGGAGGAGGGCTGGGGAGGAGGGCTGGGGAGGAGGGCGGGGAGGAGGGCTGGGGAGGAGGGTGGGGAAGAGGGCTGGGGAGGAGGGCTGGGGAGAGGGCTGGGGGAGGGGATGGGATGGGGAGGAGGGCTGGGGAGGAGGGCTGGGGAGGAGGGCTGGGGAGGAGGGCTGGGGAGGAGGATGGGGAGGAGGGTGGGGAGGAGGGCTGGGGAAGAGGATGGGGAGGAGGGCTGGGGAGGAGGGCTGGGGAAGAGGGCTGGGGAGGGGGCTGGGGAGGAGGGCTGGGGAGGAGGGCTGGGAGGAGGGCTGGGGAGGAGGGCTGGGGAGAGAGGGCTGGGGAGGAGGGCTGGGGAGAGGGCTGGGGAGGAGGGTGGGGGAAGAGGGCTGGGGAGGAGGGCTGGGGGAGGAGGGCTGGGGAGGAGGGCTGGGGAGGAGGGCGGGGGAGGGGAGGAGGGCTGGGGAGGAGGGCTGGGGAGGAGGGCTGGGGAAGAGGGATGGGGAGGAGGGCTGGGGAAGAGGGCTGGGGAGGAGGGCTGGGGAGGAGGGCTGGGAAGGAGGGCTATGGAGCAGGGCTGGGGAGGAGGGCTGGGGATGGAGAGAGGGATGATAAAGATAAGGTTACAAAACTGGCAAATTGTAAATGTAATGCAGTTACTGGTCAATATAATTCCAGCATCAGTGTGCAATATACGCTAGAGAGGGATAAGAAAAGAGAGCAAAACCTTTTATTTATAAAAATACACACCTACGATGGAGGGACCCATGGCTTTTGTAATAACATAGTCTTAAAGGCTTCTCTGTGAAACCATCAGTCTATCTAACTCATAATTAGCACACAAGGCAAAACCTGGGAGAGAGCTACTTTCAATTGGTCCCTGTGAGAGTTTGGCTTCAGCCTGCAAATAAGATATTGCCTCTTAGACAATATTTTTCCTCAGAAGAGAGAATGGATTTGTCTACTGGCAGGCAAAGCATATATATTTCATCGAGGCTGCTCCTGGGGCAGAGATGCATGTAAGTATTAGGCCATCTAAAAGTTGTTGGTAGAACAAAGGCCACAAGGGAATACTTTTAATTGCCACACACACCACACACACACACCACACACACACTCACACCACACACACACACACACACACAAATGTACGGATACAGCAGTACACCTACAGCACATGAAAAAACAGGAAGCAACACCAGGGAATAGAAAAAAAGTGGTTGGCGGCAATAAGCAAATGATATGGCAACCACCTCTTGTTCTCTAATTGGCTAAATCTGTACTAATTCTAAGGTATTAGGGTGGGAAAATTAGTTTGATTCTGTAGTGAGCCCTCCTCTTCCTCTCCCCCTCTCCCCTCGGGGGGCCGCTACTAAAAACAGATTCCTTCCCTCCCCAACGGACTAGCCCAGAGCCTGGTGTGAAACGATTGAGTAACTAACCACAAATCAGGACTTGGTCGACTCCAGCTCCAGGAATAGACAGAGATGCTTGGGTGGAGCTGCCTTGCTGGTGTGTGGAGGGCAGTGGGGGGGCACAGCCAGGAGGGAGGGTGGTCTGGAAGCAGCTGGGCAGGATGTCTGGCTGGGAGCGTGGAGATTTACATGTTCACTGAAGGATGGAATGACTTGCAGCAGTCCATCCACACCCGTTCACCACAAAACTGTGAGCAAGCGAGTAAAGGAACGAACCCTAACAAAAGGCTGCTTGTTGACATCCGCAGGTTCCTTAAGGTCTGCAGGATTGTGACATCCTCAGTCATTTCCTTCCGCCCCTTAACCCAAAACGACAGAAAGTCACCTACATTTTAGAGGAAGGGTTTACTTATTACTTATTAATGACACTTAGTCTCTGCTGATAGATGTAGAGATATTCAGGCCTGTATGGGATGTGACAGGGCAGGGCCCGGGTTAGAAGACTGGCCTGAATAATGGAACAGCCTGACAAACAAATAAACCAACACACCGACACAATCCACCTGAAGCCACAGGTGTGGGAGCAAAAATGGGTGGCTTTTAGTGAGCTCTTGTTCTTCTCGTCTTGTGAAGTTGGTGTGCGGGTGAACAGGGTGAATCTGGGAAGAGATAGGAAGTAGCATCAATAGATATATAAGAGCAGGAAAGTCCCTCAGAGGGGAAACGTAGCTCTAATGCAGCAAAAGGAGGAGGTGGGCAGGAAAGCCATTACGTGTTACCGAGGGCCTGGGGCCCACTCAAGTTTTACTCTCTCACTACCCACAGCCCCTCTACACACACACACACACACACACAGACAGACACACATATGCACGTACACCGCAGCCCCCTCCTCGGAGCAGTGTTCTAACTATCTCTCTCAATGGTTGATGTCTGAAGCAGAGCGAGAGCGAGATCGAGAGGATAGAGAGAGAGAGAGCGAGAGAGCAGAGCGAGAAAGGGGAGTGCTCTAGCGACGAGATCAGCTCTGCGATCTGAGATCTCTCTAGTCTCTCTCTCTATGTCTCTACTCTTCTAGTCTCTCTCTCTCTATCTCTCTCTCTCTCTCTCTCTCTCTCTCTCTCTCTCTATCTCTCTCTCTCTCTCTCTCTCTCTCAAGGAAACGGTTCATTTAAATGTACATAACTTGCTCTTGGCGGCCTGCGATGTGTCTCACTGTTCCCCTGTGGCGCAGCAGAGAAGTAGCCTGAGGAGGAAGAGTCAGACAGGATCACATGCAGGAGGAGGCCAGTGTTCTGGACAGCCAGACAGCCAGGATGACGGAGGGGGCCCCAGGAGGCCTGGAGGTACACTGAACACGCTTCTCCCATGAGAATATGACATCAGGAACCATTTTTGCCTGACTTGCCACTCTATGGAGTTGTTAAACGAAGCAATATAACCATCCGCATGTTATTTGTTTGACTTTGCACAGTCAAATGGGCATTGTGATGTTTATGGTTATGATTTTGAGGTCCATGTTTTCTTAGTTTACTATCCTTATGGGGACTTCTGGTGAGGACAACACACACACACACACAGACACATCGACACACAGACACACAGACACACAGACACACAGACACACAGACACACAGACACACAGATACACAGACACACAGACACACAGACACACACAAACACACACACACACACAGACACATAGACATGCATACAGACACGACTGACAACCATCTCTTATGTCCTCATTAATTTCCACAGTCTGACAGGTGTTGTTGACTCAACACCAGCACCACTATCTCACCCAATGCAACACCCCATCCCCTCAAACACCTTAACTGCAAGATGAGGTTCACAGTGGTACAGTATGTCAGATGGAGGGAGGGAGAGAGAGAGAGAGAGAGAGAGAGGAGAGAGAGAGAGAGAGAGGAGAGAGAGAGAGAGAGAGAGAGAGAGAAGAGAGAGAGAAGAGAGGAGAGAGAGAGAGAGAGAGAGAAAGAGAGAGAGAGAACAGAGAGAAAAAATAGAGAGAAAAAGAGAGAGAAAGGGAGAGAGAAAAAGAGAGTGAAAAGGGAGAGAGAGACCGAGGGAGATAGTCACATAGGGACAGGGGGAGAAGCAAAAAGGGGTAGAGAACACGAGGGAGACAGAAAAGAAGAGAGAGAGAGAGAGAGAGAGAGAGAGAGAGAGTGCTGGCCTTTGTCAAAGTCAGCCCCTGGCCTTTTCTGACCAGGAGATTGACTACATTAGCTGTGCTGTTTATGTGTGTCCATGTGTATGTGTGTGCGTGTGCGTCGGTGTGTGTGCACTTGTTGTGTCGTCAGAGCGTGCAGACTGTGAACAGTGTCAGGATTAAGCCTTTAAACGTCAGAACATCACTCACGTTTGCTTGTTTGAGTGTGTGAGGAGTTTATAATACCAGGTTTTATGATAGCTGTTCTCCACACTGACAATGACCCCCATTACCGTCCAAGCACAGGGCCAACCCACTCTGCAGCTGTCAGCATTTGTATTCCCCTGCAGAGGGAAATCACAGTAAACAAGTCCTTAAGATTGCTTGTAATTGGGCTCAGTCAATTGGCATCAAGTAATACCGTAAGCAAACACTCACGAGACAGTGGAGTTGGGCCATCGTCTTGACCTTGAACTTGACTGTCAAAGTCGCTGTGGGATATAGTAGAAGGTGAACGGACATCCCTGCTTGGAATCCAGCTTTAAGGCAGAAGACTTGTCTGATATTTCTCTGCTGGTTGTTCAGCTGTCAATGTATGTTTAGCCTTTAGCGTAACTTGGCCAGTACCTGTTGTGTGATCAGTAGCTGTAATATAGGGGGCTTGTCTCTCTCACTCTCTCTTTTGCCCTTTCTCTCTTTCTTTCGGCCTCTCTCTCTGACTCTCTGTCTTTCTTTTGCACACACGCTCTCTCTTGCTGTGTATTATCCTACACCAGTACTGTTGTATATACATGCAGAACCAGGTAGCTAGCTCCCAGGCTCCCAGTTCAAGATGAATGTGGCTGAGAGGACGCATCTTTTAGCAAGCCCCGGGCCAGCTTTCAGCTTTTGTTCTCGTAGATGTGTGTGCATGTTTCTGTATGTTTACTGTAAGTGTGTATGGGTGCCACATCTGTGTTTGAATTGTCATTCAAGACAAATTAATTTAGGATACTTGTTCTTGTCTCTCACATTCTTTCTTTAGATGTTTACTTGTTTCTGCATTTGGCTTGAAACAAATATTTTCCTGTTACAAACATTCTCTCTGTGAAAATCTGTCTCTGGCCAGAGTCCAATGAACTTTTAAACAAATGCAAGAGCTGACAGTTTGTGTACATCCTTTATTAGCTCCTTCTAAATGGCACAGAGTTAGATTCATGACACCTCCTGGCCTGGCCTGGACATGTTTAGCATGGTCCCTGCCTCCATACAGTCCACAGGCTCAATTAGCCACAATAGATTATCTGGCCTTTAACTGTGACAGTCGGGCACTGCCAAACTTTGCCGGCTGTGACGGTAATCCGTTGACATGGTGACATTTCCCAGTGCGCTAGGTCTGTCCCCCCACACCATCACAGCTCTGCATGCCTCTGACCTTTGAGAGGGGACGGAGCTGGGACTTAATGGTGCTCCTCTGGTTGGCACAAGCTTTTGGCTCTTGTGTGTGTGTGTCTGTGTAGGTGTGTGTGTCTGCATTCGCATGTGTCCTTAGGTGCCAACGTTCTGTGTTCAGTTAATATAATCCAAGTTGTGTCTGCTATCTCATCATGAATCCATACCAGAAGAATCACACTGATGTGTGTTCAAGTGCCTGGGAATGCATTTTTTCAACGGACATGAATGCATTGTATGAATGTGTACGTTTTCAAATGCATGTCCCAAAGCCTGGTGTCAAAATGTTCCAGAATAAAAGCTTTGATCCTGTCATAGAAAATATAATAGAAGGGTAAAGTTGTGGGCACATGGCCTAATGTGGCAGATGGCTCTCAGAAGTTCTCTGCAGAACCCTTCCCTTTAGTGTGTGTGTATGTGTGTGTGTGTGTGTGTGTGTGTGTGTCCCACCTCCGGAACTACACCTCGTTTAGCATCCTCTCAGTGACTCCAACTTAAAATGTTGTTGCCGGGGAGATGGGGCTGGCGGTGACGGTGGAGAAGGGGGAGACTCTTGATTGCCAACTCTCAAGGCTCTTCTTTCTCCTTTAGCTCTCTCCGTTCTCTCTCTCTCCCTTTTCTTTTCTCCCCTCTGTCCTCACAATCCATCCATCGCCTTGGAGAGACTCGCGGTCTACGGCTGTGAGCAGCTTCGCCCTCGTACCGACTGACTTCGCGAGGGCGATGAGTTTAGGCCTCTTCAGGCTTGTCACGGGTCGTTCACGGTGCTGTCTGATCGTCCCCCGCCTGCACAGTCATGACAGGAACAGTCACCCTGTCAGGTCAGCAGCGAAGAGCACAGTGCACCCTACGCTACGGATAAAAGTTGGCCTTTACCCATGGCGAGGGGCGTCCGTGTGTGTGTGTTTGGAAGGGGGCTTGCTGAATGTCAGAGTGCCGCGGTGGTGATGCCAGAGCCCCACAGCTCTCGGTCTGTGTTGGCTCACGGTCGGGCCCCCGGGACCCCTTCTCTCTCCTCCTCCGTGTTCCTGAAAAACGTGTCACATAACTCATCTCAGCCACGGGGTCTGGACCACTGCTACCTGCCGCTCAGGGGGGCTGAAAGACTGTAGATGTGTGCGCGGAAGTGTGTGCGTGTGCTCGTGTGTGTGTGTGTGTGTGTGTACAAATGTACACTCCAGGACGCAATGCATTTTGTCTTATCAAGTGGTTTCTCATTTTCGGCAAATTGAACTTTCTGTCAACCGTTGTTTATATAAACGTGTCGCCTGTCAATGAACACTTTTGTTATATTTTTAAAACACGTTCTTGGATCACATACAGTTACTGTACTTTGGCTAAAACCCGTTCTAACGTACCTATCTTTTCCAGATCGGGCTTGTGTGTGGGCTGTATTGTAGCCTGCGCTATGAAAAGAGTCCTGCCTTGACACAGGCGTGTGTTGATCACAGATGCCTGTCTCCCCCGGCCCGGCCTGTTCCAGCCCCCCCGCCGTGCCCTTCCTGCCTCTCTCCACACACATCACAGGTGGGAACGCCCCCTCTGCCACCCAGGCATCCGACCGGAGCAGCAGGGGCAGGGATATTTCAGGGATGATTACTAATTACTGACAGATTTCTTCTATGGAAGTTATTCAAGTGTCTGCTTGTTATGTCAGCATTGGGGAAAACAGAACATTGTGCGTGTGGACACACACCGCATCGGGCTCGCTGAGAAGATCGCGCACGCATTTGTTAATTATCTCTGTATGTAAGTTGTCTTGTAGAAACATCTCCCAGTGTTGTCTTGATCCACTCTGGAGGTGGGGGAGGGAGCCTCTCTGTGTACAGACGGGTCTCCAGCAACACCTGCCCTCTGGCTCCCCGCAGATCGATGTCTATAAACAGACACACATTCGCGCACACGAACACTCACACATACCTACATACACACGTACACAAATACAGGTTAATTGGATACATGTGGCCTCTATGTCTCCGCTTGCCGCCACCCACGTCTCTATCCAATCAGGTTGGGTGCTAACCGTCATGGTGGCCGATCTGACAGAAGCTGATGGTGATGGAGGGACTGTCTACGTCTCTGTTTCAGTCTTTACAGAACTCCTCTCCTACACTAAACAGACTCGCTGTGATTTATAGCGTTCTGTTCTGATTAGCTCCATACCCACGGGCGCTCGTCATCTCTACCCGAACCTGCGTATGATGACAGTCACAGAGTGTCAGATAACGGCTTGATTTCTGTTCAAAGCGTATCCCCTTCGCTCGTCGTTGTTGACTCCATGGGGCTTGTGTAAAGCACCTGGGGGAACCGAGATTTCAAAGGTCACGGGTACTCTGAGCTCGCTGAAGTGGGGAAGGGTGGAGGGGGGGGGGAGAGCCATGTCGGATGTTTGTTTGCGGGCGTTTTCCCGTGCTTTTCCGCAGCCTCCCTGGAGACGCGGTGCTGCGTCGTGAGCACGCGGTCGTGTGTTGACACTCTGAGAGAGAGAAACACAATCTGTCCCCTGACCCTCCCGTGATGTGCCCTGAGGAGCGTTTAAGAGACTGTAAGCCACAGGGCCACGGTACACTGGGATGGAAGAGAGGAGGGGTGTGGTACAGTTGGCTGAGAGAGGCATGACAGGCCAATGAAGGGTTAACGTGTTCTAGCCCAGTGGTTAGACATGTCACTGGGATGTTGAGCCTGTCGTCACGGCACGGAGACATGAAACAACATGGTCATACCACAACTGTCAATATAAAGACTGAAAGACTCTCTCTCTCTCTCTCTCTCTCTATCTCTTCTCTCTCTCTCCTCTCTCTCTCTCTCTCTCTCTCTCTCTCTTGGGCTCTCTCAATCTCTCTATATTTTTGACATTTCTCCCTCACTATCTCTCTCTTCTGCTAGCCAGGGTAATGTGAATCATACCCGTCTCTGAAGAGAGTGACTGCAGAGTGCACCTGGACAGGCGTCCTTAGCCGTCCAGAGACAACTTGTAAAGGCTTCTGCCTGCGCCACGGCCCGGTGTGACAGAGAGGATCATGGGTGAGAGCAGGAGCAAGCGGAACCCGGGTGACGTTGTGGAGGTGACAGTATCTGAGCGTGTTGTGCGCTGTAGTGTAGCGTGCCCGCAGAGAGGCGTGTGTGTGCGAGGGACGACGCCAGCTGTGTTGTTTTTTGGAACCCTTATGGTTGTCAGAGCAGGTTAGAGGCCGGTGAGGAGGGTACAGGGAGAGGGACGGAGAGGAGCGAGCAAGAGAAGAAAAGGAAAAGAGATTTGAGCTTTTAGACTTTCTCTGTTTTCTGAACGAGCGCCAGTGTACACACTGGTCCTCGGTGCTTAGCTTTGGGAGAGACATTAGGGGGGCGTGGAGGTGGACATTGGCTGCCTTCATGAAGAGCAAAGCAGGCCCGTATTACCGCTCGTGTCACATCTCATTTCTGCGACCGCTCGACTCGGTGACACTCGTCCAATCCCAGCTCCTCTCTGCCTCCCTCTTCCCACTGGGCCCGAGCTAATCCCTCCTGACAGCGCCCGAACCCCTGGAAGAGCTTTCACAGCACCCCTTAAAAACAATCCATCCTGCTCTCCCCCGGTCCCCAATCTGGATCAGACCCCCCCCGCCCCCCCCGCCCCCCCGCCCCCCGCCTGCCTCTGTTTGTCCTCTCTTTAATGTCTCTCCTCCCTTTTCTCTCCCCATTCCTCCCGCTCTAATTCTCCCCCTCTCCATCTATCTCCGTCACAATAGCGTCCGCTTCTGTCTTCTATCTCCCCGCGTCCCTCCTCTCCCCCGGTGTCTCTCCTGTGGTTGGATCAATCACTCGTCTGTTGATGGGGATCAGTAAATAGACGCGTGATCGCAGATTGGCCCCGGTGCCGGTCCTCCTCCGGGGCTGTTCGCCGCTCTACACGGCCATTATATTTAACAGATTGTTCCTCTCTGGGTCTTTATCTCCGAGCCCACCTTTACAGATCCACGGAATCTCTGCAGGAGAACACTGAGGAGTGAGGAAAACAGTCTCACCATCACCCCCCCCCCTCCTCCCCCTCACCTCCCCCCCCCCACACACACACACATACACTCTGGCTGGTCCTATCAGCCTCGATCAGCCCCGCTTGTCTGATTTGAGAGAAGAGAGATGACGGCATTGATGATAGGATCTGTTTCATGCTTGCACCGACAGGCAATTGTATAAATGCATTTTTCCGACAAATATGATAAAAACAAAGACTTTGAAGTTGTGTTGTTTGCAGTTTAGATAGTTCTGCTTTCATTTTAGTCCTCTCCACATCATTTACCAATTGGCTTATTTGGGTTGCAATGATTCTCTTGAGGCAAATGGCTCCAAAAATCCCATTTATTATTTAAATGTATTCAACAATTCCAAAAGATAAAATAAGATTGACAAACATAGCATATATTTCATTTACAAGCTGTTTGTTCTTCTCATCATATCTATAGAGGGCCGCCTCCCTACAAAGTAAGTAATGCAATCTCATTGGCTGAATAAAATACATATATGTCATTGGCTGCGGCACAGAATAACTCTGAAAATAACAATGTAGCAATGGCACAGCACATGCTATAATGCTCACAGATTTACACAAACACATTTACACTTATGAGTGTGCATGCAGGCACACACACATGCGTGCGCACGCACACACACACACAAACACACACACACACACACAATGATAACAGGCCATGTCATTCAACCAATCAATTTAATTCTGAACCAAGCTGTCAGCCTGCCATGTTGAGTAAATATTACCATAATGCCTGTATGTGCCAGTGAATATATGCAGCTAATGAACGGATGACTTCCAGTGAAGCGTCAGAGACAGCAAAAACTAAGATTTGGCTCTGTTACTGTAATGCCATAACTTAAAAACTAAAATAGCTTTTTTTTGCCTCCCTCCCTCTTCGTCTCCCTTTTTAGATCAAGTTGTTCAGAATGTTAGAGGTCAGAGCGAAACAGTTTGATAAACAGTTCTTTTTTAAAATAGGTTTCCTCTTAAATCTAAACATTTGCATCGAAAGACCAGGAAAGTATAGCTACATAAAAACTAGAACATCTAATATAGCATCCATTTTTTTTTACCTCCACAAGACATTCTTGTGTGGACGAACATGAGAGGGGGTGGAAGAAGGTCAACGGTTCAGGATTCTGTGATGTTTTCTTTATAGACACGGGGAAAAAAAGGACCATACTGCTCTCAGCATAATGTGCTCGGCATGTGAACAACATCCAACCACAAATCACACCTTTATGGCCACAGAGGAAAGAACGAGATGCAAGTCAAATGTAGAACATCACCAGTTTGATGTGATAACATACCACGCTTTCCTGGGCAGTTCATCTTCCCTCCAGACCAGCGACCCATCTCACAGCTCACATCACAACCCTCACATTCTCTCAAAAAACAAGGTATTCTCACAAGGGACGAACATCTTTTAATATCCTCTTTTGTGTCGATATTCATCTTGACAAAAGTAAAATACTGATATTCTAAAGGGGGCAAAGCACACAACAACAAGCAGGGGGACATTTAGTCATCTGAGTCCAGAGACGTGCGGCTGTAGCTGGCTGCCGCCGTGGTGGAGGGAGGAGACCAGAGGGCCTGCAGCTGGGGGTTCCTTTCCAGAGTGGTTCGTGGAGGATTACTCTGAAAGCGTGGGGCGTCTGATAGGTTGAAGTAGGACAAAGAGGGGAGCGAAGCGGCTTTCTCCCTAACTCCCCCCACCCCCCCCAGCCCCCCAGCCCTCCAGCCCTCCAGCACTCCACATCCACACCGAGCGGAGGAATCTTGAATAGTGATTGATTTGTGTTAGCAAAAGTGTATGGATGGAGAGAATCTGTCCAACTTTGAACGATTTCCCGTCTTCGAACCCTCTCGTCCCCTGTGACAACCCTCTTCTTCTCTCGTCTTAATCTCTCCTAGTCCCTCTGAGTCCGTCTCTGTGTGCAGGGTTGCTGGGCGCGGGGCTTCAGTCGGCGTAGAGGATGAACCCGGAGAAGGTGCTGTACTTGTTGTTGTTGCCCCCGTGGGCCTTGCCCCCGTCCAGCTTGATGTAGACCTCGTCGCCTGCGTCCAGGTGCAGGATCACGCTGTTGGAGGCGTAGTCGTAGTTCTGGTCGGCGTCTTGCGCTATGGCGCTGGCCCGCACCTGAGAGGGGGAAGGAGGGGGAGGGAGGGAGGGAGGGAGGGAGGGGGGAGGGAGGGAGGGAGGGAGGGAGGGAGGGAGGGAGGGAGGGAGGGAGGGAGGGAGGGAGGGAGGGAGGGAGGGGGGAGGGAGGGAGGGAGGGAGGGAGGGAGGGAGGGAGGGAGGGAGGGAGGGAGGGAGAGGGAGGGAGGTCAGTGTCCACACCTTAGCAAAACAGAACACAACTCATCTCTTTATATTATGTTTATAAGCTCGGGCTCCCAACAGTGACTGTGGCTTCGGACCAAGTCCTCAGTGATCCCTGACCTGGCTAATCACATGCTCCATATGAAGCATGTCCCTGTGCACTGGAGTGTGCATGCAGCGCAGGCTGCCGTGGGAACCAGTTGCTGAAATAGTAAAACAGCAGCACGTGTGTGTCTTTCCATGTGAAAGGAGTGCTCATTTATTGATACTGCAATGATACGGATTGATAAGACTTCCATGTCACTTTGTCATGCGGTACAACCAATAATGTCAAGGACACCTTTAGACAGTAAGCAGCGTTCAAATATGTCCAGTACGGATACAAAATCATCCTTTGAAATTCATGAAGTTTTTAAAGTTCTGTATTGGTAAATAAAGGACTGACTGGGGTAGAGATGGTAAAGGATAGTCTGCAAAAAAGGGAACCCAATTATTATCTACATCTTACAGTCACTATTATCCGGAACAAAACGTCAGTCCTAACCTGGAAGTGCATGTTGTTTTCACAGCATCAAATCTCTAGATGTGAGTCGACATTTTCTTTAAAGTATTCCCATAACGTCTGGGCAGGGCCCCAGTTCTAGGGCTTTTGAGCACGTGCCGTCAAGCTGGTGAAACAGGTGGCACGGAGGAAGGATAATTAATTGGTCCGTTTAACCAGGGGGCCTCACACAACCTTGTTATTGACTGATCCCAGATCCTGGGCATTGGCAGAGACTTCGGACTGACACCAGGGCCAGGGGCCCGAACTGAGCATTGTCAGGAGTGTGTTAAAAGCCACTGGAAATTAACTACGTTATAATCAATTTCACGGGCAAAGGGATTTGCAATTCGGAGCGTAATGCAACAGACCTCAAGCATGGTGATGCCTTTTTGTTTTTTTCCAGATGTCCAACTGCAGATACATTTTCCTTATCCAGTGTGGTGTTACACAGACATAAGGGGAGAAATGTTTTCTTTACGTGATTCATTATTTCAAACCTGTCAAAACTGGCCTCTGATGTGAGTGACATTGAATGACCATGAAACATCCAGTGTCTCGTAAACGCTCCCTCGTTTTCAGCATAATGACTATCAGAGGAGAAACAATCACTTTCCCAAAAGTTGGACTGAAAAACAGGCATGCTGTCTCCAGCTACAGGGATTGAGAGTACTTCTTTCACGCATTTGTGAATCAGGGGACATTTTGGCTAAATAAATGATCATTCGTAACAAGCAGACTTTCGGATGTATTTGTTGTTTTTTTACACACAAACAATATTACCACCACAATCCTACCTCAAGAACAACATGCATACTTACTACAGTGCTGTTACAGTGTAAAAACTGTGTAAGCCTGCTCAAATATCTGGCAGAAAACATTATAAACAACTGTATTGGTTTTAATCTGGACACTGAGTGAAGTACGCATATAGGCTACATTATCTTGCTAAGTTGTCATAGCAACTGTCTAGCTTGACGAACTTGTTGGGTTACATCGTATAGTTTTTCATAGAGCCTATAGGCTTTTGAAATACAAAGGCATTGGCCTACCATTTCATCAGGTGTAGGATGATATGTATAAATATACCACATCAGACATTGAGTTAGGATAATGAAAATGGTGAAATCTCAAGGCTGAGATTCTAACGGCCTCTCTAAATCAGAAGACTGAGAAACACAGTTATTCAGTAGCGGCAGCAGACACAAGGCATTGTTGCGCTAAATAAATTGCCCAGACGCACGACAAAGGAAAGCATGATGCTGGACGGTGGTGAACAACAGCAAGCGCACAATCCCTGAGAATCCTTCATCTAGTAAGAATAGGGCATTGGGGCTGTCACATTGGGCCACTCCAGTCATCTCCCCCTGGAGAGACACGGGGGAAGCAGAGATTCATCTGGGTAATCTCCACTGTGCTGAGAGGGGCATTTACAGGGCAGGCTGTATGGAATATTGTACATGAGGTGTAGGCTACTGCTCTTCCTTTTTATTGTTTATCCTCCTGATTAAATCTAGCAAGGCTCATATCGATGTGCAAACAAAGGGCTCCTATTCTGATTCTGTGAGGGAGTGCATATTAATACGGGATGATTCGCCCTGAACACACAAAGTCAACACTCTCTTATTAGACTGTGACTTGTGGGCTCGAGGGGGTGGGGGGGGTGGGGGGGGGGCATCGGGGGCATCGGGGGCGGGGGCGGGGGCGGGGGGGCTCAGGGGGATTGGTAATTCAGGGATTTAATTTGTCTCTTTTCATGTTTGTCTTATTGTTCACACAGAACCTTAGCACATCTGATGATATGATTTGTTCTTGATGATATTTAAATAAATGTTCTTGGTTTGGTTTGTGTCACGTTTTTTTAATGATTGTGAAAGGAAATGCAGTTTTAATCTAAAAACTAAAACAGGTGTCGTGGGCACACCTAAACTAGAGGTCTCTCTTTAATAAACAACATCGGAATCTTTTGTGTCAAATATCTGGCTGGGGTCAGTCCAGCTTTAAGGGATAGCATCTAAGTGTTTTTGTACCCTTCATTTTGAGACAGTAACAGCATGAGCAACACTTTGAAGCCTCACTCCACTGCAACAGTCCACACAATGCAGAAATCCTCCTTGCTAGGCGCATGAGGTTTGACCTTCGAGAGACTTGGAAAAGAGAGAGGGAGAAAGAGAGAGGAGAGAGAGAGAGAGAGAGAGACGAGAGAGAGAGAGGAGAGAGAGAGAGAGAGAGAGAGAGAGACAGAGAGAGAGAGAGAGAGAGAGAGAGAGAGTAGGGTGCAAGGGAGGGAACCACATCAAACTGGCAACGCGACCTTGACACAGTAGATGAAAGACAAACAAAGCGTGCTTCTGTGAGGGCCTGCTCCGGCCATGGCGAGCGGTGGAGAAAGGAGCGCTGTTCTCCCCCAAACAGCTTCACGCATGTTAGCATCCACTCTTAGTCACTGTGGCGCTCATGACGGAATAGTCCTCTTTGTGGCGACTGTGTCTGGAAAACACAGGCTGTCTGGGCTACAGAGCTTAGGTAACAGACAGCAGAACGGAAGTCCAGACAGGATCTCCTCCACTTGTGAATGAACATGAATATGAATGTCACATCATCATTAATGACTGTGCTTACATCTCTAATAGGACACTGACACAGGAGCATGACAGCTTTTTGCATACTAAATGCCACTGTTCCTCGGCTGATTGTAATTACTTGTGCGATGTTGCAAATCATTCTTGTTTCCACCGACACATTGCTTTATCGTCGGCGCACAGCGGCGGTCAGGGCATTGTTTCCTGATCTCAAACGTCACTAAAGAGGAGGTCCAAACCCGAACGGGTGATATGTCCTTTGTGATAAACGAGAACACGGCTGAGGCCTATCCGTGGCCGGGGCTCCGGTGACAGTCTGTGACGTCCCTCATTCTGTTCCGATCTGTTATGAGAGCCTTCGTCAGGGGGGGGGGAGTGACAAGGACAGATGTGGATGGAGGGCACCTCCTGGGTGACGTCTCTGTGACAGGCACTTGTTGACACGCGGTTAAGCCTCCATTTTAGAGATCCGTCGCCTCTGTTGGCCGTCTGTAAACCCCACTGTTCCCGCGCCTAATTGGGGTTTGAACATCAAAACCGTGAGCTGCATGGCTGATTGTGGCTCAGCTACCTTGTCTAAGGGTTTACATGGCTTACTCCTATGCTAAACGCACACTCACACACACTCACACACACACACACACGCCGGGTTGTCATGGTGTCAGTTCTGGTACTTTCTTGTGCTATTACTTCCCTTGCGGCAAGTTCCTGATTAGAAACGTGATGAGTTGTTCAGAAAAAGAGATGGCAACACGAGAGTCACCATCTGTCTCGAAGAACCACAGAAAAGCTTTGTGAATTAATCACACCAGCTGTCCAGTCTGTACCTTTACGGACATCACTTCTTTGAATCGCTGTTTCGACCAGATTTTCATAAATTCTGACACACATTACAGTGGTCAAAGTCAATCTAAGCTGTAAAAAAAGCCTGATATCGTGAGGATTACATGTACAAGTCCTACTCCGTCCAATAGATTCAAAGCTGCAGATCATAATGACGACAGAAACCTCAGAGAACACGATGCTGCGTCGACGAGAGCGAGGAGGAACAATCACTCGGGACAGACTTGTCAGGGGAGGAGGAGAGAGGCGTCCACTCTGACCCTCGTCCCGGCCTCTCTCGCTCGCTCCTCCGTGACTCAACACAGCCAGTCAATTACTGGGAGCCGAGCTGTGTCTGCCTGGGCCGACGACACAACGTCTCATCACGAGTCTGCACGCTAGAGTTACGGTCAACAATGGGGTGACAGCGTTGGACCCACTGAGGCTATTTTCACTTTGACTGGAAAGAATGACGATGAAAAGTGTTATGAGGCATTCTGAGGCATTGTGAGGCATTCTGAGGCAATGTGAGGCATTGTGAGGCATTCTGAGGCATTCTGAGGCATTGTGAGGCATTCTGAGGCAATGTGAGGCATTGTGAGGCATTCTGAGGCAATGTGAGGCATTGTGAGGCATTCTGAGGCATTCTGATGCATTGTGAGGCATTCTGAGGCAATGTGAGGCATTGTGAGGCATTCTGAGGCAATGTGAGGCATTGTGAGGCATTCTGAGGCATTGTGAGGCATTATGAGGTGTTGAGTTGTAAAAAGGTCCTTAATGAGCCTGTGGCCGTCTCTTCTCGAGGGAGAGGCAGGTTGGTTTCACTTTTGCCAGGGGGCATCTATTCTTCGTGAAGCGTTCCATCCATCCTCTCAAACTGGGAGCATTGTTGATGTCCGCTCAACCAAGAAACGTGGTTTGGGAAAGAAACGCCGTGTTAAACACGTAAGAGCGAGCCGTGAGTCATTAGGAGCCCTCGACTTTGTGTGTCGATGTGAAGTGAGAGTGGAGGGAATTGGGAGATGGCGAAATGTCGGGGCGTTGAGAGAGATGTTTACAGAAGAGCACTGCCGGAGGCACTTCTCTGTCCCACGTACGTCGCCTCATTATAATGAAGGAGCCTTGTGAGTCAACACCACTGTGAAGCCTGAGTCAGCCAGCCACAGCTCAAAACCCACAACCTATTTCAGAGCGTATGCTTTTGGTTCATAAAGCCAGAGACGTCCTGAAGTCCTGATTCATAAACCAGTCAATCTGAAGTGACAGGAGCGATGTCAGTCCTGGTGACGTCTGACTGCTCTCTGCACAGCGTGCGGAACAGACCGGAGACGGCTTGCAGAGATGACAGGGACCGTGGAGGGAAACTGTTCTGCTTTACAGTAACTTTGGAAACTTTAAATTATTTCTCACCTCCCCAACATTGTTGTCCGTGAAAGCTTGGCGATGTCTTGACATTTACAGTCTGGGTGGTACTTCTGAACCATACAGGCAAATCTTCATTTAATAGCCCTACCACACCTAATTAGGCAGCTTCTAATGTTCCACTCGGCAGAGTGTCAAATCCAATGTCCAATTACACACTAGATCAAGGCCAAAGGTCTTCCTCTGCTACCTCTCCAGCTGATTATAAAGTGAGTGCCTAGCGTGCATCACAGAGAAAAGGGTCTGGCAGAGTCTGATTGGGTCATACACACACGCACACACACACACACACACACACACACACACACACACACACACACACACACACACACACACACACACACACACACACACACACACACACACACACACACAGAGTCTAAAGTGAGATCAATACCCAGGGATCAGGGCATCTCTGCCTATCCCAGACAGGTCTTCAGGTCTAGAGAATGTTTCACTGCATGCACACACGGACGGACACACACCCACTGACCTCAGTACTGAACTACGGACATCCATGTTGACTAGGACCAGTCTCCTACTGACAGGGTATCTTCTATAAATCAACAAATTCCATTTTCTGTGTGGACATGTTTGCACTTCATCACCGAAACAGGTTTTTTGGAGCAGGGCAACAGTACAATAACACAGGAGAGGGATTTGCTTCAATCTATTTCGGTCTAGTCAACATGTTGTTTTAGTGACATGACAATGACATTTTATCGTACTCGACTGTCTGTTTCATTAATGAAAATGAACAGAGAGAAAAGTAGCAGGACTTCATCCAGATGGCAGAGTGTGCTCCATGTGCTGGAGAGATTGGTTCCACATGGTGACTACGCTGCATGGGTCACACCTGAACGCACACCGACCGGGGAAACAATCTTGTGCTGATGTGCACAAGAGCTTAAGCAACCTCCAGAGATGTGCGCGCGGAGGTAGACGGCCGGAGACGGATTGTTTGAGGAGAAAGCCGTACGCAAATACCAGCTTCACTACATATCCCAGCAGCCCCCCTCAGGGAAAAAACAAATCATGTTCTTTCTGCTGCTTGGTACCGTAGTTAACAAAGTCTGTGTGGAGTGGATTTTTCGACTCTGGTTGAAAATGTTTGCAGGTTTCACATGGATAAAAAGGGGTAGCTCGATAGGAAGTCTCCCAGTGTCTCCACCACCGGCTGCTTTCTGTCTGGGTTTTTGCAATTCAATAAAACAAATAAACATTAAAAAACATCCCGAGTTGTCCTTCGACAGAAATATTTATTTTTCATTTCTTTTATTCATGCTTCAGTTATAGTAGACCTGGCCTGAGTACATTGTAGAAGGAAGTCTGTCGATCGAACTGTGTATTGTTCATCGTCTTCAAAAAATGATGAACCGAGCAGAGGAGAGCTGGAGGGCAATGCATAGTCAGGGGCAGGTGTGTGTGTGTGTGTGTGTGTGTGTGTGTGTGTGTGTGTGTGTGTGTGTGTGTAAGGTATGAGGAGGGGGCAGTAATTGCTCGGGTTGAGCCATGTGCGTGGAGGACGCTGTAGCTTATTAAAGAAGGAGACAGAGTGATTATTCACCATGGCCCTCTTGAGAGAGTGACGCTCAAGTCATTGCTTTTAATTAACTCTGAAACGGTTTTGCGGATTAATAACAATATTAAGAAGGGAACTGAGAGGAGGAGCACAAACACATTCTGGATTTGGCTCAACATTTTTTAATTACGATTAGATAGACTCCTTGGCAAGACACAACTGTCACTCCCCTCCTCTCTCTTGTTTTCTCGCTCTGTAGCATGGAAATGGATTTGTCTTTATTGTCTCTGACTCGTCTCTGAGGTTCAGTCCAACTCAGGGAAGCGAGACTCTGACACAAGCAGAGAGGAGATTTGGGATGAGTTGGAACACTTGGCAAGTCAGTAAGAGCCCGGAAAAAAAGAAGCCAAAGAAAGCCAGTGGAAAACAGTACGGAGGAACTTGGAAAGCGAATGAAGCACAACCTGCCCAAAATAGATTCCCATTTGCTTGCTTACCAACAGGAGCAAACTGTGCTGTGGCTTGAAATGTGTTAAGGTTCCGAGGGAAAAACATTGGGATTGTTCTAATGCGATTCGGAGAGCCAGAGGAGAGTACGGCTGAGAGAAGGGCTCATGTGACGATGTTTGACAGGACTCCTGAGAACCCCTGGGGTGGACAGGATATGAAAACACCACCGCAGGTCTCACAAACCGGCTTCTTTTCTTAGACCCAAACAATGATAAAATATTGCCATGGTCTCCTATTCCCTGTGCTGACCATCTCCAGGGCGCTCCGCCTGGATCCTGACCTGAGTTATGTCTTGACGCTGATATAGAACCATCAGCTCCCCTGTACGTACTTCATCACTGACACACCACAAGTTAGCCTCACATTTATAACCATTCCCAGTCATTTATACAGGCCACTAGGGCCATTTGGGTCTACCAAGCCCCACAAGCCCAGAACCCCACAAGCACAGTACAATACTGCACCATCCACTGCAAAAAGGGCAGTATTAGTGTGTGCGCAGTACCCCCACCCCCCCCACCCCCGCCCCCTGGAGAGATAGAGGCGGATAGAGAAGGCATGTTTCATTAGGCTAGCAGTTACCACTTTATAAACATTACCCTGGTCTCCGGAGATGCTAGCGGCCTCTGTCTAACTTAAGTGCCTCCACTCCCTCCTCTGGGGAACACAATGAAGTGAAAACAGAAGGTGCTTTATAGGAACATATGTTCTCCTGTGCCTATTATATATCAACGCTTTTACACTGCCCATAAACGTTATTGCCAAGTGAGATGTTAGAGAGAGAGCCCTTCACAAAACTCCCCCTCTCTTGGTGTTTGCTGTGTGGGAAGTTTGACTACTTTGCGAGGGCAGAGAAGTTAACCTCTAAGATGTCTATGTAAGGAAGAGACTGGCAATCCTGGGCTTGATATCACAACAAAACAAATGCAAACGTAGCAGAGGTGGTTGGAGGGAGCTTGATCTGCGATGTGCCTACAGAAAGGATGTGGAAGGTGAAAATGAACTATTGTTCTAGTGCCAGCCTCTCTGAATCGTACTGGTGATTGTTAGAATGTGTTAATTGAGCATCTTGAGATGATATCACAAGAAGAAAGTCACCAAACTATGCGAGGGACGTGGAAAAAAAAAGAACATGTATTTAACTGTATTGCAGTGGCTTACATATACACAAGCTTCACACGAGCCATTTCCTTACTTCCCTATCTTCTCCCATAAACTATTAGCATGCTAAGGATTGACTCTGGCCTTAAGGTGTCATGGAGGTCACGTCAGCAGCAGGCTTGAAGCCTCAAACTCACAAGGCCACTTGCTTTGTCACCGTCACACAGATGGAGGATCCCGTACTTCTAACATAGCAGACACCATTCTGGAATTAGATTCATCTTCTTGACATCTAGCCCGGCTACAGCGGACCGTTGCTCTGGTAACAGTAACATTGTGGCTGAGTGTAAGCGGATGATGGAGAAGTCTAACCTCCGTGACCAAAGGTAACCAATCACCAGGATTATCCTAGAAATTCAATAATAAAACTGTTTGCGTGTTTAGATCAATCTTAGTCACCATGACATGGGAGAAAGTTATGGTGTGAGAGACTTAGTTTATATAATGTTGTGTACAATCAATGGAAATTATAATATTTTCAAAGAGTATTCTCCATGGCCTGTCTTGACAGGCGAGCTAAGATTGTTAATATAGAAATACTCATCTAAAATTCAGAGGGGCTGAACTGTGCAGCAGAGGGCCAAAACCTGGCAGAGACAGGAAATAGCTTCCTCTCAAATCTACAGATCTTCAATACTGTAATGGCGAGATGACATGATGAAAGGTCATGCCACTTTATATTATTTGTAAACCATTTTACTCAAACTATTTGTTCTAACTAAAGATATAATTTAATAGACACCTACTTATTCTGGAAGCCTTAGGTTAAAGTACTCAGTTTGCCTTTATGGATATAGACTATTTATAGAGACATAAAATAATTAGAGACTCTACGATTTAAATTAGACAATAACATAAATGCTTTCCAAATTATGAACACTAAATGACAGCCATGATTACTTGTTGCTTAAGTAAGCTCAAAGTTTTGTTATAATGTTTAAGCAATCTGCCTATTATCCTCGTGCTTCTGCAGTTGACTGGCACAATGCACGAGCTGCTTACACATGAGATACATCGTGCCTTGAGGCGTATTAAGTCCATTTTCAGACGAAGAAGTGATGCATCAAGACAATGAAATACATCATGCAAATGTCTATTTAGGCTGTTTAAGCAAACAAATTCGACTTTTTCGTCTATGGCTTACAACATCCTGAACAGTATGATTACAATTTGCATTATCTTGTTATATGTCTTTCAAAGCTTGAAAAACTACACTAACAACAATAAAGTATTGCTAGTTGAGATTTTTGTAATTCATATTTTTTTCCCAGCCAGACTTTCCTTATAGTTGCTCCTGGTATAAAACTTTAAACAGTAGGCCTATATACAAATAAAAGTCTAATAACAGTACTGGAAGGAACAGTAATAATAATCAGTATCATCTAATATTAGTCTAATAATAATATCCATTGTGATACAGGTAATTCGTATCGCGTAATCAAAGCAATTTGAATTGTTATGAATTTAATGTAGTGAATAAATGCAGTGGATAATCTCAATTTGTCGAGCCCTGTCGGCACTTAAATTATCTTTTTTCAGCTATTGATTATTTTTCTTCTTTTTGTAGTTTTGAAGGAATATTTGTGGCAATCAAAATGATATAGGCCTTGACCTAGTCTACTTAACACAAAATCAATCTCCCTACCCTGTTAAAAAAAAGATTTAGCAGACAAACAACGGAAACTTTGAAGTCAGAAATAAAAAAGGACGTTTTCTGAACGCGGATGAATGTACAGTTTTCGTCCTTTAATTAGGGAGACAGACGTGGGCAATGTCAGATCGGATCACGCAAGTATAGCACCTGTCTACACAGCGTTCTTTCTGGGCACGTTTGGTGACAACAGCTGTTTCCGATCTCCCGATCTGGGAGTTTTAAGAGGCGCACGGCAGATGCCGCCCTGTAGGATAGTCGCCGGTCTCATTTTACCGCGGCAATATTGTCGCTACATAATACAATATCCGATGTATTAGATTCTTGGCGTCTCATATAATTTTTCCAACAAAGTCACCCGGTGACAACAGGTAGATAGACAGTATCAAGGGAGTGAGCAGTGATAAGAAAAACACAGGCACAAATACAGAGGCAAAGTAAGGAATTCCAGCACAGTTATCTGACAGTTGGGTCTAGACACCGGGTCACTCACCTGGCCGTTTTTGCAGAGGTCTGCCCACATGCTGGTCCCATCCCCTCCCCTCATCAGCACGTGGTATATGAAGAAGTAAGTGCCGGGAATGCTGCAGATGAACTTGCCAGAGAGGCCGTCGTAGTTGTTGCCCAAGTTGGTGACTACGTCGTCAAACTTGAGGATCTCGTAGCCTTCGTGGGGGTTCTTTAGCCCTGCGTAGTAGGCCACCCGGGGCACTGTGCTGTAGGTGGCCGTGCTGATAGCTCCGTTTCCCCCCAAGCCCAAGATCCCAGTCCTGCCCTGGTCCCCTCTGTCACCAGGGGGCCCCACCGGCCCTGGTGGCCCGGGCTCTCCAGGTGGCCCCGTGGGGCCAGGCTTCCCTGGCCTGCCAGGCTTGCCCTGGGGTCCCTGGACCAGGGTGGAGGGCATGTTGCTCTTGTCGCTCAGCGCCTCAGCCTCTCCCTGGATACCGCTGGAGCTGGTGCTGCTCGCCGTGGTGCCCTTGTTGAGGTAGGGGTCGCACACCATGCGGCAGGTGCCCAGCATCTCGTAGTGGCTAGCGTCGGTGCCCACGGAGCTGACCAGCACGGGGATGAGGACGACCAGCACCAGGACGAGCATGACCCCGACGGCAGCCGCCACCAGGGTCTTCCTCCCGATGCTGAGTCGGGGAAGGGGCTGAGCTGCCAGCGTGGGTCTCCCGGGGGCGGAAATGGTGACTGCTGGGTGCGTGGAGCCTGCCACCGAGGAAAGGACCGCGAGGATCCCAAGAAAAGGAGGAGTGGCGAGTGTGTGAGGATGAGAGATAGACCCACATACACTCGATACACCTCGCTGCTCCCCTTACTCAGAAGCAGAAGTAGGCAGACGTCCACTCACGCACTATCCCGCTTTGACCCACACATCCAGGGAAAGCACGCATTCGCGCACAGACGCAGTTGGCACTCACAAACTCCCTCTGGAGAGGAAGGAGTGAGAGGACGCAGAGGAGCAGGAGCTGAATGGTGTGAGAGAGAAAAGTGAGGATGGTTAGAGAGGGAGTGTGAGAGAGAGGGAGAGCGGACATGGAGCCCGCGCGCGCGCGTGTGGTGTGTTTGTGGTGACGGATTCTCAGGCTTGGCTGTTTATACGCCCCCTTCCAGGAGAAGCTCTCCCCCCCCCCTCCCCCTCCTGTGAAAGGTTGGCGTGGTGACGAGCAGGGAGGGTGACTACACCGTCCCCTTCCTTTCCCGGCTCAGTGAGAGGAAGGGCTCTCATCACATCGCATTACTTTTTACCACACTGCACTCCTTCTGAGGCTCCAAAACTGACTCCCTCCCTCCCTCCCGCCCTCCTCCTCTGCTCTCTCCTCACATCACCTCTCCTTCACTCCTCACTTCTTATGCTGTCTCGCTCCTCTCGATCTCGTCTCTCTCTCTCCTCTCACTACTCTCTCTCGATCTTCTCGTCTCTCTCATCTAGCTCTCTATATCTCTCTCTCTATCTCGCTCTCTCTCTTTCTCTCTCTCCCTCTCTCTCTCTCTCTCTCTCTCTCTCCTCTCGCTCTCTCTTCTCTCTTATCAGCCTCCAGCCTCTAAAAATAAAGATAGAGCAGAAGAGAAGGGAGCTGTGAGTTTTCCTGAAGGTGGGTTCAAGAAATGTATGCTCATTCTCTTCCACACATAGACACATATGCATGCATGCACTTAGCGTACACAAGCACACACACACACACACACACACACACCCCCATACAAACAAACAAAGGGAAGATTGAAAGAAAGCCTTCGTTTAGACACACACTCAGTCTCCGGGTAAAAGGAGTTTTGGAGCTAAGGACAGGAGCTGTGCCACCTTCCTTTCCCTCCTGGTGAAAAGAACATCTGACAAAAAGCCTTTTAGGAGGCGTAGGGAAGGCGTTAGGAACACGTGTAGAAAGGGGAAGCAGTGCCTGACTGCTCAGTGTGCCCCGAGACATTGACTGAATTCTGCCTTTATTGTATTCCACTCTCTGCCCTCTCTCTGTGTCAATAACCCCATTTCTCCACCTCAATGCGCTGACAATGTTTCTTATTGGTGTCTTTTCTTAGCTATCGATTTCACGATTTTATCAAATTAGGGGTCCCGCTCGGGGGGGAAAAATCCATGTGCAGCGATGATGTCATTTATTTGACATTTTCATCTCTCAGCATGATTAATGATAAACTATGGAGGGAAATGATAAAGTTAACAAAATCTAAACAAACACGGGTCTCATATGATAGGAGGGTTGGCGGAAATAGCAAAAATAGGTTACCTGCATGCTTCCAGTATGACATTTTCGACGTTTCCCCTTCAACAGAAAATGAGAATATGTGTTGGGGACAAGTTATGGAAGAGTTTCCTGTCACGAGGTTATAATGCCAATGTGCCACTTATTCTGTTGTTTTGTTTGTTTTCTGGATGGGGAAGCACGAGAGGACATCCTAAAACATAATTAAACCCCAAAAACCACTTGGAAACTAGAAGAGGTTTGTGCCACACGGTTGGGTTGAAGTCTCATGGTCGATTGAGATGGATAGGCCCTCAGGATACCTAAACATTTGTCACCAATTACACCTGTCCACTTCGGGCTCTTTGTCATCATTATGCAGCCATCGCAGAGTTATGGCATTAGCAGTTGGCTCTCTAATTTACCTCAGGGCACCGTCTGTAAAACAGTCAGCCCAGATCACGCTCACGGCAGGTGTGCTATGGGCTTGGTGTTTACCTACTATGTGTTACGCTTGGTAATTGCGTGGAGTTTGTCTATGTGAGGAAGTACACAAGCCGAAAATTGCTTCTAGGGGTTTGTTTAGGGGTCTGGTGTTTGTTCTCTACACCTGCCGGCTGTACCTGGCAGTCAGTTAGTCGTGCCCCAAATCTCTAAATCTCTAAACCACCAAGATCAATGCATACCACAGAGGACAAACAGACAGAGAGCAGGATATGAGGAAGAATCAAGAAGAGAGACGGAGATTTCGGTGAGAGGGAGGCAAGAGAGAGTGGGAGGGGTAATCTTAGGGAGCTAAATTGTCTCTGTAGAACTGGTTTGGTTTGATTAGCATGCGTGTGTGTGGTGGTGGGTGTGTTTGGTGGTGGTGGCGGGTTTACTGAGGGAGTCAATGAGTGGTAATGTCACAGTTTTATTGCCATTGATTTGTCTGGGAAAGGATGTCTTTTAAGCGACAGGACATTCTGGGTTACAGCATAAGTAAATTACATGCTGCTTGCAGGCAGTGTGCTGGAGCCCTTAAGGGCTTTAACAAACAGGCTTAACCTTCTCCCCTTCCTGTTACTCTTTGTGAATTATTCAATTAACCCAACGAAGAGCTCTTGTTATCTCACTGCGGTTCTGTAAAACACTAAATCAGCTTCGCCACGGTAATCGGCTGTCGTGCTGCATGAAATGTTGAAATAATCGAAACATACAATAAGTATAGAGGGTGGACAGGCTGCTTCATCGAAGGCGCGTCGATCACCCCAGGACATTATACACGTCGTCTGTTTCTCCATCCGTCCAAGTACACTACCTGGCCATGGAGCATGTCCGATCACTTAGGTCTGGCTGGGGAGCTGTCCATTAGAGAGGAGTGCTGAAAGGCCCCTCTGAGACGGCCTGCTGTTGTACTGTTCTGCTGCTAGCCCAAAGGGAACCCTGGGAAGGAGTGCTGTCTATTGGCAGCCTGTGGTATGAGTTTCCTAGGAAACAAGCACACGGTATCAACGGGTTAATGGACTGAATTGGAGTGTGCTCTGGAGAGTTTGAGAAGTCTATCACAGAGGGAACTGGTGGTGGGGAGGGAGGGGGGTGGGGGGGGTAAAAGCTTTTACAGTAAGATGGAGCGAGGGGGTGGAACTCTGGTCAAGTGTAGAGCCCTCTGGCCTGCATCCCGTCTGGGGTGGCTGGGCCCCGTTGAGGGGTCGAGGTCATGGGGGAGGGGAACCACAGCCCCAGTTACAGAGTCCAAGGCACGGCTACATGCAACCAGTCACAGTTCAAACACATCCTTTCTTCTTTGTTGTTTTCCAGGGCTACAAAGAGGTGAGAAGAAAGCACAAACGTGTATCAAGAAAACGCTCTCCGCGGTCCACAAGGGGAACACTCTTAGTGTACAAGGGCAAGAGAGACACTTTTAAGGTTTTCATTTTTTTTTCAGAAAGAGGTCAAAGAAACCAAACAACAACACAGACACAGTAGACGCCTCATCTCTGGTTGGCCTAGCGTCTCAGATTGCTTCCCCTGTGTGAGTCCTGGCTGGGTCTTATCAAAGAACTCTTTTCATGGGGCGGCAGGAACAAGACTCGGCTGTGGCTGCTTGGCTCCCACCGAGGCGGTGGAGGCAGGGGGAGGCAGGGGGGAGGCAGGGGGAGGCAGAACGGAGGGAGGGGGAGGCAGAACAGAGGGAGGGGGGAGCAGAGGAAGTTGTCCGAATAGAGGCCAGGGAATAAAGAGTAAAGAGTGCATTTCACAGGGAACGAGGGATAGGCCGGGACAGGGTGGGTGAGAGAGACGGAGGTGTGTGGGGTGTTCCTCCAGTCCTCTAGCCCTGTGTTTTAGAGCAACCTGGAGATGTCCTTGCACATGGTGTGTTAGTATGGATATGGGTATCTTTGGGGTGTTTATGACCATGTCTGTGTGGGTGGAAGGAGTGTGTGTGTGTGTGTGTGTGTGTGTGTGTGTGTGTGTGTGTGTGTGTGTGTGTGTGTATGTGTGCGTGGGGGCTGTAATTAATATGTTTGCTGGAAGCCTTCTTTGCCTTCGCACTTTGGCGCTGATGCAGCACTGTGTGCACACTCAGGCGCTGGAGAGAGGGCCACGACTCCAGAGGAAACAGCCAACACATCCACCCAGTCTGTCCTCCGGCTGAATGTTCCAGAACAGTGACCGTGGCTCCAGAGCTCGAGATCCACATTGGTTACCAAAGCATGTGACAGTGTTGCTCTTCACAGGAAACGTTAACACTGCCATCGTCAGCCCCAGAACAGGTCGACCTTGCATTGGATTGGAGTGAGCAATGCACGTCTGCCTGCAGATCATATGTCTAGCTAGCATGATTATGGAAAGCAGTTATTCTGTGCACTGTTATGATAATCACTTCTTGTCATGCCAATTAATGAGTTGTTACTACGTGGGCTTACCAGACAACAGAAATCAGTTTCAGGCTGAATAGCTCAGTGTTGTCATACGATGTGTTCGACATAGTAAATTCCCTCTACCCATAGTGCTTTGTTGGTGAGTGTGTATTTGTGTGTTGTGTATCTTTGGTAGTCTTATGTAACTTGTCGTCTAGTGTTCTGACGTTGGGCGTGAACATGATGTGAGTGAGGATGAGTGTGGTCTGATGAACAGTTCTTAGCTCCTCTAACTTGCTGTATGACAGAGTGGGCCAGGGCTAACAACATGAGTGTGTGCGTGTGTGTGTGTGTGTGTGTGTGTGTGTGTGTGTGTGCGTGTGTGTGTGTGTTGCTGTATGACAGAGTGGGCCAGGGCTAACAACATGAGTGTGTGCGTGTGTGTGTGTGTGTGTGTGTGTGTGTGTGTGTGTGTGTGTGTGTGTGTGTGTGTGTGCGTGTGTGTGTGTGTGTGTGTGCGTGTGTGTGTGTGTTGCTGTATGACAGAGTGGGCCAGGGCTAACAACATCTCAGCATCAAGCAGCAGATTCAAACACGCACAGAGCTGACAAACACAGGACTGTCACTCCCAATTCTTCTTCTTTTTTATTTAACTTATAAACCTGTTATTTTAACCATCAGAGACTTATATATTTATTCATATGCATGCAAGTATAATAGATATACTGGATACTGTATATACTCTGAATATACATACATAAACACATACATACAGGAAAGACCCTTTTCAGTTAATGAGATTGCTCTTTATTGAAATTCTGATGATGAAATACATATTCCGAGACTGTAAGGAGGTGCTGGCAGTTCATCCTGGATCCACAGAGAGAGCTGGCTCTTTAGAGTAACAACTAGGCCGGAGTTGGACATCCTCCTCCCTCTTTCAAATATGTTTAAAGTCACTCTCTTATACTCTCTAAATCACCCAGTCAGTTACGGTGCGCTGGAGCAGAACTACATTCTTTTTATGTGCCATTGTACAGCAGGAACCTAAGCCCACTGTGATATTCAGCACTTTATTTCTACTTTGGGTTATTTTTGTTTCGTATAGATTTGGTTTCGAGAGCTGTTCCAGGTCGCAAATTGCATATGAAAGTAAAAAAAGTGCACCTAATAACAGGAATCTGTCCAAACTTTAAATTATCCAGCTCCACTTGCCCTGCCATTTTTTTGGCCATTTTCCATTTCCATGTTCCTCTCTCGGTGTGGGAAGGTCATGGCAGTCACACAGCCTCTGTGGGTGTTAATGAGTCAGCCCCTTTGGCTGGAGCTGAACATACACACCGAGTGAAAGTGACAAACTCCTATCTGCCTCTCTCCTCATGTGCCAGTCTAGTGGTCCTAGGTCATATCTCTGACTGGCGTCTCTCACAACGTTAGTGGTGGCCTGCTGTGGTAGGTACCGGGTGCCAGAAAACAGTTTTAAAACATTCCCGAAACATCCATGGAAATATGAGACATAACTGATGAGGAACTACGGTGAGGTTTCAATCGTATTGATTTTAATTAGACTGAAATGTATATACCAAACTGTCGTTGTGATTTTCTTATTGATTGAAACCAGAATTTCTCATCTCCAAAAGTGCTTCCAAATTGAAAAATATAATTCAGGTGTTTTATGAGTGGTGTCAGAAAATCTTTTTCTGCTGACAAAAGAAAAAAGTTTCGCGTGTCATTCTCTTTCTCTTTTTTTTCTCTCTTCGCACAGGGAGAAATCCCGCAGTCTTTCAGCCAGAGATGGCAAGTGCCTGTCAAACACCCGCCCGGGTGCACTGTGGCCTAGCTGTACTCACAGCATGGCAGGGCCGCTGTGGAGGAGCCCTGGGTGAACAGCTGCTCCCAGGACAGGAGGCTTCTCCTGGGCGTAGTCCTCCTGAATGAAGGGGAAGTAATAAAGCCTCCATTTTGTTGCTTTTGAAGGACATTGTGAATGGCTTCCTCCCATGCCTTTTCGCGAGTACCTTATAATCCCAGTTCGGTAGGAGGTATTGTATTTGCGACACGGCATTCCATATGGTTTGTGCACGAACAATAGTATATTGTGAATCACGCTCACTTACAAGTTGCCCGCCCGCGCGGCTCCGTGCAGTCGTCTCTGCTGGGGCCGGAAGGGACTATTGTGCAAAGTGTTCGTAGCTGTAATTTCATTATTGCATGTCCTGTTGTGCTATTTATTGGTCGTGATTCATGAATATATAATTATTGGGTCCATATGTGGGTAACTGTGTAGTGTATGTGGGAGTTGTCGTTCTTGTGTGTTTCTCTTACCTTGGTACCAACCCTGGCCTTGGCAACCCTGGCATCTTCTTTCTCCACTGGTGATCACTAGTCACTATAGTCCTTCAAGTGGCAACAACTCCACAGACATCGATCATATTCATTCACATCATACTCATCAAACTGGGATTGTATCATGCGTCCTGTCGACTCGGTACACTGTTGATAAACAGTATCACAGATGACCAGTTGAGATTTATGGGTAAATAAAAACGGTTTTTCACATAGATGTTGTTATTTTAGTTTTTGCTAAATCACTGCTCTTCCCATTCCAGAAATGTAAAACAGTATGCATGTGTAGTCTCTGAGGGCCTGCCTTCAAGTGGACCTTTTATACTGAAGTACTTTTATGCGGAGCAGCATAAATGTAAAATTAATCTGATGTATACACGATGAGAAAATATGGTGCCTTCGAGTGGTATTAATATTGATATCAGTTAGGTATAATCATTTTTCTGTTTATAACTCAAGAGCAATAACCCTACCGAATACACAAAAGGTCATGGCTGTGCGCACGTAGGAAATAGAAGCATAATGATATCACCAGATAGTTAGTGTTTGCCCAGTGGCGCTGAGGGGGAGGGGAGGGGGGAGGAGACATTGAGACAATGGAGAATGCACTGAAAGTACACCAACCCACATTTAACACCAACAAAAGAAGCATATGTATTCACACAGAGGCCAGCACACACTCACACTCTTGATTTGAATACTCACTCACACAACAAAGCCCACCACCACCGTCATGCACACACACACACACACACACACACATACTTCAAGTCTTGGCTAAAAAACAGTCTGTCGATGAATCCATATTCATATCATGGCCATGTTACCCATTAGAGTGTCTCTCTGTGGGGCAGCGAGGCAGACACAGCATGTCATGTGAAGTCATCCTCAGCATCCTCTCTATCTCTCCCTCTCTCTCTCTATCTCTCGCTCTAGACGCGATCGCATCTGAGAGCAGAGAGCGACATCGAGAGATATCGATCGCTCGCTAGCTCGCTAGATCTCTACTAGCTCATCGCTCTCTCTCTCTATCTCTCTCTATATCATCTCTCTCTCTCTATCTCTCTCTATCTCTCTCTCTCTCTCTCTCTCTCTCTCTCTCCCTCTCTCTCCCGGCCTGTCATCCAGGGACCCCGGCTCGGCCCCTCCACGCAGGCTCCACCGCAGCACGCCCATGCCTCGCACGCCCATGCCTCGGAGGAGGGCAGGGGAGGAAGCTTAGTCTCCTCTAGTATTTATGGATATGAAGTGGTCTAGATTAATCATGAGCAAAGTGAAACGAATTCTGATGATCTGAGGAGACTGTGAGTCAGTGTGTTCCTCTGCAGGCATGCTTCCATTATACATCACGGAGCCGTCAGGGAGGAGAGCTCTCCACACTACGGAGGACCATTAATATGGATCTGAGGGTGGAGGAGACAGGATCGAGATAATGAGAAATGTTGTGATGATTACAGCTCAAATATAGACAAGAGCAGAGAGCAAGCCGAGGCCCGTTTGAAGCGGAGAGTTATGAAGGACCCCCGGCTGTACCGTTCATCGGTCATTTTGATTACAAAGTATTTGGCATTACCTGTTACCGTTACAGCCCCTCCGGAGCGTGTTGTGGAATATGTAATCCGCCGGAGCTTCCGCGTGAAGGTCGGCGCGTGACCCAGCCGCTTGGCCGTGCACTTGGCTCACCTTGACCTACTGTCTGCTCTGTTGCTCTTGTCTGAGCGGGCTCTTCTCGGGGAGGGGCTGTTGTCGCTCCCCCCCCCCGTGGGGACTGACCACCTGACGACACACCTGGATCCGAAGAGCGATCCTAATTCGTCCCGTGAGGTGAAGAGAGAGAGAGAGAGAGAGAGAGAGAGAGAGAGAGAGAGAGAGAGAGAGAGAGAGAGAGAGAGGGGAAAAGGAGGGAGGGAGAGAGAGATCGAGCACAAACGGGAGCAACCATAAAAGAGCCAAGCCCCTCCCCCTTATACAGCACAGCAGTTCATTTAAATTCTGCCAGGAGACAACCCATAAATCACCTCCATTCTGACTAATGGCTCCTGCACTGGGGGGAAAACTCTTGGCTCCGTACCTGGAGACATTTCGCACTGCGAAAAATGTAGGCTACCTCCACTCTCACACTCACAACACACACAGACAGTCCTGTGCAGACACGCGCGCGACCTCGAATCACGCTAACGGTAAATACACACTGACAGACTACAGTTGGAGAGTCAGCACAACTTCCTCTCCGTATTTTCCGTCACACCAGAGGCGGAACACCCCCCCTCCCCCCTCCCCCCTCCCCCTGACCCCCGAAGTGTTGCTCCATAATTAGCTTGGCGCTGACGTCAGCAAAGATGTCTGCATGACACCTAAGCTAACCTTGGATCAACATTCCCAATAAACCTGGGGTTAGAAACGCAACTTTTACTAGCATGTTAATTATAATCTGTACCGAATCAATGGACGGGCCAAACCCCAGTCACTTAAAATCCCTGTGTTACCAAGGTCTTCGAATGGAATTCAATACTAGATACAATTTTGAGTGAAATATTTAGCAGGTACTGGGAAAATGCTATGCATGTGCATGTGTGTGTGCGTGTGGCTATGTTTCAGTGTGTTGTGGTGGAGGAGACAGGAGATAGTGTACTGCATGTGTGTGTGTGTGTGTGTGTGTGTGTGGCTATGTGTCAGTGTGTTGTTGTGGAGAAGACAGGGGATAGTGTACTGCATGTGTGTGTGTGTGTGTGTGTGTGTACGTGTGGCTGTGTTTCAGTGTGTTGTTGTGGAGGAGACAGGGGACAGTGTACTGCATGTGTGTGTGTGTGTGTGTGTGTGTGTGTGGCTGTGTTTCAGTGTGTTGTTGTGGAGGAGACAGAGGACAGTGTACTGCATATGTGTGTGTGTGTGTGTGTGTGTGTGTGTGTGTGTGGTGTGTGTGTGTGTGTGCGTGTGTGTGCGTGTGTGTGTGCGTGTGTGTGCGTGTGCGTGTGTTTCAGTGTGCTGTGGTGGAGGAGACAGGGGACAGTGTACTGCTGCTTGCTCAGGGCACCAGGAAGCTTGTTTCCTCTGCTGCGGTCTGCCAGCGACGCCCATCTCTGAGTGATGAGACATGACACCCTAACCCCCCCACCACCCCCCAGCCCCCCACCCCTCCACGCCTCCCCAGTCCACTCGTGACTTGTCACTATCTGTTTGAGCATGCAGTGTCCACTGTGCTCGAAAACATTCCAGAAACTCCAACAAATGCTCTCCCTTACACACACGCAACACACGCCGAAATAGTGAGCTTGTTTCTTTTAGACATGCCGTCCCTGCAGCCGGAGACTAAAGGCGCGTTCAGGAGTCATTTAATGGCCACTTGCAACCGTAACAGCGTAACAGTGACACAGCCTAACAGCTGTTAGTGGAGGAAGTGAGCGCTCTGTGATCTGTTACACTCTCGAGGTATTTACACTGTTCCCTCCTGATGAAATGGGCCTATTGGTTGTGTGCAGTGACCTGGAATAACCCCTCGGCTGTTCGCCTCGCCTCCGATTCCCCGCGGTGACCAGCTGACCTCCAGCTGTGATTGGGGCCCTTGACACCCACCCCTCCCCCCCCCTTCTAGGTCATACATGTGTTTTTATACTGTACTCTGTGCACGTCCACCCCCATCCCCCTGTCATCCTCCCTGTCCCCCGGCTGCCTCTCCACCCTCGCTCTCTCCCCAGCGATGGAGGGGGGGGACCCTCCGCCCTCGCTCCCTCCCCAGCGATGGAGGGGGGGACCCTGGGCCTGCTTGGACAGCCGCGGCCGACAGCTGGGTTTGGCCGGAGGATTTCGGGCATGCTGTGGACTGCGACCACAGAGCCGTGTGGAACGAGTCCAGTCGCCCCCCCCCCAGGGATCCTTCCCCACGGCGAGACCGAGAAATGCTCCGCAGCAGTCCAGATCACTCCCCTCGCCTCCTCCGGCGTCCTCCAGCCCCCTCGCCTCCGGCCCTGCCAGAAACAACCCGGGCACCGTCCAGTATGTGGGACAGCCATGAGACACAGCTGCTGCAGCCTGTCCTCCTCCTCCGTGCTCTGTTTCCACAGTAACAGTGACCAGGACTCACCAGACCTTAGTTAACAGCTCCATAATTACAGTGATTAGTGCTCCTGTATGCGCTCCTGGAGAAGCGTCCAGGTGTACAGTACAGTTACAGTTCCTCCGGCTCTGTTCTGTGAGGAGTCTTGGCAAGGGCTGGGCTGTTTGGCAGGACTAGTGACTCCGGGGCGGGAGAGGGAGGGTAGTGTAGGCTGTGGGGTGGCTTGGGGGTTATTTGTGGTAAACAGAGATATAAACCCTCCGCATTCCACACAGATGTTCACGTGCAGCAAGGCTCATGGATGACAACATTCACTAACTGTAACTGTCTCCTCTTGGTAGAACTTAAACAGCCTGCAGCCTCTGGCCCTGCTTCTCTACTGTTGTCACACTCACCTGTTCTAGAAAAAAATCCCATTAGCCTTATGAATGAAGGGGGCTCTCTGGGAATCCAGTAAACAGGGGCTGTCCGCTTCTCTTTGTTTAATCTCTCTAACAGTCTGTGGGATTAATCCCCCACCGAGAGGAGAGATCGATCCGGTTAACCAGGAAGAGATGTGAAATCGCCGCGCGAGTGGAGGAAACCGCGGTAACTGATTGGAACAATTGCGATTCATTGGGAAAGAAATGAGAATGAGGATAGAAATTGACGGCGCGTCACGCCAGTTCGTTTGGGTTGAGTGCTCCGAGGAGACGAGCAGCAAACAGGCAGTACGAAAAATAAGCCGTTGATTGAAGAATAAACAGGTTTCAAATGAAGTTTGATCCAGATGGCGCCTAACTCCATCCACGCTTACGGAGATGAACCGTCCTTGATCACCGAGACTGTGGCTGCTCGTTTATATTTCCTGTGTGAAATGCGAGTGCTTCCGTACTGGAACTGCAACGTTTGCTTTCGGACGCCGTTGTGAGTGTGTGTTAGTGAAATGAGGCCAGGGTCCTCTGAGCAATGTAGCATTTAAGGCCTGATGATGCCTCCATGAGCTTAATGAGGAGGAATGAGGGTTGACTGCTTGTGTTAACCCACTAATAAAATCTGCCTCTCTTTAAAGGGTGTTAGAAAACCACTATTACCCCCCTGACATTTTTTTACTGCATGATTTATGAAGTGAATATTGCTTCTCCCCCCCTCCCTCTACCCTTGCCCCGTATCCTCTCACTGGAGTAATAAAGGGAAGTTAAGGGGATGGTATTGATCCAGAAAAAAAAACTGGGCTTTGATTTGCCCGGAAGCTTGAGACGAACCCAGAGGAATGTGTGGCGGAAAAGGATAGAGAAGAGTGGAGAACAGAATATAGGGGAGAAGAAGAGGACATGACAGAACAGGCAGGAGAGAAGAGGAGAGGTACCGAGGATCCTTGTCATCCCCGAGCCCTCCGCCATCCAGCCACTGGCAGTCTGGACGCCCACCACGTGCGAACAAGCTTTCAGCTCACATCATCGTCTCCACATCCACCTATAATTGGCCATATGTGTCACCACCCCCTGCTGCTGTGGTGGTGGTGGAGAGAGAGAGGGAGGGAGGGAAGGGAGGGATGGAAGGGAGGTAGGGAGATCACAAGTCTGACAAGGTGGTTGTTGACTTGAGTGGTTATTAGGTAGGCCTTATCAAAGCAAACACTTGACTTTAACGCGAGCGTGTAGTCATATGAGTAAATGATTGAGCGCGGCAGAGACAAAGAGGCTCTTGTGCTCTTAGAAGACTTCTCTGGGGAGGTCCTGAGTGGAGAATGTCATCAACAGAAGAGTTATATCCACCAGATAAGCTCCGTGCACATACAAATCACATGGCACATGACATTCAAGAAGTATTCATTAACATTCATTAACCTTTTCTCTTGAGCATACAATTAAAGATGAAAGTCACCTCAGCATAAGGGGTTTAGTTGTCTATTATATATATAGTTGCATCGTACAGTGTAAAGATCGTCTCGGAGAGCAACGAGAGATGATTAAACACACTTGTCATCGCAGATTCTGTAATGAATTCAGTGTCATTAGTGATTTTCTTAATCCTGTGTCTATGACAATTACAATGTAAGATCAAGCGGAAGGGAAAGGTCAGAGTTGGGTTAAATGGGCGACTCCTCCCCCTCTTTAAATGGCAAATGTCATGTCAGTCTGCAGATGGAGACAGGCCGGGTGAGGGAGAGCGGCAGGATCCTGGGTAGAGGGGGTAGAGGAGGTGAGTGGGTGGAGGGTTAGAGGGGGTGGAGGGTGGACAGGAGGCAAGGGGGTGGGGGGTTAGACGGGGTGGAGAGGACTAAGGTGTGGGGGAAGAGGGAACGAGGGGGTGAGAGGTTGGGTTGCCAGAGGGGGTGGGGGACAGCGGGGGTCAGGGCAAGGTGTGAGGGAGGCTGGCTGAGGCCAGGTTGAGGTGGCCTTTCTGTGTGCCACAGAGAACAGGGCACAGGCCCACCACTGATGACTTACTGAGACACAGTGGGCCCTTGGGTACAGGCCACCATCTGGTTTCTGTCACAGTGCTACGGGGCCACGGTTATCTGCACAAGGGAAGCTATAATACATTCAACATAATCAGTATATTATATAGTTTATATAAATACTTTGTTTAGTTTCATAACTAAACACAACTGTGGCAATTTATGGTTTGGGAAAAGCCTCTAAAAAAAGGAAATGCAAATAACATAAAACACCAAACCCTTAACTCAACCCATATAGATGTGCACGCATCGCTGCTCAAAGAAATGTAAGGAACACTTTGAAAATACATCAGATGTCAATGTGAATTAATATTGTGGTGGATATCTATAGCTACTGATATGCCATACCCTGATACAAACAACTGTTCCTTTAATTATTTTGGGCAGTGTATATGTATATATACACACTCATATATATAAACTGAAGTTAGATAGAAATTAGATACATACGAAATTAGAACATACGAAAACAATTTCCTCAAGAAACTCACTTGAACTTTCAAATCTTTTGATGCTTGCTGTCCTTGTCTGTCTCTATCTCTCTCTCTCTCTCTCTCTGTCTCACTCTCTCTCTCTCTCATCTCTCTCTCTCTCTCTCTCATCTCTCTCTCTCTCTCTCTCTCTACTCTCTCTCTCTCTCTCTCTCTCTCTCCCTGTGTCTGGACTGAAGACAGGCGAGTATCAGCCTTGGGATTATGTACTGTGAGCTGCTAATAATGTTGAATAGCCTCCTGGGTTCTCCCTCCCGGAGCAACGGCGCAATAAAGCCAGGAGCTGGGAACTACATGGGTATTTAATGGAATCGCCTGTCGAGGTTCTGAAGGGAGCTTCAACGCTGCGCTATATTTACAGTTAGCCCCCCCATGCTTCGCTGCTCGCCCGCGTCCCCCTCGCTCGCCCGCCAGTCGCCTCGGAGGAGACCTGGCATCTGCCGCTCCCCTTGACTCCCCCTGCGCCCCCCCCCCTCCCACACTGCCGCTAACCTGAGTACACACTCATCCACTCCGCTCGCTCAGGCAATAAAGTTGAAGCGGAGGAGAGCCGAGTAAAAGGTTACATGCTGACAGACACCGGGGCCCTTGGAGTCAAACCAGCGGCATGAAAGTTGGTCGATGTCACGTGTCCACGAAGGTGTCGCAGCCACCCGACGATGAAAGAGCGTCGCTCACGACGCGACGTGTGTTTTCCTGTGTTGCTGTTGTTAGATTTGCTGTCGCTTCTTCCCCCCCCACCCCCCCCAACTTTGTCATTAATTTGCACCATCTGTCTCACACCCAAAGTCAAGTTGAGGGTGACACACAAAGCAAGATTCCGTCGTCTTCGGCTAATTATACCTCCGTAACGAGGAATCGGCATGGGGATCAGAATGAACCCCCTCTCCCTCCATCCAGCTCTCTTTGGTTGGGCCATATGGCCCGTCTCTGAGGGGGGGCGCTGACTCCACCGACTCCAGCACACGAGGGTCCTGCTCCTTCATTATCCCGGCAGCACAGGGAACAGCGATGACGCAACTCACACTCTAAACCTCAGAATCTCTTCGTCGAAGGCGTTTATGTCTGCAACGACGCCACACACAGCAGTCTCCGCGCGTCTCTCGTTCAAGCTTCCGATCCCGTTTACGAGTCCCGCCGCGACTGAGGGGTATGTTGACGGGGGCGAGAGAAGTGCCGTTGAGCTTGGTGAGGGTCTGGTGAGTGAACCTTTTGGTCTGACAGGCCGTGGGAGAAGTGTTGTTGGCCTGTGGACATGCTGTGAGACTCCAGCCGCCCCTCCCTGTCCTCCCTCTGCGCAGGACGTGTCCACATGTGTCATCGTCCACGCTGGCCTCGTATGTGCACAGGGTGTCAGCCCCAGAGATGGGACTGCTCCGCGTGACTAATCACACGCTCTTGGAACGTCTGAAGTGGCACAGATTAACTGGCACACATGCGATGTTTAATTCAGCGTCCCGGCACGGAGGCTCCCTAATCTGGTACCAGACCCAGCGGCGGGCTGGCACACTCTCTATCCACATACACACACACACACACACACACACTCTCAGATGAGGACTGTAAAAAAATCCTTTTAATATAAAGCATGCAAACAGACAGGTAAAGCAAACATTGCTATGGTCAATATTCTTCCCCTCATAAAATCCTCAGCCAATGATACATCCCTTTGTCAAGTCCCAGCGAAGCAACGCCTCGGATTCAATCCTTCCTCCTACAGTCCACTCCTCCGTCTCTCTCCCTGCAGCCCAGTGGTGGGGGCCGTTGATCCCCCCACTCTTTGTTCAGGGTGGTGGTACACAGGGGTGACAGAGGTTAGTAATTGAGAGGGACATCATTACGCAAACCTTTGTCATGGCTGCCGCATCTATTCCCCTGTAGCCTCTCTCTCTCTAGTGTCCATCTCCCAGACTATTGTCTCGGACAACGGCGGGACACAAAACCTTTTTAACCCGCTGAATCACCGTCGTCGCCGTTTTTCCAAACCAGACAATCCGACATTTCAATACAGCAGTCAACCTTTTCCTGTCTTGCCAGCCCTCCGTTTTCATCACAATCAGCAAACATTTAGCTGGTCTGAATAGTTCACAGCCTGGGCTTTTGTGTGCAGACATGGCCTGGATCCTGCAGCTGGGCCTTGGTGTTCTCTTGTGTGCTCTCCAATGTTCACAGAGCAGCCCACACACACAGACACACACACACACACACACACACAGACACACACACACACTGGCTTTTGTCAGAGCTGAGGGAACAGGGTGTGAATGGCTGATGGTTTACATGAAAGGAGATATTCATTTTGCAGCCTTGAGCCACCACAAAAACACGACGTGCCACGGTAAAATAGAAAGGAAAAAAAAAGCTTTGAAGTTGGCTCACGTCACAAACATAGAGACATAACTTAACAAAAGACGATTTATCGTCTGTAAGGAAGATGGTTAAAAAGTGTTGTAGAACTCTGAGTTGGGAAACTGGAGACAACCATAACAGGAAATGAGAGGCTGTCAGAGGAGCCGTTGTCTCAGTTGACCGGTCGTTCCCCCCACTCCCCGCAGGGCCTCTGTGGGTCTGTGGGGGTCCAACCCCCAGCTGGATGCTTCCTCGGACAAAAATGGGCCAAGACCAACATCATATGACACGCAGAGGAACTGGCCTCCTGCCACCTGGAGACAGCATGTGGAGAGACAGCCAGTTAAACGTTCATGTTCAATGTTTTGAGCTGTTGTCTCAGTTGACCGGTCGTTCCCCCTACTCCGTGCAGGGACTCTGTGGGTCTGTGGGGGTCCAACCCCAAGCTGGATGCTTCCTCGGACAAAAATGGGCCAAGACCAACATCATATGACACGCAGAGGAACTGGCCTCCTGCCACCTGGAGACAGCATGTGGACAGCATGTGGAGACAGCCAGATAAACGTTCATGGTTTCTCAGCCCCATGCTGACCACACGGAACACTAGTCAACCAACTAAGTCATTTTTTAGATGGTCTCTTGTCCTTATCATGAACCATGAAGTGAATCTCTACTGACGTTTTTTACCATAATAGATTGTAACACATAGTGTCTGATACAAATATAAAGAGACATTAAGAGTCCTGGAAAAATATGTTAAGGTCACACCGTCAATAGCCCAAAGTCCAGGCTGTGCGCTCATACACACATCCTGAGGAGAAGACCAACTGTTGCTTGGTCTCATCCTGGAATAGATTCACATCCTCGACTCCACTCCAGGGTTCTCCATGTTTCTCATCTCCTCAGTCTGTTGAGTCAGACTACCCCAAGGCTCACAAGACGAGTCATCCCTTCACTCGATATATATATCTATATATTATATATCTATAATCCTTTGTATGGTCTTCCTATGCCTCAAGAAGCACCCAACATTCAACGTAAGGACCTTGGAAGGCATTTCTATCCAACAACGCCGCTATATTGCAGTATCTAAAGCTAACAACCCAAGTTGACTTTGTTGGGGTGCGCACGTGTGTGTATCTGTTTCCCCAAGTCCAGAACTGGGAACATGGCTGAGAGTGACTGTGTGAGTGACACCGCTGAGTGTAGTTGGTCCAACTTCTCGGTTCCTATGTGATACGGGAGACTGATCACAGGGCTATTGTATGAATCTCAAGCACCTCAGCGGCTTGTCAGGCTGCGCGCCCAGCCCCGTGAGTGAGGAGGCGTGCGGTGGGACCGGAGTGCTCGCCGTCCGCCATCACTCCCGCCCGGAGGTTTCGTCTCGGCGAGGCGGGGAAGCGAGCCCCGCTTCCATTTAGCACCTGACAATATCCAAGCTTTTCTATTCATTTCCCGTCTCTCAGGGGCAGAGGAAATGAATCATAGGTCTGTCAAGGAGAGGCACTGGGGGTGCTCCTGCAATAAGAAGCTGGAGAGGAAACTTCATATGTGAGGTTTACTTATTTCTCCTGGACCCCTGGAGCATTGCCGCGGGACGACATCGCAACATTGCGGTTTCAAAAGCCAACAGACTTGGGAGAGATAATTCCATCTGCCCATCCTTCTTTTGCTCTTCCTCCCCCCTCTCCTCCCCTCATCTCTGTCCCCCCACCCTCTCTCCCTCTCTCTCCCTCTCTCTCCCTCTCTCTCCCTCTCTTTCTCTCTCTCTTTCTCTCTCCTCTCTCTCTCTCTCTCTCTCTTTCTCTCTCTTTCTCTCTCTCTCTGTCCTCTGTCACTTCCATTTAATCACAAACGTCCGACTATCGATTCTTGGGTCAGGCTTTTTCAGAAAATAACACCTGAGTGACACTGCTTCAATGACCAAAACATCATTATCTCTGCAGAAGCACACAAACACACACACACACAGACACACACAGACTCACTACTCTCTCTCTGTCTCACACTCACAAACACACAGAGTGGATGTGTTATTATTGTGTATCGGGATGGCTGTGATGCTAGTGTACAAGTGAATGCTGTCATGTCCGTGCGCCTCCCTCCAATATAAGAAGGCACTGTATGTTTTTGTCTAAGAGTACTGTCATTTCCATCTATCTAACCAACCATTGGACAAGAGATGATACTTTACTATGGGAAAATGGGGGTCAGAAGCTAAAAAGAAAAGAAAAAAACGTTCCCACAATTGTGATTAATTAGCTGCCCATCATGGAGCAGGAGATAGAGGGGATGGATGGATTGCCTATTAGTCTTGAATAGGCGGGCAGGCGCTGCGTCCAGGTGTCCTGTTGAAGGTTGACAGCTGAAGACAACCCAGAGAAAGAGACAGCACCCTCTCCCTGCCCAGCCCTATCTGTGTCCTCAATCCCATCAGTAGAGCTCTCCCCTGGCAGGCCACTCACTGAAGAGGAGAGGATACCAGCCCACAGATTCACTCTCTGACACACTCACGGGGAGTCATGGGGTCTATCAAGATCTCCCGTGAGTAGGTGGGTCTTCTCTTCTGCTCTAAATGGTTCTCTGTGGACTCCGGCTTTGTGTTGGTGTTGATTATGCATGTGGGTTCCTGATGCCGCCAGCACCCCTCCCTCCCTCTCCCTTCCCCCTCCAGCTCAGTGAACCAGGCCTCACCCCTCTGCCCTTCCTCTGGCTCTCACGTCAGGTGTTTTGAAGGTCTGCCATCTACAGGGTGCCAGTGCGGAGCTGGAAGTTCCCGTGGCTGTCTCTTCATCAATGTCTGATTACTCCCCTGGTTCCGTCTTCCTGGCAAAACAACTCAAACAGCCCAAGACACACACGCACAATCAAACACACACACACATCACGATTCCTCTAGAATGAACAAAACAATTAGGTAATGATCCTGTCCAGAGCCTGTCTTTTAGTTACACCAGGGAGGGGTTAAGGGAAATAGAGAAGCCATGTTCAAAAGAGAAGACAGTCAGATAAACAAATGGTTGAGAAACAAAAATGGATTTCTTATTTTCCAGCCTCCAGCAGTACCCTTATAAAACTATAGAGAAAAGGCTCTTCCGTATGTTTCTCACTCCAGACAGACCAGCACTGCAAGTGGGATGTTACATTTACATGTCTTTTTCATTTGTATGTATTTACCATATTCAGCTATGAACTGATGTTCATGTCTGTCCAGAGAGCGGGGTGCTCCGATGTGTCCTCTCAGAGCTCTTTCTGCTCGTCTCTGACGGGCGTTCTTCCCCTTCGCCGGTCTGAATGTGACTTTGCTCAGGTCAACCGGCTGCCATTGTGTGCAGATAGATCCAGACACCTACCATTACTCTCAGTTGACCCATAACTAATAACAAATCATGGTTGTTGTGTGCCTCTTGACAGCCCTGTC
The DNA here is from genome assembly GCA_903064625.1 of Mallotus villosus. Classification (NCBI taxonomy): domain Eukaryota; kingdom Metazoa; phylum Chordata; class Actinopteri; order Osmeriformes; family Salangidae; genus Mallotus; species Mallotus villosus. Next base: position 1,002,458 of record CAEFZP010000199.1, on the reverse strand, counting down.
TCAAACCCACCTGTTCTGACCACCATGTATCTGACTGGCAAAATGCCATGAAGGAGGGGCTCCCTGTTGGCTTACTGGGGGAGCGTGCATACCACTGAGGCTAGTGCAGGGTTCTGGACAGGGGCGTCGATAGACCCTATTGATTGGGGAACGTGCCCCAGTATAAATCTGCTGTGCCCCAGTCAAATCTACAGTTTGAGTTTGAACAATTTACTTTTTTTAGTCAGTGCATTCCTTTAGATTCATTTAGAAACAATAAAGGCAGTATCCCAATCAACGCAGTTAAACCGAAAACACAAACCTATGCACGCATGCAGAGTTCCATGTCAGCGTGCTCTTCTGAGCTTGCCAAATAGCCACTGCAGCACGCACACAGACGTCCAGGTGTCCAAATTTGCACAAGTCAGAATTGAGGTAGGCTGAGAAAACATTATAAAACTAAATCATAGGCCTACCGATCATCTTATTTTGACAAAAACATAAAAACAATATTGGATGAAGCTCAAAAAAACAGTATTTGCTCTCAAATCAATGCAAAAAAAAATGTGCAAGCTTGCATTAACTATTGATGTCCCTGCCAAAGCTGATATCAAACTTGCGTCCCTGAACTGTTGCATAGTGGGTTAAGCAAGGGGAGTTTCTATAGCCGAGTAGTGCATTGTGCTCAGCAAGCTTAAAAAAAAATGGAATATGAATAGGGGCCTGAGTTTTATGTTTAACAACACCCCTGGTTCTGGGTTTGAATTCATACCAGGCCATTTCCTGCATGTCTTCCCTCTTCTCATTCTCCCGGCTTTTTTCTCTCTCTCCAACTGTCTTATTAATAAATAAAGGCCAAAAAACTATAATCTAGGACAATATCTTCAGACAAGATCCTCCAAAGAAACTATCCATCTAGAGAATGGAAGCTGGACGCCATACTGGGTGAATGTGTAAACTACACAAGCTGAGGTTTCTCTTACTTTGATAACTCATTTATTGACAAAATCAAGGCAAACTATTTTTGTTTGCTACATTGCATAAAACGAACGACAAAACAACACTGACTTCATCATGGCAAAATGATCTAGCCGGCTGTACAGTGCGTCTAATGGAAACGAATGCTTGTAGAGAAAAGCAAGTGAGTTACGATCAATAGTCTGGTCTCCTCAGAGCTAAAGAGCATGCTGATTATTGCTGATTGGGACCCGAAGAGGATCAATGCTCCTGATTGGGCCTGTTGTCTGATGGATGTCTCGTCCCGTGTGAATCACCATGCCAACAAAGAAAATACGCTGTCATGTGTTTATGTAATCCAGCATCTGTTTACCGCGTTCCCTATACCTCATCCTACATTACGAAGAGCGAGTGTCATGACCAAGTGTCCGGATCATTGTCAAAACAGACCCACTATCCAAAAGGTCGCTTGAAAGAGGATTTCAAATAAAGTGGATGCGGTATGTACAGCGAATATTCCCACATTAGAGCGATGTTTCCGGTTATTTCATTGTCTGAGGGGTGACAGAAAGGGTCTCGTTGTTTTTCTGAGAGCTCTGCCTGTTTGGAGGATGCTTGACATTTCTGCCGGGCTGATACGGAGAGAGGCGCGTTGCACCTGTGGGCTCTGCGTCACGATTTGTGCAAAATTCAGATCTCTGTTTCAACATGCTCATTTGGTTCTCCTTGGCCCTCTTCACACCGAATGGAGTGCGGACAAAACATCAGTGTAGAATTCCTGTCATGAAGCACGCCCACCTTTTTTTATGAAGCTTGTTTTGTTGTTTGGGTGCTAGTAGAGGCACTCCACAACTCAATACGCACGACTGGCATAAAGCTCCAGAGATGTTTTAGCACCTGGGCTACAATATTCATTGAATTCCTCTAATGGATTCATTGTAATAGAGAGGTGTCATTGGACGTTTAAAAATCCAAAGAGTGAAGTGTATTCTGTATGAATGACCCTTCCAGCATTTGCAAAACATAGGCAGGAATTATTATTATGGAATAGTAAATGCTTTAGGGTACCGTCCCAGACCAAGTAAAAATAATGTTGTGCCTTTATAAAACAAATAATCTGGAGACGTGGTGGGACCAATGGTAGGTGGAATAATTGAATAGTTGATTAATTTGTCAAGTCCATACAACCAATCAGGTCACCATGGTCCAATAAGGGCTTGTGTGAAAAGAAGCCCTTGTAACCGTGGAGACGGTCACAACAGCCTAAATTCACAGAGACTGAGATGGAAGCTATACGATAACAATGTATGATTCATGGAAACGCTCAACTTCCTCCCATAGATTGTATCTAGTCTAGAACCCTTAGCAGGGACTTTGCATCGGCTGTCAGGGCGTCTTCTTCTGTGGTCTCGAGGAGACCAGTGTAAAGCCAGGTTCAATCACCTCAAACAGAGTTAGGAGGGATACACACCGTGGTATAACAGGTATGTACTGTACCACCAGTAAATGTCTTCTATCGTCAAACTTCTGTCACTGTACCACCAGTAAATGTCTTCTATCGTCAAACTTCTGTCACTGCGAAACACTGTGAAAAATCCGATGCAAAGGAACTGCAATGTTGTTGCTATAGCTCTGGCTAGGCAGGTGCTATGTGGTTTGGGAGGTGGAGCTGCTGCTGTCTGTGTACACTGCATCCCACCCCATAATCTTCTTCAATTCAACACTTGGCTGGATTGTACGGTAACTGTGTAAGCACGCCCAATTTCTGCGATCAATAGGTGAAGGTTTCTGTGCTTGTGCTGTTGCACGATGCCGTCTTCAACCTTGTCCTCTATGTATGATACACTGGCTGCGTCCCAAGCTGACCACAACACAAATATTAACGATAACATTTCCAGATAATTCCAAGTGATTATACTAGAAAAACTGTTTTATGAGTGTAGAATATTACTTTCAAATGAATGAGGGCCTATCCTTTATATCCAAATTATACATTGTGTTGATTGATACTCTAATTACTATGATTTTTCTACAATACCTATAATAACAGCCCGAGTGGGCAGCTCAGAGGCTGCAGCCTGTGGTTGTGAAGGAGGCTGAGGTACCCTAAAGGGAATTATTTCAGGTCTGGTGGGCAGACAGATTTCCCCACCAGTGCCGAAATGAATCAATTGTCAATCATGTTCAATGATAATAAAGCAATGGACTCTGTGTGAGTGAAGCGAGCGTCGTCTAGAGTTTGAAGACATGTAGAAATCTAAACCCATTGGCATTTCCCTGTGTATTACTATGTTTAGCCTGTGTTCTGCTCCTCTCTTTCACCAACCGTTTCTGGAGGAGGGGATCCCTCACTGAATTGCTCCTCCCAGAGGTTTCTTCCATTTTTTGTCTTGCATTGAGTTTTTCTGGGAGTTTTTCCTTCTCTTCCTTGAGGGTTTAGGTTGGTTGAGGGGCAGTTTTTATGGGCGTATGTGAAGCCCTCTGTGACATGCTTGCGTGTAAAAAGGGCTATACAAATACATTTTGATTTGATTTGATTTGATTTAGAAATGGATTCTCTGAATGCTCTCCCTGCAAGGGAAATCAATGGACTGATCAAGGCTTGCCTATTATCGCATTATGTTGTTCCCCTGTGGCACCTGCTTGCATCTGGGGTTGAAAGTTCAAACAGGAAATGACCTCAGCGTGCTGTCTGAGGGTGCGGAGGTTTGACATCCAACACACAGTACTTGTGCTTGTGCCTCGATATGCTCCTCTGCTCCCTCCCTCCCTCCATCACATCCCTCCATCACATCCCTCCATCACATCCCTGCATCGCATCCCTCCATCGCATCCCTCCATCGCATCCCTCCATCGCATCCCTCCATCGCATCCCTCCATCGCATCCCTCCATCGCATCCCTCCATCGCATCCCTCCATCGCATCCCTCCATCACATCCCTCCATCACATCCCTGCATCGCATCCCTCCATCGCATCCCTCCATCGCATCCCTCCATCACATCCCTCCATCGCATCCCTCCATCACATCCCTCCATCGCATCCCTGATCCCTCCATCACATCCCTCCATCGCATCCCTCCATCACATCCCTCCATCGCATCCCTCCATCACATCCCTCCATCGCATCCCTGATCCCTCCATCACATCCTTCCATCGCATCCCTGATCCCTCCATCGCATCCCTGCATCACATCCCTCCATCACATCCCTCCATCACATCCCTCCATCACATCCCTCCATCACAGCAGCATTGTATCTCACTCACTCAGTGACAGCTAACCTCGACACTGACATGGAGGCAGCGCAGAGAGGTGACTACACACACCCAGATGCCCTCGCTCACACACAATAACAAACACACACACACACATACCGTACATACATGCAGTCCGAAACACGGACAACATAACTTAGTTAATTGAAAGAGCAAAAATATCCATGGAAACAGAGTTAAAAGCCATCCATTGCACTGTGCCCTTTTAAACTGTCAAGTCGTGATTTAGGCTGAGGCCAAGGCGCTGGTTGCCCTCTGTTAAAAGCAAGCTTCCATCACTTCATGGAGAGGGAGAGGAAACAGGGTCAGGGAGGGAGACGGAAGCGGAGAAGTAGTGCGGTGTGGGAGCGTGGTGAAAGAGAAATCCATATTGAAGACTGGACCCATCCGTCCGCTCCGTCACTCTGGATTCATCGGCAGTCGGAGGCAAAATGTCACACCTTTCATCTGCTCACCCTCAGCAACGGACGCTTAATTGCACAGGTGGAGCACCGAGGGATCGAACACAGCGCAGTGGGGGATGGGGGCCGTAAGGTTAGCCGGGATAGGTGAGGGGATGGGGGGGGGGTTAGCCGGGCTAGGTGAGGGGTGGTGGCAGCCAGCAACAAGACAAGAAAGCAATAAAACTGATGAGTGACGGCAAGCCACTCTCATGCTCCGGATTGTAACCCATGTCCATCCACCCTCAGCCCCCCCGACCCCCACCCCCCCAACCCCCACCCCCCCCACCCCCCCACCCCCTCTCACCCCCCGCCACGACTGCCTCTTCACACCACTCCCCTGGCAGCACACGTTCCCTGGAGTGCTGGACGCCTTCGATTGAGCTCTAGTCTGTTTACAGAGCCATGCCTCCCATTGGATTTTGGATCAATGGGATGATATTTCTTCTACAGCAGGAGGGAGGGCTGGGAGGGGAGGAGTGAGAGAGACCTGCAGTGAGTGAGAGGGTGAGGGAAGCGTGAGGGCGTGCCTGAGGGTCAGGACAGGCAGATCGACAGACATGCTAACTGACTGATGGTTGGATGATGCAGTGAGAGAGCATGGGTTGGGTTGCTAGCCAGAGGAACAGGCCTATGCAGAGAGATGGGCTGGAGGGTGGGGGGTGTTGTTCTGTTGTCTATATTGCAAAAACTAGAGAGAGAGAGAGAGAGAGAGAGAGGAGAGAGAGAGAGAGAGAGAGGGCGAGATGGCTTTTGTAAATAGTCTCTATTGGACAACATCAAGAGTTAACAAAGGGAATATCTTTGTTAGAAATTACTTTATTTGTTTGTGCGCCAGGATCTGGAGTAACAATGTTTATGTATTTTATGTGTGATCATGTGCTTGTGTGTGTATGTGTTAATGGGTGTGTGCTTGTGTGTGTGTGTGTATTTAAACAGATTTTTGGTACAGTTTATAGTCAAGTTGAAAGGTCTGTCCCTAATTGAAACGAATTTGTTAAAATGGGGGGTGGGGTGGGGGGGGGGTCATCATTCAGAACGCCCGCCAAAATAATCGGATGGAACATGTTTCCCTGAAAACAGTGAATGTTGAATAAATTAGCATATTTTGACTAATCACATGCATACGTTTCAAACCTCGACGATAAACCGTTCGAGAAAATGGCGAAATCCTCACACTGAGCGTAGTGTGAGTGTGTGTGTGCTTCTGCATGTGTGTGTGTGTGTGTGTGTGTGTGTCTGCATGTGTGTGTGTGTGTGTGTGTGTCTTTGGATGTGTACACGACAAAGGGACAGTGAGAGCGTGAGACAGAGAGGAGAGGGCTGGCTGTTGGTGCCTCATTACATGCCGAGCCTTTTCCAGAGTGGGTCTCCTTTAGTGGTTTTGATGTGTGTTGTCTCAACTGTGTGCCGTGTTTCCCCTACTTGTCCCCTGGCGGTGACACAAATGTATTCCTATTGCACGTCGTTGCTATTGATTTCTCTTCGGAGGGGGAATGAATCCGCGCTGAGCACAGATCATCTTTAAACCAGGCATTTATTCACACTCTCACCTCAAGTGCACCAGTGTGAAGGCTTTTCAGCACCTTGTAATTTGAGAAGCAGGATGCACTGGCATGCCCTGTCAATTCTTAAGCCCCACTATCTTCTCACCATCTCGAGAAGACTGACACGTGTTGGCGCGCTCTCTCTCTTTCTGTTTCACACACACACACACAATCAGGAGAGGGGTGGGGTTGGTGCCATGGTCTTGTTATCCAGCTACATAGGCCCCTATTTCTCAACTGTCCTCATCTTCCTCCAACCCCCATGTGGTACCACATGTAATCCTCCATAATGGACTTTTAATATTTACACTTATAGCATAATCGCTTAAACATTCATTTACGGCACCATATTTGGTTTTTTCGCTGGGCCTGACAGCCTATTCATCAAAAAGTGAACGTGCGGAACCTTGCGCCCCCTGCGGCAATCAATCAGCGCTCCTCTCCCTGCACAGCACCTTCGCACAAGATAGCTTATATTTCAGACCAGAATTAATCACACCGTGAAGTTTGCATAATCCCCGACGCCTCCCTCACCCATTAGCCTACGTTTGAGAACCTTTACCTTTGGAGACCACTCTGATGGCTCGAGGGATTAATCTAAATCTCCCATTCATAGTCGCAATGGTAAAACTGGTAATGGTAAAACCAGGTGAAAAAAATGAAATGTGAATTTGCATCCAATCATTGGATCACAATAGAACAGAGCCTTCAAATCTAGCAGATAGCGTATAGAAGGTTAGGTATGGCATTGGCACAGCTGAGTGGAGCTTCTAGGGAAAGTTGACATGTGAAATTGATACAAAGCCACTGCATGTTTTGTATTATTTTTTAATTATTTTAACTGAAAAAACAGACCCACATTTGCCTTAAATGAACTATCTAGGTAATTGCAATTATTAGTGGAGTTAGATTAACTGTAAAGTGTAAAACCAGCAACAACACAAAGAATCATGATTGGTCAGTAAACACCTATATCTTCTTCAACCTGTCCTTTTTGTGTCATAAATAATTGGATTGTAATCATTGTATTATGGATATTCTGAGATATACATGGCCACTCTTTATCCCACCCCACCGTTTTTATCACTTCAAAGCAAGCACTATGAAGACACATCCATCACATTTTCCAGTCATTTTGTTAATGTCATGTAGAGTCTTCATCCTTTCAAGAATTTTTTGGAAAAAATATAATATATTTTCCACATGTAGTTAGATCTGGTATATTACTTGAGTGCTCAATAAGAGAGGTACAAGACGCCAAACTTCAAATAGTAAATGCATGTTTGGCGCCACCTGGTGAGAGGTTGGGGAGAAACGTCGCTTTGGATAAAAGCGTCTGCTAAATGACTACATGTAAATAACTGTTTGATGGTGATGTGGGCTGATCAGCACATCTTACAAACTCATAACGAAATACTCACAGTATGCTTGTGGTTCCCCTGACAACACTCATCAAGCTCAAAACCTGAAGATATCCTGGATCTAAGTACCTTCACCGTTTCTCTGGTAAGTGCCTGCTGTGACGCAAGAATCTTGTTAGTACACACACACAGGTCAACCTTTCTCACCAAGAAAGTACACCATACGAGACTTGCAACCATGAACTGTGTTTCCCTCATGCCATTCAGCTAAGATATGAAATGATCCTTTATGTGTGACTGCAGCAGTCCTTCTGTGGTGATGCTGTGGATGCACATACAGTGTTCAGCTGTTCCTGCACATACGAGATTGAAACATTGTCTAACTCCAGCGGCCAGCTGTAACGCTGCATACCCAGTAAACCAGAGGTCAGAACAGCTCTCAGAACAGTTATCCGTCAGAATGAAAAACATGAACATTTATCCTTCAGGAAGCTGACCTGTGATCTCTGTTTAGAAACAAACTGTCACGGCCACAGCCGTGCCCCCCTGTGTTTGGTTTTGCCCTGCCCTAGTGTTTCCCTGTCTCATTGTCTTCACCTGTGTCTTGTTGAGTTCTCGTTAGTTTCATTGTGTCCACCTGTGTCTTGTTTGGTTCTGGAAACGTCCCTTGCCCCAACTGATCCTTGAGGAGCTTTTGATAACCAAACACAGGGGGGCACGGCTGTGGCCGTGACAGTACCCCCCTCTCAAGGGACGTCACCTGACGTCCCACAAGGCCGAGCAGGGGGTCGGAGCAGGTCCGGGGGTCGACCTGGAGGCAGGGCAGAGGGTCGGGGCAGGTCCGGGGGTCGACCTGGAGGCAGGGCAGAGGGTCGGGGAAGGTCCGGGGGTCGACCTGGAGGCAGGGCAGAGGGTCGGGGAAGGTCCGGGGGTCGACCTGGAGGCAGGGCAGAGGGTCGGGGCAGGTCTGGGGGTCGACCTGGAGGCAGGGCAGAGGGTCGGGGAATGTCCGGGGAACAGCCTGGGGCCCAGAGCAGGTCCAGGGAACCAACCGGGAGCGGCACGGTGGCGCCTGGGAGCGCGGACGAGGTGGCGTCTGGGAGCGCGAACACGGTGGCGCATGGGAGCGCGAACACGGTGGCGCATGGGAGCGCGAACACGGTGGCGCATGGGAGCGCGGACGAGGTGGCGCCTGGGAGCGCGGACGAGGTGGCGCCTGGGAGCGCGGACGAGGTGGCGCCTGGGAGCGCGGACGAGGGGGCGCCTGGGAGCGCGGACGAGGGGGCGCCTGGGAGCGCGGATGAGGTGGCGCCTGGGAGCGCGGACGAGGGGGCGCCTGGGAGCGCGGACGAGGGGGCACCTGGGAGCGCGGACGAGGGGGCGCCTGGGAGCGCGGACGAGGGGGCGCCTGGGAGCGCGGACGAGGGGGCGCCTGGGAGCGCGGACGAGGGGGCGCCTGGGAGCGCGGACGAGGGGGCGCCTGGGAGCGCGGACGAGGGGGCGCCTGGGAGCGCGGACGAGGGGGCGCCTGGGAGCACAGGCGGCAGACAGAAGGCCTCCGGAGGAGGAGGAGGCGGCGGCCAGATGTCCTCGGGGTGAGGAGGAGGCGGCACGAAGTCCTCGGGCGGAGGAGGAGGCGGCCAGATGTCCTCGGGCGGAGGAGGAGGCCAGAAGTCCTCGGGCGGAGGAGGAGGCGGCCAGAAGTCCTCGGGAGGAGGCGGCCAGAAGTCCTCGGGCGGAGGAGGAGGCGGCCAGAAGTCCTCGGGCGGACTGGCGCTGGCCGGCACAACCTCAGGGCGAGGCCGGGGCACAGGGAAGGAGCGGGGCTGGGGCACAGGCAGGAGCGGGGCTGGGGCACAGGCAAGGAGCGGGGCTGGGGCACAGGCAAGGAGCGGGGCTGGGGCACAGGCAAGGAGCAGGGCTGGGGCACAGGCAAGGAGCGGGGCCGGGGCACAGGGAAGGAGCGGGGCTGGGGCACAGGCAAGGAGCGGGGCTGGGGCACAGGCAAGGAGCGGGGCTGGGGCACAGGCAAGGAGCGGGGCTGGGGCACAGGCAAGGAGCGGGGCTGGGGCACAGGCAAGGAGCGGGGCTGGGGCACAGGCAAGGAGCGGGGCCAGGGCTCCGGACAGGACCGGGGCTGGGTTCCGGCGGCAGGCGGCCGAAACTCCCAGGCTGGAACAGCCTCGGTGGTCGGGGCACTGGGCAGCACAACCTCTGGATGAGGCAGGGGCCCAGGGCAGGACCGAGGCTTGAGTCGAGGTTCGGGCTGGAGCCGAGGCAGGAACCAGGATTTGGGCTGGGCCCTCCGCTGCAGGCTTCGGGGTCCACCAAAGGCAAGCCTGGTCCCCAAGAAAGGGTTCGGGGAACTCACCGCTGGGTCCAATTTTGGTCTTTGCATTCTGTCACGACGTGAAGTGGGGTTGGACCCAAATGCAGGGAAGTCAGCAGGCATAGTTGAATGAAGGGTTTAATACTGAACTGGGACACAGACAGGGGAACACGCAGCAACAAAGGGTAATGCAAAGACAAAGACTTGACACAAAACAGGAACCTAAATACACAGAACCAAACAAGACACAGGTGGACACAATGAAACTAACGAGAACTCAACAAGACACAGGTGAAGACAATGAGACAGGGAAACACTAGGGCAGGGCAAAACCAAACACAGGGGGGCACGGCTGTGGCCGTGACACAACCTCTCCATTGCAACATTGAAACAGAAACAACTTCACAGTGACTAAGAAAACATGAACATGTGGACGTACGGACAAAACCGGAATGTAAAATGGGTGTAGAAAATGACAGTCCGGAACCCTGTACTATTTCACGTGTACAGGAGTCAGGGATTTATTTGTGGCCAACTGAGACTTGAGATCCTCCCACATGAGCAGATTTAATAATATGGGACGCGAGTAGACTTAGCACCATGTGTGACCTCATCTGGGCATCTGTTTGGTGCCTGACACTCAATATATCACATCAAAATTCACAATGGAATCCAATATGTTCAACTCCACACCATAATAAATAAATATAACTAGTAATTTCATGAATCCACATTCTCTTTTATGACTCCAAAGTTCACCTGTCACTCACCGGTCTTGTGCCAGTATGTGGGCAGGATGTGTTTGAACTGGAAGGGAGGCGCATGCCAGCTGAGGCAGTGATTGAAACACTCCCACTACCTTTCCCTCCACCTCCCTCCACCTCTTCCTTGTCCGTTCAGGATCTCAAGGAACATGATCTCAAGTCCTGCTTGGATTGAAGAGCTCACAAACTAGGGGCTGTGTTTGTTACTATATTTGAATCACTTGTGTCATCAGTGTTTGCCGGTATGAACTTGTTTATACCGGCAGAGGTTTATATATATAGATACTAATAGCGCCTCATCTTCGGTGTGAAGATACCAGGATATTAATAGCTCGATGGATGTTTTAGATGTTGTCCATAATTACGCTGATAAGTTGTAATTATTATTGTCCTATTGATTTGCTGATAGCTTTTTAAAAAGACAGATTGTGTTTAAGAGTGATGCTCCCTCCTACTGCACACCTCTGGTTCTTCACACACACACACACACACACACACACACACACGTCTGACTGGAATCCACAGCAGACTGATATGTAGCCTGTTGTCACGTACAGTGACAGTATCAGAAAAAGAGGACTGCACCCTGTACCGTTTGAGAAGGCATTCTAAGAGATGTCCCCGAGTCTTATCCGCCTTCTCTCCCGCAGGGACGATGACAGGGAGAGCCGAGTCGGTGTCAACAAGCCTATCCACGGACAGGAACTGCGCCATCGAGATCACCAACAGCAGCGGCTTCTGTCTCGCCAACCCCAAGTACGTCACAAAACCAACCCTCGATTTGGGGATTATTCCGACAAAAGAACATGTTCACCGGTTGCTATTTCTATTCTTCTTGCTCCTGCGAGTAACTTTTGCACATCCGAGTTTTCTTGGATGGGTGGTTCCATGTGAGACATCTCTTAGCTGAGCGTATCCTTCTATCCATCATGGGGTGACTCGCACCGGCTCATTGCACGCTGCATGCACGTTCACCCGGTGTTTCTTTCAAGTCCACAGCAGTACCCGTGCAATCACACTCCATCCATCAGCTCACACTGTTTCAGCAGGAAGGCTGGAAAAGAAAAATACTTTTTATAAAAGTTGTCAAGTGTATTTTTGACCTATACTGTGTGTCTCGAGCGATAAATCTAGTCATGCAGGCTTCCGGTCTGAGGGAGAAGCATTAGTAAACGGTGCCATTGCTATCCTGTCCTCCCCAGGGTGTACATGTCCAGTGGTTGCTGCTTCCATCCCCAGCCCACCGTGCTCTGCTTCTGTACAAGCCTGTACAAAAAAACCTGTACAAGCGCATGTACTATGACAACGACTTCAGAAAGTTTAACCGCTCCGAGGCCAGTGGGTCAGGAATAGAGTATAAGGCCGCGCAGGTTGATCTGAGGGCCACCTTGTCCAACGTGGGCAAGGCTATTGTTAAGATGGAACTCTATGATAGAATGGGCCGATAGCATTGAAGAAACCGTCACCAGTATCCACAGCATTGAGATCTTTATCAATCTGTAAATCTCCTTGATTTTGATGAAACATGAATACAAATCATTTTCGTAATTATGTTGTTTTCCAATCATTCTAGATTCAGATATGTGCTGGTGTTACACACAGCTTTCTAATCTTTCTCTTTCCTGAATAAAGATATATTTACACAAATTCCTTGGTCTCGTCTTGTTTGGGCAAACTTTTTTTTTGCAGGGTGCCGACTGCAAGAAATTGATCTTACTCAGTATTTCTGTAGCACGATGCTATTGGAGTGAAATACAGAGCCTCTTACCTCCCTAAGCCAGTCATACAGGCAGACACATTCTCTCAGTACAGACTGTACCTGCGTGTGGCTGCTCCTTACGTAACAGGCCCAGATCCACCAGGGGTCTATTGTTCAGCTCTGTCAGCTAACACACAGAGTTAGGGGTGGGTTATCTTTCCCAAAGGAGCACACAATGCCATCTGACATGTAGTAGGCTTTTAATCAGAGCCCAAGCATACACCTATACATTTAGCCTACTTAGACTATTACTCCATTCCTCTGGGTGGATAATATTTTGAGAAGTGAATGTAGTTGTGGGCCACACATAAGTAATCTGCTGCTAAGAGCCTGCAATTGTTCAGAAGTGGCTTGAAATTATCTTTTCACAGGTTCTATGCTAGCTGTGTGTGTGGGTGTGTGTGTGTGCGCTTGTGTGTGTGTGTGTGTGTGTGTGTGTGTGTGTGTGTGTGTGTGTGTGTGTGTGTGTGTGTGTGTGTGGGTGTGTGTGTGTGCGCTTGTGTGTGTCCGTGGTTGTTCATGCTAATTGCAAATGGTTGATTAGGAAGTGAAAGGAGTGAAATAAGGTGTTGGTGGAAAAAAGGTGTCAAAAGAGGAAAGTGTCGCTTCAACTACTGTACTGTGCACATCCAATGAAATGAGCTCTGAATGTGCCTGTGTTGTAGAGAGTCATAGGTAAATACGGCAACCATTTCAAGATGTCGGAGTCCGCTGAGGCCGTGGCAGCTAACGTGAGCAGCAGGAGGAACGTCACCATGGAGATCACCAACCTCACCAACAACTACTGTCTATTCAACCCCAAGTGAGCTCTACCATAGCCCGTCCCACAAACTACTGAGTAAACTGCTATGACACGTTTTAACAGTTCGTTGTCATGTGTGGATGTGTGTTTCTCGTACAGGGTATTCCTGGAGAGTGGGGACACCTACAGCCCCCCTCAGTCCACAGTGTGCCCCCTGAAGAGTGACGTCTGCACTTTCAGTACATCCAGTGCCACCGCAACAGGCAGTGTTGATGTTCTGACCTATGACCTTTTAGAGAAGTCACGTAACAACTACATGGAGACCGTAGCCATCGTGTTCTCGGTGCCCCGGGACTACAACATGTACAATAATTTGGTTTTGCCGTGGGCTTTGACAAGGGGTCGTGACTGTGACGAGACTCTTTACAAATAGGTGTACTGTGAGAAGAACCAGGAGGGTTTTGTCAGGGAGGAAGCCAGTGGCTCAGGGATCAACTATGTGGAGGAGTACCTGGAGGTGAAGGCCACCATGTCTCCCATGGGCGGGGGCCATCATGAAGGTGGAGCTGGAGGAGTACCTGGAGGTAAAGGCCACCATGTCTCCCATGGGCGGGGCCATCATGAAGGAGGAGCTGGGGGACACCTGGAGGTGAAGGCCACCATGTCTCCCATGGGCGGGGCCATCATGAAGGAGGAGCTGGAGGAGTACCTGGAGGTAAAGGCCACCATGTCTCCCATGGGCGGGGCCATCATGAAGGAGGAGCTGGGGGACACCTGGAGGTGAAGGCCACCATGTCTCCCATGAGCGGGGCCATCATGAAGGAGGAGCTGGGGGACGTTACTCCCTGGCCCAGCAGGCTTTGCCTCTCTGAGAAGAACCCCCCAGCTTTCTACAGTAGGTGTCAAAATGAATTCTTCCACTGCAATATGTGGGTTGCCGATCCTTCACTTTACAGTCTGCATGCATGATTCAACAGGCGTTTTGTTGCTGACGTGTGTCGTAATCGCTAGGTATTACCTTCAAGCAAATCTGCTTAAGATCAGAGTTTAGTTTGTTTATAAATCCTGGCAGAAATATCCCCTCTCCTGTATGGAAGCTTCTGTTTGTCTCTGTGGCATCCGGCTTTAATCTGGCTTCTTTAAAAAGGCAGAATGAAAGAATGACTCACCAGAGAGGGGGAGATAGGGTGCAAAGCTTAACACAACACACCAAACGCTTGCCCTGTAGACATGAATAACAAATTCTGCTTTCTTTTTTTGTCACTTAATGTACGAGTCTCACTTATTGATTGAACCTGGGAGAGAAATGATCCATTTTATGAATAAGAATGTACAGTGAGCACACTGCAGTTTTGCATAATGTTATGAATGTGCAGGACGCATTTCCTGGGGAGCTTAAGATAGCACATCAGGAAAGAAAACTGGAGAAACAGTGTGGGGGGAAAAAAGTGTCCAAGAACAAGTGTTATTGAAAACACCTTTTTTCGAGAGTGAATGGTGCTATGGTGGCTTTGGGTGCTAGATGTCATCCAACACGTCATCGCCCAACTGCACACACGTTGACAGGCCCCTCTGTCACAACTACACGTCGCCGTACGAAACGTCTGTGTGACAATGGGGAAGCCTTCTTCTCTTCAGCTCTTAACACTCACTTATAGACTTCAGTGACTTCCTCACCCTCCTCATCAGAACGGGAGCCAATGTGCCGTCACGTAAACAACAAACACGAAACACTTCTTATGCTAATGCCTCAATTGCAGAAACGCGATGTTATTAACCTGTGGAAAAGAAGGGCTGGAGCGCTAACTCTAAGCTCTCAATTCACATCCCAGATAAGTTATTGGGTTTCTCACTGCCATTCCATTTACAATTTCAGCCCTGCATTCCTGACTCGGTTTCCCCCAGATTCATTATACTTCTGCCGTATTAACTGGTTGCCACCACAAAAGAAGCCCTGATCAAAGGTTTATTATGCCGCTGGAGCATTTGCATGAAAGCCACACATAATATAGAGGAATAAACTAGCTCCATTTAGGCTTCTGAAGCATTGTTGAGTGGTGCATTGGAAGGGCTGCATGGGGTCCTCTTTCAACAGATGGGGATTCGCTTAGTGCTCTGAATGGGGATAAACTCAGTCCTTTCACAGCTCTCCCCTCACTCGTGTGTTCTTCCATACACCTTTATATACTTAAGCCTGCTTTTAGGTTTCGTGTGTGTGTGTCCGCGTGTGGGTGTGTAAGAGAGCAAGAGAGAGAGAGAGAGGGAGAGAGAGAGAGAGAGAGAGAGAGAGAGAGAGAGAGAGAGAGAGAAAGGCCAGATAAACATTGCGCAGCAGTCAAAACTGATTTGATGCATTTTTTATTGTGACCTTGGGTAAACACCATCATGAAGTACATGACTAAGACTCCAGCACCACTTCCTCTGTGTTGGGAGTTCAGGAGGTGCAGCTGACCACCTGACCATCCACCAGCTCCTCCACTACGGTCACCACCTTGGTCATGATGTTCACATGACTGGAACTGGAACTGGAACTGGAAATGGAACTGGAGCCAATTCCTGACATGGAGAAATGGAGAGAGAAGAGGAGAGATCTTGATGAGAGATTCAGAGTTCATCTGAATGGGCCTTTGACATTTACTTGATTTACTGACAAGTCCCTTCAAATGGACGGTCTCACCTTTTTTTCTCTCGGACAGTATTTTCCAACCTGACAGCCCTGATAATAGCCTGTTGCTTTAGTGTCCTGACATAAGGACCATAGCATATACTAACCTGAGGTTTCAATGTTGACCGCAGAGCTTTTGACCGCATACCTATGAAAACAAAATTTGGGTGAGATACAACCATTACTGACAGACAGACAGAATCAAAGATTAGATATAGATGTAACATATTCATGTCCTTCTCTGAATGAAGATCAGTGGATCCTCCTGCGCTCTAATGGTGGTCAAAGCATGTAGAATTTCTGCTCAAAGGCTGCCACCTAGCGGCGGATCAAAGTATTGACGAATGTGCAGCTTATTTATAACTATCTCTTAAGACGTGATCGTATTTCCCAGCAGATGTAATTCTAGACCTCGGCCGAGAATTATAAATCTGCCTGACATTTAAACTGACTACCACAACACCATAATAGTGTCCTCTGTTTCTGTATAATACACAATCAAAGTCTAATGTGTTGGAGGGTATCTTGCATGTCAGCCATGCAGATGACAGGACAATATGTAACAGACCGAAACCACATAATAAGGGGTTTTCATGCCATAATTTATCTCTTGTGTGTGTGTGTTCAAAACAGCCCTCATCAGAGGAAAGGAGGAGGTCAAGGCTCCAAACTGAGAGTTCAGCTTACACTGTGTCATCCTCCAGCAGTCTGTGGTACTCTGCGATCTCCATCTCCAGCCTGGTCTTGATGTCCAGCAGGGCCCGGTACTCCTGGCCACTGCGCTCCGTGTCGGCACGGATCTGGGTCAGCTGGCTCTCCATGCTGGTGACAGACGCCTGCAGCCCCATCAGCACAGCTCCATAGCGGGCCTCCATCTCCCCCAGGTTGGCCTCCAGAGAGCTTTTCTGCAGGGGCAGGCAGGTCACACAGTCAGGGCTGAGCTGGGTTAGGATTTCTCGGCTGGTTTAGTTTGGGAGGCTTCATTTCTGGAGGTCATGCATCGTTTTTATTTTATTAATTTTTATAACAGTGAGCCTGCTGTGATGATGTAAGCCGGGGAGGATGGTAGTAACATATCTAGCTGTGCTCAGAACTTTTGTGGCTTGGCTTAATTTCAACCCCCCAAAAAGTCAGTCAGGTTATTTTAATGAACACGTTACATGCGAGCATGTGACAGAAAATGCTATATAAAAGTTACGAGGAAATAAAGTATTATGGCGGCCATGTTTGTAGTTCTTTACCATGGAGCAGAGGGACTGCATCTCCAGCTCCAGGTCTCTGAGAGTGGTCTGGCCAGACTTCAGCTCCACGCTGCTGGTCTGCAGGACCTCTGTGCTGGTACTTACTTTCTGCTGCACCTCTTCTGCCTTGAAGGGGCACACACGCAAAGAAGCCGACATTCACACATGCACACGCACATTGACAGACAGAAATGTTGTAGAACTGAAAATGATATTGTTCAATGAGGGTGCGATCATGTGATTTGTTTGACATTCAGGTTATCATTTGACAGTCATTAGAAGCCTTTGTGACGTCTCTTACCTTGGTCTGGAACCAGGCCTCAGCGTCTCTGTTGTTCTTGCCCACCATGGCCTCGTACTGCTCTCTGACCTCAGAGATGATATGGGTCAGGTCGGCCGCCGGCGCCGCGTCCACCTCCACCTGGATCTGACCGCTCATTTGGCTCTGGAGCGACAGCATCTCCTAGGAGACCGCGAGAAGAACATACACTTCCAGTTGGCACTCCTTGCGTCAACTCAGAGAGGCCTTCCGAACCTCTTTTTTCCCCCCTCAAGAGCAGAGAGCCCTCATGTGCAGACTAGCCTACCTCGTCACGGTGCTCCTTCAGGTAGGACAGCTCCTCCTTCAGCCCCTCCAGCTGCATATCCAGATCACTCTTCCCCATGGAAATATCCCCCGTCATCCTCTTCAGCCCGCTGATGTCTGCCTCCACAGACTGACGCATGCCCAACTCACACTCAAACCTTCGGCCGAGACAGAGACCGGAACCTTCCGTCAGCACTACGACGGGAGCTTATGCCAGAATCGTTCCACAAAATGATTGTCACAAGTAACAGCGATACGATCGTGATACCCGAAGTATGGTTCTTATTATATTCTGCTACAAACTCACTTGTTTCGGAAGTCGTCCGCTGCCGACCCGGTGTTGTCCACCTGCAGAGCCAACTCTGTCACTGCTGTGGTGGCAGTCAGGATCTTTAACATGGAGGACACACCCAGATGTCAGTTTACATACTGGATACTGCAGCTCGCATTACCTGACACATTCAGCTCCCTCTCACATTCGGTAAAGTCTGATAGTAAAATATTTTTCTCCCAGTTTCTGAAGACTCACCTGGGTGCGGATGTCATCGATGGTACCCTGGTGTGTGCTAAGGTCTCGGGTGTTGATGGTGATGTGGCCGACGCCCCACTCCTTGATCTGGAGCTCCAGCTTGGCGTTGGCCTCCTCCAGGGTGCCGACCTTCACCAGGTACTGGGACAGACGGCTGTTCAGGTTCTGCATGGTCTGCTGCCCATTGGCACCGCTGAAGCCTTCTTTTCCCCCGAACCCAGCGTCCAAGGAGAAGCCTCCAGCACCGAAGCTCATACCACCTCCTCCTCCAGCACCGAAGCTCATACCACCTCCTCCACCTCCAGCACCGTAGCTCATACCACCTCCTCCTCCACCTCCAGCACCGTAGCTCATACCACCTCCTCCTCCACCTCCAGCACCGTAGCTCATACCACCTCCTCCTCCACCCCCGGCACCGAAGCCCCCACTGCGTCTGGTTCCAGAAGAAGAGACAGCGGAGGATATACGGACCCCTTGGCCCCCGGCCCCTCCGTACACACTGCCAGACCTCTGGGATGAGGAGGCGTAGCCCCCCATGGAAGCTCCCGAGCTCAGGCCCATAGACCCTTGTCTGTAGAGGGTGGTCATGATTGCGTCTGGAAGAAAGTGGGTGCAGTCTCAGCCCTCGCTCCGAGACCCTTATAAACCCTCCTTCAGTGGGTTTGGGGCGGGTTCACCTGGCAGGAGAACCAATTACATTTATGGACGTGTGGAATGTGCTGAGAAGGGTACGCCTGAAGTCATAACATCAGAGCTGCCAACTTTTCAAAAAACCTTGGAGTGAGATTCGGTGGAATAACCGATATTTTCCTGAGTAAAAAGGAACCCCGAAAATTCACAGGGAAATTTCATGCCTCCCCCCAAGCAATACCCAAGCAGAAATACAAGGTGAGCCGTGAGAGTGTGTGAACTGGTGTGTCTCACGGTCAATGCATGAGAGTTGACAACCCTGTAACATACGCACGCACATACACTCACACACATACGCACACACACATGTTACAGTTTTTGACACCTGCAAAACACAATTGGCCAAATGGATCATTTTCTTTTCAAAAACACATTTTGTTAAATATATACTAACTCTCCATTTCAAGACAGAACAGGTTTTTCTGCACACACTGACTTTACCAAAACACTGGAAATCTGACTCTAAATGAAATTATTCTGTCAAAGAATAACTAATCACTTCACAAGGTACATGCAGTCAATCAAAGTACACCAGGTTTCAAAATACTGGCTATTGTTGACATTATACAAACTGCATAGACTTATGTTTCAGGTATTTGCATGCAAAACATGCAATCCGACTTTTACACACATACAGTAATGTCTTAGTTGGGAACTGTATGTCCACATGTACAATAATGTTCACATTCAAACACATTTCAGTAAAAAGCAAATCAGGTATTTTTTCCTTACTGTTTTCTAAAGGTAGTACAGTAGAAACACAGTATACAGTAATATAACAGAACAAGTTTTACAGTAATGCTTACATTGAACAAAATATCCATGAAACACATTCCGTAAAAAAAATATGCAAAAAGTGTCACAAATGTTATAACTGACTACTGTTCTTGCAGCCCTTGGAATGCCACCACTACACATTCTTACACCTCTACCTTGCCCTCTCCTTAGGCCTGCTCTTCTCCCCATCCCTGCTCCTCTCACTGCTCCTCTCACTGCACCTGCACCTCCTTCTGCATCTCTCATGCTTCTGCACCTCTCCCTCAATCTGTCACTGGGCCTGCTCTTCTCCATGCTTGCTCTTCCTCTTCCTCGTCCAGACATCACAGTGTTTGTATTTTTCTGTGTCCAAAAACATCACTCCTCAAAGTCCTTCTTTTATAGTAATTGAAGGAAATAACCCCTGCCACTGAGTCTAAGCCAGACTGGAATCAGCTGTGGTTGGCCCACTTTACCCAACATAAATCAGCTGTGTGTCAATTTTACAGTTGTCTTTTTCTTTTCTTTTTTCAGCTGAGATATGTTGTTTTTGAACTAATATCATTGCAGAAGCAGATGTTTTTATACTGTATCTAAGGTTTGGATAATTGGGTGTGCTCGGGCTTCGCCAGAGCCAACCTTTGTTATCTCACATATATATTTCTTTATTATTATTTTCGCCCCCCTATTCCTCGGTCAATATTTGGACTACATAGAAAACGTCGACGTCAAAAGTTTCGTCTTGGTCCCGATTGAGTTGCTATTACTTTTATTAACGTTCTGTTACACAGTTTAGGAGGATACAACGTTTTCGTGGCAAAAAGTTGATTTTGTCGGCAAAGGGTAGAATATTCAGTTATACTTCACAGCGTCAGCACACGTTAGCAACGACGCATTAGATACAACGTGCATAGAGACTGTTGCAGCACAGCAAGGATGGTATCGTGCCGCCCCCCTAAGCATCCGTCAATATTTGGATTACTTAGAAAACATCATGTCAAAAGTTGGTAGCCATTGAGTTGCATGTATTTTTATTTACGTGGCTAACTTGCTAGCCACAGTCACTGGCGCTACTAACGTCACGAAACACGCGTGACTACCTCTAGCTAGGGAGGACAAAAGAACGTGTCATTTTTGGCCAAGGCTAACCAACTGTCAAATACTGTGGAACGCCGTAGCAAACGCATTGAATCGAATGCTAAGCTAGCCTCAATGTAGCTAAGAACGCCACTGCTAGAGTCTAGCAGAACATTAGCTAGTTTAGCAGCTTGTTCACTTCTGGGAGATAGCTAGGCTAACTATAGCTTTAGAGTTGACCAACAATCTACACAAATGTTCTTTGCTGTCTATAACCGATGTCAAAACTGTGGTGGTTGATATCAGTAAACACCATCACACTATGGGCAGTTGGGGCAGCCGCAAGCACACCCTCACAATTTCCCCAGAAATTGTATGCTCTCTAGTTGTTTTTGCTATTGTGGGATGTTGTGTGTTAACATTTGTAAATACTACACAAACAATCCATCATTTTGTTGGGAGGTATAGCTTGTCTGTTAAGAAAATGTAAGCGTTGTGGAAATGTGTTCACTGACTGCATATTGTGTGAAAAAGACATGAAATATGTGAATTGTATGGCCAAAAAAGACTGATGCTGTGCTAATTGTATTTAGAGTTTGGAAAATGTGACTACTATTTGGACAAATGCTTGTCAGCGACTGAAAAAAACTGTATAAATGATCCAGTTGTTTCTCCTCCTCGACATGTTCCATCCACCCCAGTCCCCTTCACTAGTAAGAACATCCACTCTGCCCCGGGTATCTACCAGCTCTGTCAGCACAGCTCACTGAGACGCTTTAGCCTGGGGGACAATCTTACTTATGAACTCTCCCCATTTATCATGTGCACAAGTTGAGACGTCTCATGGAACGGTGTCTTCTGCCTTTGGGGCCCTTGCCTTTGGAGTGTAACTCGAGGACGGAGTAGATTTATAAACTCACTCACTGACTCTCCTTACTTACGTACAATTGTGTTTCATATCTTTATCTCTGGGCTACTAGATACAAGAGACAGGGGATTATTGTTTAATCATGGACAATTGCAAAACGGAAATTCTTGATTTCTACATATCACATCACCCATCACCCAACACTGTTCTTTTGTCTGCTCCCTTCTGTCTCACACGTTCTAACAGGGTTCCACTTCACGATCGTATGTGATAGTGTCTGTCTATGCTCGACTTGGACTGAAATAGGTACAGATGCTCACCTATGCAGGAGCCAACTGTGCAATACTTACTTTTGGTCGAGGTGAAAGGGCTCAAACCATATAATACCTCAGCTCCAAGTTTACCACCAAGTATGACCTAACCATGACCATGCTTGACCACACCCCGACCGTCATGTATGACTAACACACAAAAGTAAACAGAATGCATGTGGTTTCGGAGAACATGGATTATCAGTATTGTGGAGGCAGATGAAGAAACGTTCTCATGGTGCTGGGAAGTAGCTCGATTTAACCAGCAGTCTGAACTCTGGATAGGAGTGACAAAGGGTATATAAACAGTATCTCTCGTCACACAATGTGTCCTGTATGCCTTGTTGATTGATCTAAATGTCAAGGGTGACGACTGCAGCTGCTGTATCACTTGTTGCTGCAGGTAGATCTGGGAGGAGGCGTAGACGAGCTGGAAGAGGCGGAGCTAAGATTGAGATATCGGGTGATTTACATTGTCGGTGATTTAAGCTGTGTAGTCAAAAAGAACACTCTGAACACTTCTACAGTACCATTGAAGCATCATTTATCAGAATACCACTCACAACCTCTAGAGGGAAATGTTTGACAGAAGACAAATCCAGAAGCCAGATGTGTGTGCCAGGCATGTCGTGGTGAGTAACATTGTGTGTGCACGCGCACACACACACTTAGAGGCCCGCCCATCACAGCTGCTGGTGCCGGAGGAGGGCGGGACTATGGGATACATGACTGCTGTCATTTCTGACTTTCCTCTCTCTGCAATGGGGTTCTTAACACGGAAACTGAACAATGGTACGACGCTTGATTGGTTTTGAGCAGAGTTAACAAGACTCGAACACCTACTGAAGCCTTTTTCCTAGCACTTTCAAAGCGTATCGTGTCATTTTCACCGAGGTAGGTTTATACAGTGATGAATGATGGTACAGGAGAACCCTCGGTTAGTGGGCCAATCACAGACCAGGTCTATGTGAACAGGAAGTGCCAGGAAAAGATGATCAGCTGGGCATTCCACCCAGGAGAGATCAGGTTTAGAAGGAGGGATCGGGTTTAGAACATGCCCTTTCAGGCTCCCCACATTAAACAAAGAGATGGTATCCCACCCTCAGCAGCCCAACCCTAAGCCAGGAGGAAAAGGGAAAAAAATCTCTGGACATCTGGTTTAAACAAAAGATTTAATTATATTATCACAATGTAGTACAATAAGTAAGAGTCGAAAAACATACAGTCTCTTACAGATCGTCCAGAAAGTCTGGTGAGTAAAAGCAGAAACATACATTTCTTTGTTTCCAAAATAGAAAGCATACGATGCCTTCTCGTCTTTCCAAAAAATCACACGAAAAACAACAGTGATAACGTCTTAAAGAACTGGACATTTGTTTACTTTCGTTCTGTCTCCCGTACATTTCAGACCATAAAGGTTTATAGTCCACACGTCAAACGTTTGATTCAGAGCTACAGTATGACTTTCCTCAGCTGGCCTCTTGATGCTCACGGATGCCCGTTGTCAAGAAGAAGGGTCACATGTTCATGAACCCTTATTAAAGCTAGAAATTAGACAATAGTGGGAAAGTGATCCCATAGTCTGGGCGTATCTATCCATTGTGTCCCCGTTCTAGACCCCTGACCCCAAACGTCCTTGCACTCTGGATCACTAAGGGAACACGCCCTTTCTCCCCCTTCGCATATCTAGCTTCTGCGCTCACCCTGGTCACGTCTGTGGTACACCAGCAGGGTCGAGGGCCCTCCCCAAGGGCCCAGAACAAAACATGTCGTTAAAAAGGGCACATCTCGCATTAGATCTGTGCTCACGCCTACATATATACATAAAAACACTCACTATTTAGGTTGTGTATTTGTGGTGGTAAAAAAATGCCTCTGTATCCTGAGAATGAGATACAGTACAGTAAATGAAGTCAAATTCGGCCAGCAAAATGGCTTTGTCCTTCTCACGTGTCAAGTCTGAATGCCCAGCAATCCAAGGCCCTTTCCTCATCAGCCTATAGACATTCTACCACAAAATGCCTGTTTTCAGTCCATCCAGCTTGACCAAGCTTTTGTCATTATATCCACCTAACATGGAATAGATTATGTTAAATAACCAATAAAAACGTTGTTAGGTCACGTATCTGGAACGATTGTCAACTCGTTAAAACACTCTGACACACATTTCCTTGAGCAGCCTAAATGAAGAAGAAAGGGATGTCATTGAACCATATAGTTGAGATTTTTGACACAACCAAAACCAGACAGAAACTCAATTAATATTTAAAACAAAGGAAACTTTAACATTGCATATCTGGGGACTCTTTAATCCTACAACGCTAAATCTTGAAAAACAACATGTCCATACGGCACAAAACCTACTACAGTATCAGTGCATCTTCAGACATCCTTACTTCAGGGCATTCAGTGATGTAATGGGGGGGGGGAGTAATCTCATGGGTCATGGATCAGTCCGGTGCAGTCTGGGGGAACACAGTCTGGGAGGGGAGATGAACTAAGAACAGTGGGAGAATGTTGACGTGAGGCATCGCGGGAGAGCAGCCAGGAAACCTATCAGGAGCTCCCATCTCCGTTCTTGGTTTTGAGCACCACCAGGATGACCATGACAGGGATGAGACAGATGGGGGTCATCACCAGGGCAAAGACGATGCCGGGAGGGGGGTCACTCAATGCCTCTGTGGGACAGTCCTTGAAGAAAAGGGAGTGGATCTCCACAAAGTATTGCTCCACCTGGGAGTTGGGCCAGGGGATCTGCAGGCAGTCGGCTGAATCCTCAGTGCCCAAGGTAAACTGGTTATAGTGGCTGCACAAGTAGGGAATGGAGTGTTAGTGACAGAGGAGATGTTATTTCAAACGACTTGGATTCCGAATAAATATTTACTATGATGATTGATTATTAAATGTACAGTCAACCAACCTCCTCACGTTGCTCCAGATGCACCGTTCAGTACTGTTGAGCACAGTCATGGACTGAGCAAATGTTAAGAAATGGTACTCCAAAAAAATTGAATAACAGTCCTCTAGTGTTGTAGCACAGTGTCGACAGTACTTTTCACAGTAAGTATAGTTCTTTTTCCCACAACCTGAAAGCCAACAGGGAAGTAGGGGGTTAGATCAGGTCTGTCTTACATTGGAAACATACAGTAACAAGCTTGTCAATGCAAGAATGTTAAGGACCCACTTGTCATGAAGTCACTATCTCCATGGCTGGAATCTAGGAGAAAAATAAAATTGTGCAGTAGTATAGTAGTATACTAGTAGGTGCATGCATACATTATCATATAGTACACTGTTTCAGGATGGGTTATATTTTTTTTAATTCAATATCACTGGATAATAGCAAAGCCTAGGCAACAGTCTCTTAGTAGCCTAAGCTACAGCTCCCCTACGCATCAGTTACATCAAATATAAGTCACGAAAACAATATCACCGGCCCAACATTTCCCTAAATAGCTTCATAAAGTGCATCATCTGACACTACAATAGTGCGAGGCGCGCGCGTTCTCAACGGTGTGGCGCTAATACAGACTTACCATACAGGACGGAAAGGAACAGCCAAAAGAAACCGAGCGCTCCCCTCATGTCAGAGAAAAGGAGCATAGACACGTTCGCCCCAAATGATGACCATTTAGAAGGAGTCTAAACTTATAACACCGCGCACTGCGAGGCATAACAGGAAACTCGACTGTGTAGAAGCCTAGACGCAGTGCAGCCCCTCAGTTACCAGATGTCCTATCGGTGTTACCCGCGGTTACCAGATGTTCCCCGAGGTTCTGTCTGCCCTGTCTGTCTGCTCGACTTGGCAGCGAAATAAAACGTCTAAAACACACGGTTCTTTAGAATTGTCTTGACTTTTAAAGGGGTGGAGGCTCAACAGATTGTCCTCTTCTCTCTCTCTCTCAAATAAAAGGGAGCACACCCAAGCTGGGCTGGACTCACATCTGAAAACCCTTTACTCTTTCATTCTTGTTCTGCTTTTTAGTCTCAATTTCTCACAGTGCAAGGCCTGGCCTACTGGCAGCTTGTGATTTATTTGCCTCCAGGGCTGCCTCTGCCAAATAGGAAACATAAGTAAACATTTAGAGCTGAGGTGTTCAGACATGGATGTAATCATGACAGTGCATGGGACTGCGATGCAGATGTCTCAAATTTGGGTTAATTTAATCAAACCTGGAAGATGTTGTCAGTGACAGCCAGCTGTTTAAAGACCCAATCTCACCTACAAGGGAGTGATATAAATGTAGTACTTTACACAACAAACCACACAAAGGATGAGCCTTAGAAGGTTGGTGGACTTTCATCTGTCTTTATGTAATACCCTGGGCCATATGGAGCTACATCTGTAGGCTAGGTTCCCCCTGTTCCTGGTCTTTAAATACTATCACTTGGCCCACTGAAGCTTATGAACAACAATACATAATGAATAATGATAGCCAACATCTTATCAGAGGAAGCTCTTTTTTTGATTAAAGACTGAATTAAATGTTGAGCGGGAAATGGCCCATGTCTTCTCAGGACACACATGAATCTGTGCTACACACGGTTCACATCACATGTGCCTTAGTAGGGCCTCTAAAAACATCTGTTTGCTGAGCAACATTTTTGATTTAGTAATGACATCAGGAAACTGGTCTTTTCAGCTGAGGAGCAGCTCAGAGATGGGGGAGTTGGCGAAAGGAGGAGGGGGGATGGTTTTGGGGAAGGGAAAGGGGAAGGCGGAGGGTAGGGAACAGAGAAGGAGAGCTTCGTACCGCCCCAGTTGTTTCACAATTCAGAGTTAATTCAAAGTTAATGCATTGATCACAGTCATTGCATGGGGCGAATAACAAACAAATACGGGAAGTTAAAGGGGGGACATAGGCAAGGTTTTAGTTAACCTCTGACCCCAAACTATTATGGGCTGTATGTTTGCAGCTGTTGACCCCACACTGTCGGGGACCTCCCCAATAGTTTGTCTTGGACTCCCATTAAAAGAAACTCTCAGATTTCTTGGCCAGAGTATGAATTTCTGTTGTCCTTTTCCCTGCAAGAGGTATGTCAGCTCCAACCTGTTTATAGAAGCCATCCAAGAGAGTCCCCCATGGATTCAAATATATTTCAGATTCAATTTGCCTAATTTGAGATGACGAAGGAGAAAACTACAATAACAAATGTTTGTAATGAATAAAGTGTTGCACCTAAAGGAGAATACTATTGTGAAACACCAGTATTTGGAAATTTAGATGAAAAGGCTTAAGCAAATCTGTAAACTTACTGGCAATATAGAGGACTTTGTTGGTAGTCAAGAAAGGGCCTGTGGAATAAACAAGACAAGGTCAAAACATTGATGGTTAAAGGCGTGATCAAAATACGTTTTATATACTTAACACTTGTAGTATGATACAATATAAAAACATTATTCACAATGATACGTGTAAAGAAATGTTAATAACGTATCCGTTACCTGGTGTGGTGGTGGCTTGGGGCACTTCAACTTTATCAACCAGCCCAGCAGCTATACTGCATGTTGCTATAGAAGTAAAAAAACGGGGAACTTTATTGAAGTCAACACATTGCTCTACTGTTTCAGATATATTGTATTTTGGCGGGTGACATGAACACCCAAAGATTGACTCAAGTAATGGACAAGCAAGCTTAGGCTAACGATGCCCTGAGACAGAGATGCACTTGTTTGTGTTTGATTGAGACTATAGGAGAGTGAAATGTAAAGAACTGATATATTCAGATTCAAAACATCCTCCATTGTCCTTGTGACTCAATTTTTATCGCCATCGTTGTTCTTTATGAAAGTACTGTAGTCTACTTCAACTGAAGGTTGATCTGAAGACCTCTTTGTAACTACATGTTGTGCCATTAACCAGCATCTTATCACAAATGCTCTCCTTAAACACAAAGTTATTCAACTTTATGTTTTAACACATTTACCACAAATTAGATCAGAATCGCTTCTTGTTCCTTCAATAAAGCTCAAAATGTTGTTCACTCAGTCATAAGACCAGCTACGCTCCAACTCCCACCATTCATTCACGGGAGTTCCTAAGCATTCCACTTATGAGGTGAGAGAGAGGGCAAAACAACTTCAATATCTACACCATAAAATTCATACTACATCCTTGGAACCATACACAAAAGGAAGACATAAATGTGTAAATGGTCTACTTACCCCATAGGAGAATCAACAGAAAACACAAGGAATTAATGGATGTCATGTTGCCTGACAGTGCTTTGTCCTTCCCTGGTGGAAACAGATTACATATCTCAACCTTTTCACAGGAAGCCTCTAAAAAACAACAGGAAGCTCTCATTTCCTAGGATGGGCGGATTGGGCGGATTCCTACCATGGGACAGAGCCCCTGATAAAGGGAGAGCTACTGTGGCCCAACACCATACCACCACCTCTCTCTCTTTCGCTCTCTCTCTCTCTGTCTTTCTTTCACTCTTCCTCTCTCTCTCTCTCTCTCTCTCTCTCTGTTTGTCTCTCAAATGAACTTAGATCAGCAGTACTGGGAAAGGTGTGGCTGGACTGAGAATAAACAGTTGAAACGTTGAAAAAGGAAAAGCGCTTTAGAATGTTTCAAAGTATTTCAGAGTATGTGGAGTGAAATAACTGGAGTCAGCATGCTGCCTTTAATGAAAAAACAAGTGAACAGAGTATCTAAAAATGTGATAGTTGTGTCTCCAATGGATGCCTCTTATGGGACACAAACATGACCAAACTGGGTTCGGATCTTTTATTAAGTTATCACTAACAGTGAAGCACACAAAAGGTTAAGTGTGCGTCAGTAACACGTCCGTGTTCAATATTCGTCAGCGTCACGAACGATGCAGTGATAGCTAACTGGCAGAGGGAGATAAGTGTTTCTGTGTATTTTCTGTGAGGTCGTAAATGATGACAAGACTTTCTCCCCAGCAGAGGTTCCTGGGAGAATCCCTCCCTCCCATTGACGCAATCTTGTACTCCTCTGGTGTGGTCCTGTGTGGAAGGAGAGGTTGCTGGGCCCTGTGGTACACACACTGGGTAACACACCAACCCACGTCACTGGTCCAGCCTGGGTTTCAGCTGCTGGGCTTGGAAATGGGCCAGGTAACTGGGCCAAAATTACTTCCACATTTCAATTCAGATCAATGGGACTTTTTTTCCTTTTAAGCCACAGATTTAATAAAACCCACAACTTTGAAACTTGAAGTCAGCCTGGAAGCGACAGCACAACATGTTGTGCTTGTTTGTTGAGCCAGTGGACACTCAAAGTCACCTCTGTTTACCGGATTGGCTATGTATTTGAAATGTAAAGACTTAAGTATTGAGTTCAAGATTTATTGAATACATATCAGACAAGTTATTACATAATAAGATTGAGTGCTAACCAGAGTGGGAGTAATGTTATTGATGATACGGTATGTAATGTATTTCTCCAGCTGCATTGTGAGTCTTGTGAAGTGCTCTATCTCCCAGCTTTTCTGACCGGGATCACTGAGCACAGCATTTCAGCACATTGGAAGATATGAAACTCCAATCCTTGGTGCCAAGACCAACACACAACGTTTACAGGATACACAATTAAAAACCTTCCGCTGATAAGTCCTCCCTCCACGGCTTATCTTCTTGCACGTGTTTGCTTTTATTTTACAGTCCAGAATAAACACTCCATAGCTCCTCCGATCAAGCAACACTGCAGATAACGTGCTCGGGCAGAACGGTGTGAGAGAGAAAGAGAGAGAGTGAGAGGGGGGGGGGTGGAGAAAGGAGAGGGAGAGAGAGGGAAGAACGTAGGGTTCTTTCCCCTCGAAAGAGAACAGTGGCAGAACAGTGTGTGTGATAGAGAGAGAGAGGGAGAGAGATAGGATGGGGGGGGGGTGGAGAAAGGAGAGGGAGAGAGAGGGAGGGTTCTTCCCTATACGTAAAGGAGAGAGAGGGAGAGCATCTTTAAAAATGATGGAGAGCAAGGTATAACCACAGTGTCTCATTTGCATCATTGATCAACAACCACTACCACTAATCAACTGTCAGTCTGTAGAAATGTGTTAACAGCCTTTTCAAAGATCACAACTAAATTAGACAGTCTTTATTGAAAGATATCCTCTTGTGTTTTTTCTGATTTTAATCCTAATTTCTTACCATTATTTGAAGCCAATGTATACAGCTCTGTAGTGCCATCTATTGTTCGAGGGGAGACCACACGTCATGAGACTTTCATAGGAACAGGAGGCAATTTATAAGTCAACAGTGACTTTATGACTTGCATTTTTTTTTAAATAATTTATAAATAATTCATGTAGCCTATGTTTACATTGAACTATTGATAAATAATGTGCTTAATAAGATTAATCATTCTCATCGTTAATCATCGTTTTTTAGTTTTTTTTTACAACTGTGTAACAGTTTTTTCCAATGTAGGTAACCATCACACATTCAGGGTCCGAGACAAAAGTTTAAATATATTTTCTGAGCGCATGTAGGGTTCATCCTTGGTGTCACGGGGCAGAGAGAGAGCCCAGTCTAGCATGGGTGAGTCACGTGGTCTTGAGGTGGAGCAGTAGCGTGGCAGCGGCGGTGCTGACCTACCCTGATTAAACTGCCGTGCGACAGCCTACCCTCCCGCCCCTTGCGAGAAGAAAAACAACATGCAGAGAAGCAAGTCCTTCTAGGTCTAGGAGATGGAAAAACAGTACGGGCTTTTCCACTCACTGCCATTACTATTTGACTAGTTCACCGCAGGATATGTATAATAACCTCTGTTATAGGTTACCATACTTGTAATAAGATGGTACCTTATTTTACATTTACCACTGAACATAAATGCAAAGGCAGCGTAGCATATTTGATAAAAAACTAAACGTGTCCCTCATTTAAATTAGAAATATGCCTTTATTATCGCAGAATAATGTAATCTATCGGGACAGTTCAGATACTTTTCTCACTTCGGCTGCCTATTAAACATTTCATTAACAATAACAAATCCTTACTCATTTAGCCAACTCCCTCTATAATTTATCAGGTGTATGCACGCGCATTTTATTGGACACATTTATATCTTTATTATGCCATTATTGATATCATGAATTTAACTAATTTTAAGATGCACAATTCATCTAACCACAGTTCGACGTGCACATCCACCCCATGTATAAAGACGTCACCCTCTGCTTGGACTGTCTGAGCCAGTTAAGTGCGCAGCTTTTAACTGTACAACTACAATCTCAGCATGAGAACGGATAACCTAGGAATCTTTGGATCTCTTTGGCTAGTGACTACATATACGTGGACCTTATTTAATACGCCGAGTCTGTAGCGAAAATAGCGTTATCATATTATAGTGGATGTGAAACGGCGAGTTCTGATCAACGCGTCACTGACGGGCTCTATCACTACAAATAGGAGGCAGGACACGAGGATTCTCGAAGGTATTTGCAACTGCGACATTGTAGAGTATCTCAGTGCTGAACATGAGTGCTTTTTAGAACGAAAATCAGACATATTTTATATGCCACTATGATATTGTTGATTCGTAATATTTCCTTTCTACATTTGACTGGAAATTTAAAGGGAAACGTAGTCTGTTTCAATATGACTGCTGCGTTACCCTACTGTTGATGCACTCATAGCGATGGCTTTATGGAACACGTCGTTCGCCATGAGAGGAAAGCAATGCGCACCGCACAATATTTGTGTGTGCTAGAGTATTTTATATCATATTACGAAATCACATTTTGCTTAGGAGGTTACGAAATCCAGGAAAAGTATACTACGCACTTTTCTGCTCCGTTTCATATTGCCTTTCGGAAGGGTCACGCCCACTTTCACAGTGCAATGTGCGTGTAAGGGAAAACGTGCGTCTTCTGCCTTTCGAAGGGGGCGTACATTCGTTTTGCGGTTTGGGTTGTTTATGTAATCTTTTAATTCGGTGTCTATTATTTGGTGATTCTGCAGGCCTACTTTGTCACACGCAATGTCGCACTGGCCAGGTTGTAATTTACGTAAAGGTATTTTTAAACCTGACCACAATTTTGTTTGTCAAACAGAGGGGGGCAGTCGTCTGCACACACTGTCGAGTAGCCGTCTTCTGATGAAGTGTATGACCACGTTTTAGTCATACTCAGTATGTGTAGTATGAGAGTAAATGAATCATTCCTTACGGGAAGCTGGTCTGTCTACTGGGACAATGTTCGCATATTATAATCGACCAGACTTGTTTAGCAGAGATGCCTGTTGGAATAAACTAGAATAAAAATATAACACATTTAGCTACACTTTTTATCTTCTTCAGAATGTAATTTCTAATTAGGCTATATCATTATGCCAACTAACAAAATGGTCCTTGATTACTCTTAGTTTTCAGTATGTACTTAAGTATAAGTTTGTGTGCCACTTACTCCAATAAACTGAGCCTCTTATAATGGTTGTGGTTCAGGATCATGGAAGATGGTCTGGAGGCCTTGGCCTCCCCCCCAGCCCTGGCTCTGGCCCCAACCCCCGAGCCAGCCCGGGTCCCAGTCTCTGCCCCGGCCCAGGCCTCATCACTGGCACCAGCCTCAGCTCCAGGCCCAGCCTCAGACCAGGAACCTCACTCTGCCCCAAACAGCCCTTCTAGCAGCCTGGTAGAGTGGAGGAAGCGGGTGAAGTCTGAGTACATGCGCCTTCGGCAACTGAAACGACTTAAGAAAGCAGAAGAGGTCAAGGTAAAAACATGTTTGTTTTTTATTCACTACATTTACATTGAGTCATTTAGCAGACGCTATTATCCAGAGCGACTTACAGTAAGCCATCTGACCCCATCACTAAACAGAGTTTGTCCGTGGAGTTGAAAAGTTTTGTCTGTGTGAATGACATATATGTTGTGTGATGTTATTTTGCAGGCTCTGTTCATGTCCAACCGGCAGAAGATTGAGCAACAGACAAACTTACTGAATACAGAGTGGTCCAAGCTCAGGGTCCAGTCCATTCCTCTGTCCGCCTCAGGTGGAGCTCAGCCCAGCAAGAAGGTTGGTCCGAGCAGGAGAGAGAGCCTCTGGCTCAATTCATAATCCTGCCTGTGCTGCTCTGGCTCGACTCGTAATCCTTTCCAGGTTGCTCTGGATCGACTCGTAATCCTGCCTGTCAATGCAGTGATTTATAATGATCCCCGATGAGAGTCCTCCATTGAGAATGCTGTGAGCTAACAGGACTGTTCAAACTCTCAATCTTCCGTAGGTCTCATTCTAGCATTATTTTTATATCTTGGTATGTCCCTCCCTAGTGCTACACCAGTAGTAACTCTTATTGTATAAAAAAGAACTTCAGGGAAGTGTGAAGGACTTATATGATGTAGAAATATGAATGGCATATCTATTTTCCACATCATCCATGTGTCTGTCTCTCTCCCATCTCCCCTTGTCCAATCGCAGATGTGCATGGTGGAGTTCGGCTTCCCAGCGTTCAAAGCCCAGGCGGTTGCCATGCGACCCCTGACGACGGTGACAGGAATCCCCTTCATGTATGCCTGGTCTCCTCTGCAGCAAAACTTCATGGTACGCATCTCTGTATCCTCAACGAGCCAGGCCTCGGCTAGGTGGCCTTCGGCTTACGCGCTCACACAATAGACGCACCATCAAAAATTCAGCTCAAAAACACTGTTAGAACGATGCACTTCTGATCCTTGATCTTCTGCTGCACTTTCCACATGCACTATTTACTCACCGCTTTGGATAAAAGAGTCTGCTTAGCGAATGAAATGTCAAATTGGAAAATGTCATGTAGAAGTCGTGCCAGCGGTCTCTGAATATGTACTTCTAACTTCTGGGGGTCAGGTGGCTGAGCGGTTAGGGAATCGGGCTACCAATCGGAAGGTTGCCGGTTCGATTCCCAAATGATGCTGTGTCCCTGGGCAAGGCACTTCACCCTACTTGCCTCGGGGGGGCGAATGTCCCTGTACTTACTGTAAGTCGCTCTAGATAAGAGCGTCGGCTAAATGACTAAATGTAATGTGCTTTCCATGCTAGGTGGAGGATGAGACGTTCCTACACAACATCCCCTACATGGGGGACGAGGTCCTGGAGCAGGATGAGGCCTTCCTGGAGGAGCTCATCGACAACTACGACGGCGTCCACGGAGACAGACGTGCGTACCGCCCCGCATGTTGACATCATCCGTGTTTCTATCCCTGTTCTGCCGATGCGCGATGTATCATTTATCATCCAAGACTTTTATGGGAGATGTGGGGTTAGGCGGGCTCTATGATGTCATCCTGACGTGCCTGACGTGTGTTTGGGTAAGATGTTTCTGGGGAGACGTACTGACGCATGTTGTATGATGTCATGACTTGGTGCTGACATGTTGACTGTTGGTTTGGGTCCCAGAGGGGGGGTTTATCAACGATGAGATCTTTAAAGAGCTGGTGGAGGCCCTGAGCCAATACTCAGACCAGGAGGACGACGACGAGGAGGAGGACGGGGAAGAGAGGGGGAAGAACGAGGAGGAGAGAGGGAAGAACGAGGAAGAGGGGGGGAAGAACGAGGAGGAGAGGGGGAAGAACGAGGAGGAGAGAGGGAAGAACGAGGAGGAGAGGGGGACGAACGAGGAGGAGAGGGGGAAGAACGAGGAGGAGAGGGGGAAGAACGAGGAGGAGAGAGGGAAGAACGAGGAGGAGAGGGGGAAGAACGAGGCGAGAGAGGGCTGAGGAGGGGGACAACGGAAGGGTCAGAGGAACCAAAGGCAGCCGTGGCCTTCCACAGGAGGAAGAGGAGGAGCTTGACCGAGGGTGAGTTTCTTTTAGACTGTCGGACAGACAGGGGAGCCGTAAGCATGATTAGACGATCATTAATCAAGAGGTACACAAAGTTGAGCACTTTGACCATGCCTTGTGTAGTGGAGGAACCAAGAGGGTGTCCTGGGCCCACCGCACCGCAATCACTTTGATTGTTTAGTGTCAGAGTGTCCTAGTGTTCTTGGGACAGGGCTGGCTGGGAGAACCTGTTTGCTCATGACACCGATACAGCCTGGATCTGGTTTCAGTGCCGCGTGACCTCTGGAACTGGGCAATATGGGAATTGGCGCCCAGTGTTTGGAGAGGTTTTCTCTGAGCCAGTGCCGAAGAGAGAAACAAGTCCATTCTGAATGCAGACCCAGTCGTCTCACACACATATACACACACACACACACACACACACACGCACACACATAGACGACATGTGCACTCTCACCCAAACACGTACCAATGAAATAATGACTTCCGCACCCCAGTCACTCATCGCAGACAAGACTACTTTTGTTATTTGGTAATTACAGCAGGATTTCTTCCACTGTAGCACACTGGAGAAGCTCTGAGGGGCTGCTGTTGTACAGTAGAGAGAAACTAAGATCTTTGCTCACTCTCTGTTCTTTGTCTTACCTTTCTCTGTCTTGGTCAGTGAAAGATTTGTCCGCCAGTAAGAAGATCCCAAACGATAAGATATTCACAGCCGTCGCCTCAATGTTTCCCTACAAGGGCACTATGGAGGAGCTCAAAGAAAAGTAAGAAAGTGCACAAAAACTCGGCATCTATGTGTTCCGTCTTTAGCAGAGCGTTGCTGAGTGTTCACCATGGAGACGCGGCCTCTCGGGGCAAGGTAATAATGGTGGCTGCTCTCAGACCCTTCTGATTGAATGGAGCAGAAATATCAGCATCTCAAAGAGCCTCTGTTTTAAAACGACTGTGACTCTCTCCTCCCAAACCCACCTTCAGTTGAGCAGGCTACTGGCAAAATACTGCTTGGATTTCACATCGTCTTAGATGACATTTATCGAGAAAATAAATACATGATTTTGTTCTTTTTCTGAGTTGTTTTGTGCTCACTCTTTTTCTGCTTCTCTTTCGCCGCTCGTTACAGGTACAAGGACCTGCTGGAGCCCCCCAGCCCGGTCAAGCTGCCCCCCCTCTGCACCCCTAACATGGACGGGCCCTTTGCCAAGTCTGTAGAGAGAGAGCAGTCCCTTCACTCCTTCCACACTCTCTTCTGCAGGCGTTGCTTCAAATACGACTGCTTCCTCCACCGTAATGTCTTAAGAGGCTTCTCACACACACACACACACACACGTCCACACACACACACACACATGTGGTCTTTTCACATGACAAACACACGCATGTCATTTGAGGATCATTTCTTCGTACTTTATTCAAGCACCGTTTTCTTTTTTTACAATGCCATTAACGCTCCTCGTGCATTTGTCTCGGTCTGTGAAGCTTTCCACGCCACGCCTAACGTTTACAAGAGGAAAAGCAAGGAGATTCGCATCGAGACCGAGCCTTGTGGCGTGGACTGCTTTCAGCTACAGGTGGGATCCATGTCTACATTCACCTCTGCATATGCGTCTAATACCGACTACTTAGCCTCCACTCTCTCTCTCCTATGACCCATCTTGTCTTCTCTGATGCCTCCTCTGAAGAAAGGGGCCAAAGAGTTTGCAGATCAGCAGATGGTGCGTTCCCAGAGGTCTCGGCGGCGGGGGAGACAGAACCGCCTCGCCAGCGCCAGCTGTGCTGGCCCCTCTGCCGCTGCTGAGGAGGGCAAGGATGGCGACAGTGACCACGAGACAACCAGCTCCTCAGGTAAGAGACTAGCAGACACTAGCTCCTTAAGAAGGAGACTAGCAGACACTAGCTCCTTAAGAAGGAGACTAGCAGACACTAGCTCCTTAAGAAGGAGACTAGCAGACACCAGCTCCTTAAGAAGGAGACTAGCAGACACTAGCTCCTTAAGAAGAAGACTAGCAGGCACTAGCTCCGCAGGAAGGAGACTAGCAGGCACTACCTCCGCAGGAAGGAGACTAGCAGGCACTAGTTCCTTAAGAAGGAGACTAGCAGGCACTAGCTCCGCAGGAAGGAGACTAGCAGGTACTAGCTCCGCAGGAAGGAGACTAGCAGGCACTAGCTCCGCAGGAAGGACACTAGAACACTAGCTCCTCAGGAAGGAGACTAGTAGAAAAGTAGGAGCTCAGTTATGGGACAGGTTCTTTTGAGTTCTTTCTCCTTCATATCCTCTTATCCTCTTACTCTGTCTTTCCAAATAAAAATCATAACCATCATTTTTTCAGTCTTCAGACCCAAAATAAACACCTCCTCACCCAGCCCCTCCTCCTCACTTCCTTTGTCTATTGACAGATTCATGTGGAGAGCAGTGGGAGGTTGGACCACTCTCCACTCCCCTCTCTCTCTCAATTACTCATTCCCTCCAGCGTTCTACTTGTTGGTCATGTGACATCTGTAAATGAAGTTCTCATTTCGAGATTCGTCGGTTGAAATGGTTGAGCTAAACTATTTGAGTGTATTTGTGTACACAAGGAGGTGTGCCTTTCACACTTTCTCAGATTCAGAGAAAAACAGATTGATGTCCAGATTAATGAGGAATCCCGGTCTTAGCATGTGGTCACAGCAACACTGCCTTGTCTCAGTTGCCAAGCAACATGCCACTCTCTGTTTTTGGCACTCAGTGTACAAGCAGAGTCTTAAATATCCGGTGTGCGTGCGTGTGTGTTTTGAGGTTCTGTGTGTGCACGCGTGTGTGTGTTTATGGGGTTGTGCGTGCGTGTGTGTGTGCGTACGTGTGGTTGCACTTGTGTGTTTGTTCTCCAGAGGGAAACTCTCGTTGTCAGACCCCTACTAAGACGCGTGGTCCTGGGGAGGAGGAGGCTGGACAGGCTGGAGGAGCGGGCCAGTGGGGGGGAGCGGAGGAGTCTCTTTTCAGAGTGCTCCATGGCACTTACTACAACAACTTCTGCTCAATCGCACGCCTCATCGGCACCAAGACCTGCAAGCAGGTGACTCGCGCTCCGAACACCGACCACGAATACACACTCACGACATCCGGGCCAATAAATAGTAACCGAATGACATACGTTGTGCAGACAGACCAACACGCACTTGCTATGCTGTTGTGTCGAGGTGTTTCGCAACACAGGGACATACTGTGGCTGTGGTTTCACAGTGTGTATAATTGGGGTGATTACAAATGGAATTTCAACAGCATGTGGCACCATAAATTAGGTCAGCTAGGGTCTGTGTATGACATCTTCCTTATTCACTCCAGCCATGCTTTCCAAACTCGCACAGCTGTAGACTAGCCCACTCCTTCCAGCTGAGATTCTACGCTGCGTGTGGGCTGTGGGAGAACATTCTGGAGATTCTGATTAGACCAGAATACAATTCCGATTAGATTTCAGCCCAAAGAATAAGACTGGTGTAAACCCCCCTGAAGAGAGACAAAGAGAAGGAGACAAAGAGAAGCCAGATGAAGCTCTGGCACGCCCGCTGTAAAGAGTCCGTGACTGTTGGAACGCCTGGCCTGGAGCTCGTGACTCAGCTGACGGGAAACCCTGCAACCCATCGCTGTGTAGTCTGTCTGTCTGTGTCACTCTGCCTGTCTGTCTGCCTGCCTGCCTGTGTCACTCTGCCTGTCTGTCTGCCTGCCTGCCTGTGTCACTCTGCCTGTCTGTCTGTCTGCCTGCCTGTGTCACTCTGCCTGTCTGTCTGTCTGTATGTATGTATGTCTGTCTGTCTGTCTGTCTGTATGTCTGTCTGTATGTATGTCTGCCTGCCTGTGTCACTCTGCCTGTCTGTCCGTCTGACTGTCTAGTTCATCAGTCTGTCTGTCCTAGGGATGAGGCCTAATCAGCTTTTTTGGCAGGCAGATGTAGTTTGGGGCTTGTGTATGTGTGGTGAGTGAGTGTGGGTGGAGGGTGTGTGTGTGTGTGTGTGGATTTTCTGTTGTTATTCCTGTGGGGACCAGACATCCTCTCAAGAACAGTAAAATTAGAAAAATGTGAACTTGTGGGGAGATTTTCTTCCTCACAAGTTCAAGTGCTTTTTCTAGGGGTTAGATTAGATTCAGGGTTGGGGTTAGAATTTAGTTTAGGGATCAGGTTAGGGTTAAGGTTAGGGTTCAGGATTCAGGGAAAACAGGATTTTGAATGGGTGTACAGATGTGTGTACAGTTGGGTGTGTCCATCTGTTGATGTTGTTATTTGCTTTCTCTACCAGGTGTATGAGTTTGCAGTGAAGGAGGTTCTGATCCACCGTGTGCCCTTGGACGATGGTGGCATCTCCCCTCAGAAGAAGAAGAGGAAACACAGGCAAGATGGCCGCCAATCCTGACCCGCTGTCTCTCCCCTCACAGCCTCTGTGGCAGTGTGATCTCCGAGGAATGCAGGGAGAATGTTACTGTGTTAGCCAGCAGTCAAACAGCCAGCAGAAATATATTTTGTACATTAAAAGTGAAAGCTACAGTGATCATTCTTCCTCGGTTGTGCTTTAAAATGGGGGAAAAAATAACCCTTTTTCTATCTTTGCCTGATAGATTATGGGCAAAGATCCAGCTCAAGAAAGGTAAGTCCCTCATTTTTCTTCTCAGCCGTAATGCACTCGCATTCTTTTTTTAGCACTCGAATAA
Organism: Mallotus villosus; assembly: GCA_903064625.1. Lineage (NCBI taxonomy): Eukaryota > Metazoa > Chordata > Actinopteri > Osmeriformes > Salangidae > Mallotus > Mallotus villosus. Next base: position 963,181 of record CAEFZP010000199.1, on the reverse strand, counting down.
ATCCCAATCTCCCTTTTCCTGTGAAAGGGCCCTGATGTCTTTCTCCCCCTCTCTACCAGACAGCTCCTCCAACACAGTGTACAACTACCAGCCATGTGACCACCCAGACCACCCATGTGACAGCTCCTGTCCCTGTGTGATGACCCAGAACTTCTGTGAAAAGTTCTGCCAGTGTGTGCAGGAGTGTGAGTGTCACCTTACCGTCCCACACGTGTGCCACTCACACTCACCCACTCGCTCGGCTTCAGAAGGTGCTGTACTGTGATAGACAAACAGGAGGAAGAGAGAAGGGCGTGATGGAAATGCTCAGCCATGGAATAGGATCATCACTTCTGAGAGTGAGGAGATATGGCAAGCCTTAGTTGTATTATGAGGAAACTGTCCACAGGCATTTTGAGTGGGAGAATACTATCTCTCTATCTCTCTCTCACTTTCTGTCTTTCCCTCTCGTATACAGTACACAGGCACACTGTCTCTCCCTCACGCTCTCTTTCTCTCTCCTTTGTTCTCTTTCTGTCTGTCTCTCTCTCTCACGCTCACTCGCTCTGTCACCAGGCCACAATAGAGGACTATGTAAAGTGATCTTCCTCTGGCTGCATTAGAAGAAGGAGCTGCCCTCTGGCAGGCCTGCCCAGGCATCTGTTCAACACAAGTCTGGGTTCACCATGTGCCCACACATTCATCAGGGCAGAAATGAGGCTGAACACACTTCCAAACATGTCCACAGGGCGGGATGTACGCATTATGTATTTGTCTTTCTGGAGATCAGACTACAGAAAGAGAAATGGAGGGAGGGAGGGGGGGGAGGGGGCGTAACGGATGTTCTTGGCTTTGCATTTTCAACTTTGGAACATTATTCACCTAATAGAGGTAATAGAGGTACAACTCCCTCTTCCCCCCTCCTCCCTCTTCCTCCCTCTCCCCCTCTACTCTCTCTTCCCCCCTCCTTCCTCCTCCCTCTCCTCCCTCTACCCTCTCCCCCCTCCTCCCTCTCCTCTTCCCGTAGCTGAGGAAAGTGCGATCCAAACAGGAAGCAGCCTAGGGTTTACATGTGTGAGCTTCACAGCTCTGGAAAGAAATCAAAGGGATGTGACGGGCACTGCGCCGGATTTACAGCGTCGTGCACATCAATAAGTCAGACAGCTCTTCTAAAACAACTTTTCGTACAGTAATACAGTCACGCACACACAAGCACCCAGGCACACACAGGCACACACAAACTCACTCTGACAAAGGAGATCCCAGAAGACTAATTCAGACTGGTTTTGCTGGATCTTTCCCACACTTAAACCTGCTGGGGAAGGACATTCTAAATGATGTCTGCTCATGCTCTTCTTCCATCTGCCCTGCAGGCTCTTCCCTGCTCTCTGCCGAGTTGTAGTACAACATAGCTGCCAGCAGAGGTCACAAATGATTGTGGTACTTTTGGAGAACATAGCGAGCTGTTCATTCATGCAAATGCTGCTAGTCATCAAGAGAGAATGTTCAGGGTTGTTATCGTAGACGGAGTCTCTCTTAAAGAGAGACACAGAGACACTTAAAGACTTATGATTCTGATTATTCAGGCCAGAACAGGTTTCCAGGCTGCCGGTGCAAAACCCAGTGCAACACGAAGCAGTGCCCTTGCTACCTGGCTGTGAGGGAGTGTGACCCGGACCTGTGCATGACCTGCGGGGCTGCAGACCACTGGGACAGCAAGGTGGTCTCCTGCAAGAACTGCAGCATCCAGAGAGGCCTCAAGAAGGTACTGGGCTGCTCAGACCCATAGCAATACTGGGGAGTCAGATGGCTCAGCGGTTAGGGAATCGGGCTATTAATCAGAAGGTTGCCGGTTCGATTCCCGGGCGTGTAAAACAATGTTGTTTCTCTATGAATCTGTACTGCATGTGAATCGAGGTCGAAACGATCTTTAGGCCTAAGACTGATTTCGTTTTCGCATTGATAACGCCTGCGCTTTACTCTCTGATCTCACTAGCACCTTCTACTGGCGCCGTCGGATGTTGCAGGCTGGGGTACCTTCATCAAAGAGCCCGTTCAGAAGAACGAGTTCATCTCTGAGTATTGCGGGGAGGTGAGGCGCATGCGGTCATGACGACACCCAAAACATCCAGAGAAAAATTTACAAAGAGGCCAACAAAAAAAATGTACGTGTTTCCTTACTGGCTTATGGAACCTGTGTGTTTGTGTGTAGCTGATCTCCCAGGACGAAGCAGATCGTCGGGGCAGGATCTACGACAAATACATGTCCAGCTTCCTCTTCAACCTCAACAATGGTAAAGTCAAGCATCGGTTCGCCTCATCATCTTGTTGTGTCCCGCAGCACCCCAGCTGACCCAGCCATGTCTTCACAGACTTTGTTGTAGATGCCACGCGGAAGGGGAACAAAATACGCTTTGCCAATCACTCTGTCAATCCAAACTGCTACGCCAAGGGTAAGACTAGAGCCCCCAACTAAACTGGCTCCAGATACACAAAGAGCTTGTCCTAGAGAGGATTGACTGGTTGAGTTTGTTGTGGATTTTCCCGGTACCTTGTTTTTTTAACGGTTTGAATGTGGGATTGCTGCTGTTGTAGTTGTCATGGTGAATGGAGACCACCGCATTGGGATCTTTGCCAAACGGGCTATCCTGCAAGGAGAGGAGCTCTTCTTTGACTACAGGTAGTGTGACGGGGGTTTTCATCACCTCTGCTCAGAGTAGCCTCTCTTATGAAGATGACGCTTCTGTTGTTGTGTATTTTCTAATATTCTGTACTTTTTCTAATCTGTCACCCCACAGGAGCCTTGAGACCCATTGAATTTTATGCAATGTTTATGAGCACAATGTTTTGTCATTGTACACCCTTGCTGGAGAATCATGCTCTCTCTCTCCGTCTCTTTCTTCCTCCTGTTTCTCCTCTCTCTCCATCCTCTCCCCAAAAGATACAGCCAAGCCGACGCCCTGAAATATGTCGGGATCGAGAGGGAGATAGACGTGACCTAGCCGCGTGTGCGGGACACGCCCCCTCTCAGACACCTGCTCCCTCCTTCCCACAATGCCCGGCTCTGGGGAGAAGGACGGTGAGCTACAGAAAGGAAGAAGGAAGGGAAGGGACAGAGCAACACTTGTTACAAACGTCTCTCCAGAGACGTGACACTACGCCCTCATCAGCTAAGGTCATGCTTACCTGCCACATCCTACATCTCTGACATCACTGCCCCTCCCGTCGCTGGACACCCCCACCTCACAAAATCTCTGTTACCTACAAGCTAGGAAACTAAACAAGCTATTAGAATGGCGCCAGTACCTTCTATATATTCTGTGTAAGGCTTATAGTGCACAAAGAGCATCTTGCCAGTCTTGTTGTTTCTATCTAGTGCAAACAAAGAAGTAATGGTAAACCTACTATGCATTTCCGTGCTCTCTTTCTGTGGTTCAGTTACTGTACTCGTATCTGGGCCTCGTTTTCAACCTCTCTACAAGCAGTGCTAGCTTTCATCGTGTATCTAATGACGATTTAATACAGTGCATGTGTTTCTCTTCCGTCAGACACAAGCTATAAGCACATTAGCAGGAGCGTCAGCTTTGCATTGAAACGCAGCTCTGTGGAGTTTGTTAGTGTCCCGTGATGTTACCCTAGCTGTTACTCCTCATTGTAGTCAGCCTGGATGTGCTGGTTGCGGAGGTAGGGGGTATGGATATGCCTGCTGTGTGCTAAGCGTGATCTCTCTCTCTCTGTGGCTAGCATCTACACAACTTCTTCATTGTTAGTGAAATAATAACCGTGCATTTATATATCAATGTTCTGCAGACATAGGCAACCGTACAAGTAACCGACTGACTGAATGTGAACTCTGGTGGTGAAGGAGGGAGAGACTTTTCCCCTTTTGCAGCTCCACATCAGGCCTACCTTGGGCCTCTGGTACTTCAGGCAACGTCCTGTTCTTACAAAAAGCACCATTGAGTTTACATGCCAGATTTTCTGGCGACTTTCACGACAACACACCAATAGTCTTCCCTGAAAGAAAAGCTCTTAAGTGCCAAATGAATCCCAACAGAAAGCAATGGGCTGTCTTGTGTACAGCGATGTATAGTGGACAGAACTACGAGGTACTGTTACAGGTGCTTGAGGTTAACGTCATGGGAAAAGCAAAAAATATATATTTGACCAAATGGCAAGTGCCCCACCTGGATGTTGTGTAGACCCTTCTATGTAATTTCTTTATTTTCCTGACAAAAATAAATCCAGGGTTGATATTCCCCCAGCTTTTATCCTAATCCAACTTTAAAGCCCCTTTTGACATGAGCTCTTTCTGACTGGAGCTATACATTTGACTGAAGCATTATGTGAAAATGTATGCCTATGAAAATAAAACTTTAACTTTATACATGATAACTTGTCTTGTCTTGAATAATCATTATTTGTTATGTCTGTATTCATATACCAACTTTGTGAGATGCTAATTAAAATTAATGTATATTTCTCCGTTTTTTGTTCCATGAGGGGGAAACTGAATAAACAAAACAAAGATCTATTTTCCTTCAAGCTTCTTTATTGAAGTGATGGTTTGGTTTTGCTTTCATTTACATAGTTATGGTTATTTACAGTGAAACAAATTACAAAACAAAACCAAGATTACAGAGAATCAATATTACAGCAGGAGAACGGACCTCCTAAACGTCAGTGCGGCCACAGACAGGACAGCAGCTTGTCTCTGGTGCCTCCTGCCACAGTCAGCAGGGGGTCCCAGAGAGGCCTCCTGCTCAGGGGGCTCCTTCCTCTAACCTGCCTGCTCCTCACCTCCAGACCCTCTGCCTCCCTGGGGCCTGTCTGTCTTCTGTTGCTCCTCTCCCCACACCCTCTCACCCCTCGAGACCCACCCCCGGTCAACCCTACAACTCTGGCCCTGCCTCCCTGCGAGCTGTTGGACGAGCGGGAGCCAGAGCCACAGCCAACCAGAACAGCCCTCTGTGAAGTGCTGGTCGTGACTTGACGATGTACAGTGTATGTCATGCCGTGGAGAATCAAGATTGGTGGACCCGTACCGGAGTAGGAAGGAGCCACCGGGACATACATTATCTCTGCTCACTCTGCTATTGGTGGATATCTAACGGTGAGTTGGATCGGTTACTTCAGTGCACGGATGCTTCTCATCAGACACATCATCTCACATCAGCAGAAGATCCTCGTAACAAACTGGGTGAACACACAAACCTACACGTCTAACTGTGCATTCGATCACACACACACACACACTCTCACTCCAGGGACCACGCATGGACAAGCTAGTGTGTTGCTAGGCAGGGTGCACATACTGAACAGTTCCTTCGAAATGAAACAAGTGAGACACATTGCAGCGTGGAGATGTACGTAATACATAAATAAGTCGACTTGTTTTCTTTGAAGGCTTCAAAGTATATTTGACCACGGCTCTTAAACTGGTCTAATATGAACTCTGTAAGAGGTGATTGTCCATCTGACTGAAACACGACATCTTGATCATTGCTCATAAAAAGGAAAATGACTCGACACTCTATGTTATCTCAGTGTGGTTCACCATTCATTATATCTAACACACTGTAACAAAGATTTTGTGGGAAAAATCCAGGTATGGTAGTATCTAAAGATCCAAACCATTTATTATGTTTGTAACACCTGGGATAAAATATACATTGAGTGTGCCCTCTTTTGTTAAGCTTCTACAGTACTTGTTACACAACATGTTGTTTGATCCTAGGTTCTCCTACCGAAAGGACAAGGAACTGATCACAGGTTTTCAGACAAGATCTGAATGAGTTTGTCCTGCAGAAGCCAGGCACAACATTATTCTTTCCATTTGGAACATGTCAGAAAGCTGTGATGGATGGTGCTATGAGCAACATTACAGAGAGAAGCAGCCAGGCTTACCGTCTGTCTATATTACACAGTAACCAGAAGATTTACATTCAAATCTCTTCATCGCCACTGATTTGCTTAATTAAAACAGCATTCATAAATAAATAAATTAACATCGAAACACCTTAATCACATACTTCAGTATAGATATGCTTGACATCCTAATGCAAGCGTCTGCAAACGAAGCGCACACACACAAACATCTTCAGTGATCTACGCTGGAAGCAGCTGATATTATTGAACGTCATCGCAAAGGTCATCATGCTCTAGTAATGCATGGGCTTATGACAAAAAAATGATCTACATGTTCTCTTCATTTCAACACTACTTCAGTGCTTTAGCTTCAAAGGGCGATACGTGAGGATGCTTTGGTTCCACCACCACACACTAAGTGGATTCCCTGACCGGAATATCCTTTCTCCAATTCCTCTAACCGCCAACCGTCTCTATGCCGAGGGTGAAATGTGAACGTATGTGATTATACAGCCTTGTGAACAGGAAGCTGAACAGGAGACAGGAAGCTAAGAAGCAGCAGTGACAGAAAGACTCTGTCCTATGGTACGTGCCAACGGTGTGGTGACGGTGTGGTGAGAAGTACAAAATCTGCATTTACACTGTGGTGGTCCCTTGTACTGTACAAAATGCCACTGTGGGTGTCCTGTATGAGTGCATATGTATGTGTGTGTGTGTGTGTGTATGTGTGTGATGTATGAGTGCGTATGTGTGTGAGTGTATATGTGAATATGTGTGCTGTATGCGTGCGTATTTGTGTGAGTGTGTATGTGTGTGTGTGTACATGCGTGTAAGTTTGCTTTTCCAGCTGTTGGTGAGAGACTTTCTCTAGTTCATGTAGGATTTTCTGGATGTCAGGGAAGTTGGTTTGGGTCACTAATGCCCCTGTGCTCTGACTGTGGACTGAACTATTGAGAGCATTCACAAAGAAAACAAGACATATATAAGAGAAACACTGCCCTGAATGAGGACTCCAGCTGAAGTCCCATCCCTCGTTAAATTCATCGGCACAACCTTCACTCCAGATTAGCAACAGTATTGGTGAAACTTATTCTACAGCACCAAGGCATCGTATGGTTCCCCAAGTTGTACCTTTATCACAATATGTTGCTCACAGCATTCGGATGGCTGCTTAGTTCCTCAGCCTAAATGTACGACGCATTCACTTTTACATATTTCTAGTGGATCAGTATAGTATAGTACTTTGCAAAGCTGCTAACTCCTGACACTAGGGCAAATCTGTATCGTAAAAATGAGTCCGCTTTTGTATAGGTATACATTTTCATAGGCTGCAATACATCAAATACAAGTGAATGTGCCTTCCACATTCTTGACATGTATCATCTCAAAGCTTATGCTCCATGCTTTACTGTGCACTGTCTCTTCATCTGGGCCCAAAGCGAGGGGAGATGGTTAACCCATGATTCATGGGTGCAAATGTATTTTTAAGTTTTCACATCTTTCATTAATCTGGGATATTGCACCATCTCTCCAGTGTCAATTGACACACAGGCCAAAGCAGAAGAGACAGGAAGCTATGTTTTTATCCAAATGGCTGCATGGGATTGACATCCCATGGACATCCCATTGGATACAGTAAATGACATTCATTTATCAGAAATGGGCCCAAAACAGCAACATTAGGCTGAGTGCTTTATACATAATGTAATAATACGTGAATTGTGGTTTCGATGAAATCACATTTTATCAGTCTACTATCTAAATCTACGTGTAGATGAACTATCATGGTTATTTCTGACCTAGCTAATTTTGCTCTGATGAGGCACTTCTGTTGGTCACCCTGCAACACAGTGTGAGACTTGTTGGCTACTCACGCAATCGGGGCTTTGTTCGAGCTATGAACCCTACAAAAATAGAACACATCGAAACACAAGGTAGAGCACCAGGCATCAGATCACACACCTGGGGGAAAGTCAACAATACTGAAAAATAAATCACAACACTATCAGACAAGCTGAAGGAAATCAGAACAGGTATCTGTGTTTGTCCTAGGCGCCAAATCCTCCCCTCCTCACGCAAGTCCTGTGATGCTAGTCGCTCCTGAATTCTTCCTCGATTTCCGGAAGGTTCTTCTTCTCCTTGCGCAGCGTCTCGGTCAGAGGCCGGGCACTGCTGGGCGACTCCAGGTTCTTGGGCTCGTTGGTGTGGTAGCTGCCTTTCTGGCGGTACACGTAGATGTAGATGCTGTACATGCCTCCGAAGAGCAACATCATCGCCAGGATAACAACCACTGCACGTAGAAATACAGACAACCAAGACAACCACAGTTAAAGGAAGAAGCAATGGATGTCTACAAACAGAGAATCAATTTGAGCCACAGTGTGCTTTCGGAACTAATACATAGTTTGACCTGACAAATTGACCTGTGTCGCAATTTTTTCTGTAAAATATATTCACTTTACAGAAGGTAACCCTTATGATCAATATAATTACAGTATAGTTCCTTATCTGCCATGACAGATCGTTTTACACCAATCCACTGGATTCTATGAGACCAAAGGTATAATTGTTCAGACAGCTGCATATTGCCATGAGCTAGACATTAGTCACTGAAGTTGTCCTGTAAGAGAAGGGCACAGAAGGGACAGAGCACTCTACTCCAATCATCAGTCCCGGTGTGATGTTCAGCATTACCATGCCCTGAATGATCGTTGAGACTATCATCTATCAACAATGAGCGGTAGAAGAAGAGGAGAAGAACGCAGTAAGTATAGCTGATCCTGTTAAGGACTCTGACTGGGACGAGGCAGACTGGCTGAGAGTCAGAGTAATCCTGGAATCATGTCTCTTATGTCCTTGGAAAATCGATTCCAGATTCTGGCATCTGTACAGGTCACCTCAACATATCAAAGTCCCTTCCCCCCCGCCCCCCCCCCTCCTCTGGTCCTCCCTCCCCCACATGTATTTCACTATGATCATAAGGATTATGTGGATAAGGAACTAATATCTTAATTATCTCCAATGATCCATTTCCAGACAAAAAGACAAATGACAGACATGTAGATGTTGTCCCTTATAGAGCATGAAATATCAGGCACGGTTCTATATGAATACTTAAAGCCTATTATAGTATCTGAAGGCCTTCCAGATTTTGGGATCAGTAGGGTTTAGTCAAATAGATTATTCCTAACTGTTGTTAAGACAGACAGACAGAGAGAGAGAGAGAGAGAGAGAGAGAGAGAGAGAGAGAGAGAGAGAGAGAGAGAGAGAGAGAGTGAGAGAGAGAGAGAGAGAGAGAGAGAGAGAGGAAGAGAGAGAAAGAGGCTTAAGACTAGAATATAAAGTCAGGACTCCCAGATGTCATTCACTGACAGACAAAAACAGTGGATTCAGCCATATCAAAAACCCTAAGAGTACGCTCTTCCACAGTCATGGAACCCAGATTGGTTAGAATAATAAAACAGCAATAGCTCACCTGTCAACCAAAACAAGCCTAGGTCATCATGGATGTAGTAGTATTCTGGAAAGGAAGAAAATATGTGTGTCAGGTACTGCAGGTTACGTAAGTCAATCTAAACTACGTTACGGTGCATTGTCGGGACATTGAGTCTTACCAATGCCCGTGAACCAGGGGTCCACCTCCCAGGGCACGTATCCCAGGATGGGCGGGAACGCCCCGCAGATGGACTCGGAGACGTAGCCTTGTATTGTGACGGGAGGGTTCGTCTCGTTGGGCCGGAAGAAGGTCTTCAGAGGAGCATGGATGTTGTACCTCACCCCCGATATGCAACCAATAAAACCAGGGCTGTTGTGTCTCTGAACCTCATAGTCAATGTCACCCACCTCTGAAGGAGAAAGGAGACAGTAGAAATACCATCTCAGATATGTGTCAGATCTTACCTGAAGAACAAAGACATAAGCCTGAATCAGGAGGGACCTGGTGGGATAAGGTGGACTCTTACCCATCACCCTCCCCATGAACATGGACTTGGGTGAGTCAAACCTAAAGTCCTCGATCAGGGCAATCTTCTCAATAAAGGGCTCCATATAGTCCACCTACAGGCAACACACAAGCATCCACTACAGTATAACCTGTTGTATTTTGTACATGATGTAGCAAAATGATACAGCCAAATACGGAATAAAAGGTTGTACCTGTGTTTTGATGGTTCGGTTGTGTCTGGTGATGTTGACGTAGTGTGGGAAGCCATCCGCCAGGTTCCTGTATGCCAGCTGGTACTTGTGGGTGATCAAGCCTAGCTTGTACCTCAGGTGTAGACTCCCTGCAGACGTAAGGGAAACCTCATCAGCTCATCCTCATACTTCCCAGATATTATTGTATTGTATATTGTATTCTTGATCGTATTGGGAAACATGCAATGGGCATTTTTCAGAGGTCTTCTTCTTAAGACGTGTTAACTTCATTGTCATCTCAGAGACATTCTCTGCCTGCAGGCGAAGGGAGAGCTCTCCTACCGTCCTTCCTGAGGATGACCGCCATGTAGTCCTGGATGAAGGAGCTGATGTAGAGCAGCACGGCCGGGGTGTGGAGCGTACTGAAAGCTGAATTCGATGTCGTCGCTGGTGTCGTTGTAACCCAGGCTGAAGTTGCGGAAGTGAGGGTCCAGCCAGTTAGCCCACACAGCCTCGTCAGAGATGGCCTTCTTGCGGATGTCATAGCGCAGCCACGAGCCAATCTCAAAGTAGGCCCCGATGTCTTCGAAAACAAAGGATGGTTAAAGTGGTGGTGTCATATGTGTCAGGTGACTTTCATGTCGGGATATTTAAAGGTACTTTACCTCAGCAATTATTTAGACTCGGTACCATTCCTGACCTACCTTTATGGCAGTAGAAGCCTTCAAAGGCTGTGTTGTTGCAGTCACACGTGTAGGCAGCGTAGCCCTCTAGACACTGGCCGTCGTTTCGACACGGTATGGTGGCATTGAGACACTGGCCTGTGCAGTTCCTCCGGATCCCTTGTTCCTCGTTCACCTTCCCCTCCAGGTCCAGAGTCACTCCGTTCATCCGTAACCCCCGGAGACAGCCCAGGTACGGTCGATTGGTCCGATTGGCCGAGCCTGGTTATACGAGATAGCACTCTGAGTTTGTCTTTTACACAGAACATTGTAAAGACAAAGTAATAATAATAATATCTACTGGCCAACTAACTTATCAACTGACGTGGAATTAGCGACATATACAGATTCAGAAACTAACAGGAAGTTTAAACCTGCAAACACCATGCTCCCCTCTTTAACCTACCAATGAGGAGCGGGTGGGTGAACTCCATGGTGACGAAGGTCTGCCCAGGGAAGCGTTTGATTGCCCAGGGTTGGTAGTCCACTTTAATCCTGGCCACCTTCACATTGAGCTCAGCCTGGACATAGTGCCACTCGTTATCGTTAAGTGGCATGGGAGAATGCAAAGTCACGTTGAGAATGCCGTCCCCAACCAGGAATATAAAGGCCAGGTCTTGGGTGGCTGGGAAGGGAGAAGAAAATATGACCAAGGAGGACAAGACAAGGAAAACATTTGGGTTGCAGGTCTGTTTAGGCTGCTTCTCTGTCGACGCTATCGCCCTGACATACTGTTGAGCTCGATGCGTATGAAGTTGCGGCGGTGCTCGTCGGTGTTCTCCAGGAAGACGCCGTGGTCGCGGTAGGTCTTGAAGTGGAAGGAGATGTCCACACTGCTGCCAGGCTTGAAGGTGGGGAAGGTGATGTACGTGGGCTTGGTGAAGGATATGGTGTTCCAGATGTTTCCTGTGTGGGACAGAGTCTGACGTGAGATTCAGAACCAGCCAACAAAGACAACTCAGTCTTTCCAAGGAGGGGCGGGGTAAAGTTTTACTCACTGTCGCCATGGCAACGTAGAGGCCCTAGACTGAAGTGGGCCTCAGAGCCGGTCCTGTTAGTGTCCCCTACCACCACCTTCCTCACTGGCAGGTGATCCCTCCAGTCCAGGTAGCCCTTATCTGTATACCTGTACAGAACAAAGATGGAGGTTAGAATGAACACTAAACTGGCAGTTTATATATATGTATCTGTTCTCTCTCTCTCACCATTGCCGGTAGTCTGCGTCGCAGTTGCACTGGAAGCGGGAGTCAGCGCAGGTCTGGTTGATAGAACAACCACACTTCTGGCTCTCGCGGAAAGTCCCGCCCCAGTAGTAATGACTGTCATTATTCCTGCCGATCCAATAGCCGTACGGCCTTCCGTCTGAAAGTGATGTGGACAGAGCCAAACAGGAACGCATCAGCCGTCGCAACGCATCAACAGTATATCAGATGCACGTTGGCCAATCCCACTCACTGGGGGTGTTGAGGAGGCGGGACTTGTAGCAGGAGTAGCTGATCCACTGTTCACAGTACATGGAGGTGTTGGCCAGCGCTGTCACTTCGTCCCAGGAAGCGTTCCAGTAGTTGACGTCTCCGATGAAGGGCCGGTCCACCGTGCTGCCGGACACCTTGGTGCTCTCGACACGGTCATGCATTATCACCGTCCAGGCCTTGTACGCTGAGGAGAACGAGAGAGAGAGAGAGACAGGCAGAGAGAGAGAGAGACAGGCAGAGAGAGAGAGACAGGCAGAGAGAAAAGAGAGAGACAGGCAGAGAGAGAGAGAGGCAGAGAGAGAGAGACAGGCAGAGAGAGATAGAGACAGGCAGAGAGAGAGAGGTGCAGAGAGAGAGAGAGACAGGCAGAGAGAGAGGCAGAGAGAGAGTGGGGAAGGTAGAGAGAGAGAGAGAGAGGCAGAGAGAGAGTGGGGGAGGTAGAGAGAGGGGGGGATAGAGACAGAGAGAGAGAGGGTGGATTTAATCAGTATCTAGAGACGTCATATTTTCCCAGACAGTTCTATAGAAACACTGGACCCTGTCTAATCAGGATTCACATGAAACGCATTAATAGGTTTGTATGATTGCATTGCGCTGGGTGGAAAATCCTGGGCCCTGAACCAATTAGTGTCTCTGGGCCCAAATGTGTTATCCTCTGCCATTGTTGAAATTCATTACGTGATACACAAGCAGATGGCCAGGCTTAATCTTCTGTCTTTTCATGTTCCTCAGATATTTATTGAAAACAACCACACGATTACTATTTGAAAACACCCTGAGACATATTTAGCTCTGTGGATACAGCTGTGATCCAATGCATGGATTACACACGTGACAGTGACAGTGACAGTGACAGTGGCTGCTCACATTTCATCATACAGTACACCTCAAACGGTTTCAATGGTCCACTCAGGTCCGGGTCAATGGTGTAGTTGCCTGACCCATAGTTCCCATGGAGCCTGTAGGCTTCACAAGATTCCTTGTACACAGCTGTTTGGTGGGGAGACAAAGGGGTACAGATTTATGTAGGGGTCCAACACGGCAAAGTATAGCATCATTTATTTTGCCTTTTTATCTTAGACAATCACTTCCGTGTCATGAGGCTGTACTCACAGTTGTGACACACTTCTCCTTTATATCCAGTGTTCTCACACAGGCAGATGAAGTCGTCCCAGGACTGGATGCATCGGCCTTCGTGTTCACACGGGTTCGGAGTGCATCTGGACGCCGAAATAAAAGTCAAGTGAACAGCCGGTCGCCAGAGCGACAGGACCTCGTCTAGTTCTGTCTGTTCCCAGATGAAAGGCTTGAGTGACAGATGGGCGAGGGTGATAGAGAGAGAGGTCACTCTCTCCCCTCACCTTTTATGAGGTGAGATTTAGAGGCTGAGGCGTTCTGGGTGGGGGTGGGGGGTTGGATGGTGGTCAGTCGCAAGTAACAGCAGACACCTAACTTTATAGACTTGTGCTTTGACAGAAACGCATTTACAAGTCCTTCACATAAGAAAACCAGTGAAAATAGAATCTAATCCTATAAAATGCCATATGGCAGGAGCACGATATGACTATATGAGTCCTATATAACATGTGACAGATATAACCACATCATATATCACACGGCGCATACTACAGTGTGGCATGGGGCACTGAGTGAAAAGTGTTCCTTGTGCTTGCCCGTACATAACGCTAACGCCCGTACATAACGCTAACGCCTGTACATAACGCTAACGCCCGTACATAACGCTAACGCCCGTACATAACGCTAAGCATAAGCCCAGCCTTAAAATAAATCTCTGGACAATGTCGACTGTGTTATGCCACTCGTCTGTCATTGAAGAGAGAGGGGAAGTTTATGGCTGTTCCCACGTCCATTCATCTCTATAGGAACCTTGACTCTGTGACGGCAGCATGCTAGGAGGATGGTTGGTGCAGTTAGGCTAATCTATACAACATCATCAATGATGTGATTACGCGTGACGATGGAATCGGGAAATGACCCACCTCTAAACTCTACAATGCTGCACAGCCGAGCCTGTACCCGCCCCCACCACACACACACACACACACACACACACACACACACCTGTCTGTGATGCCACAGGTGCCCAGAAGAAGCTCAGCGTAGCGTCCCCATTGCCGCTGCAGGATGATGTCGATGTCCAGCTGCTCGTTGTCGATGTAGATCTGCTGCATGCAGCCGTGGAAGTGGTTCAGCTTGGTCTCACACTTCCTCACTGTGTTGTTGGTCTTCGGACAACCTGAGGGTTCGGACAACCAATCAGGAAGTCATTTAGCAGACGCTCTTATCCAGAGCGGCTTACAGTAAGTACAGGGACATCCGAGGCAAGTAGAGTGAAGTGCCTTGCCCAAGGACACAACGTAATTTGGCACGGCCAGGAATTGAACTAGCAACCTTCAGATTACTAGCCCGATCCCCTAACCGCTCAGCCATCTGACTCCCCTATGTTCACATCGCTGACAAGGACAAGGAGGTTCAATGCAACTCTGATTCTATGACTGTGATGAATGAGAAATGGTTTGGGTCAAGCGTCCACCTCCAAAGAAGTAGCGGTCTCCGGTGCGGACGGTGAAGGGGTTGGTGATCTTCAGAGGAGAGCCCTCGTCGTCGTCGATGGTGATGGTCATCAGGTTGTCCCTGGCAGCCAGATCCACCGTGTGCCACATTCCATCATTCAAACGGTAACCTGGGGCAACAACATCCTGCCGTCAAAACTACAGTCTGCAAACATCGCAACCTCCATACGGTTCATTCACCGTGTTGAACCTATGTAGAGTGGACAGTGTACAGGAAGTGATGTCGATGTTGTGATGTATATCCCACCTGCAGCAAACTGCAGTTTCTTCTTGCCAGGCTGCATGATGGTGACGTTGACCTGGCCCTCACTTAGGCCCAGCTCCAAAGCCCCCAGGTCGTCGGCAAAGCGTGTGAACATCAACAGGCCCGTGTAGTCCCAGGAGCGGAACTTAAACTTGACAAACATACGCGCCTTCCGGAAGAATCCAGGCACCTGCAGGTAGTTGTTGGGTCCAGCGAAGGTCATGGGCTTCCACAGAATGTCACGGCATGCATAATGCATCTTTTTCTGAGGAGAAGAACGCGGAAAAGAGAGTTTACTCCTCAAGGGGGTTTGCGTTTTGTTAAACGACTGACCTTTGAGATGCCACCATGCAGTGAGAGTGTGATTGGACGATGAGTTGAACAGGATAAGTGTCTGATGGGAAAAAAAGGCTCAACCTGCCGAGGGATGCGTATCTCTGGCTCCTCCCTCTTGGCCATGTTGATGATATTGACCCCGTTGATGAAGACGTTTTCCAGGCAGCCCCGGAAGTTGAGCTTGTCTGGAAGGTGGGGCTGGTTGGGCTCAATCACCCCCCCTATGTAGAGCTAGGAAGGGAAACCCGGACAAAGGATGACATCGTGGGCACGATATATCATGAAGAAGAGAGATGTTTGAAGAGTTGTGCTCGATGACGCACCTGCTTGTCCAGGTCCAGGTAGGTGAACTCTCCATTGCAGATGGCCGTCTCTTTCTGACTGTCCACGGTGAAGTTGACTTGGCGGCCGTAGCGTTTGATGGTGACGTAGTGCCAGTGCTGGTCGTCCAGAATGTTACCCCACAGTCATCGTGGTGCGACCATCCACCTGGTGAACTGCACTGCTTCCTACAAAACAGACAGCAGAGTATTATAAAACGTCATTCATATACAGTGTGTCTAATACAGTTTGATTGATGCCATTGACCTCAACAGAGTCTGATTCTAAAATCTGTGAGAAGCTTGAAGCTTTAGAGATATAACAAACAGGTTGAGGAGATCCACAGTCATCGATCTAGCCGGATGTCTAGATATCTCCTCCCAGCAGCCTAATGTCTTCATTTCAGAAATGAGACAAGCCAGTCTCACACTGTTCCCTGAGATTAATGACAAACACCGACAAGCAGAAAGGAACGCTCTCTACTTTCTTCCTTCCACACAGCACGGTTGGAATAATTCACCCACACTAGCTGTCCTGTATCCCCCACCGCCTCCTCACAGAGAGCGGCCTCTCCCCCACCCCTGCCTCGCAGAGAGCTGCCTCTCCCCCACCCCTGCCTCACAGAGAGCGGCCTCTCCCCCACCCCTGCCTCACAGAGAGCGGCCTCTCCCCCACCCCTGCCTCACAGAGAGCGGCCTCTCCCCCACCCCTGCCTCACAGAGAGCAGCCTCTCCCCCACCCCTGCCTCACAGAGAGCTGCCTCTCCGCCACCCCTGCCTCACAGAGAGTGGCCTCTCCCCCACCCCTGCCTTACAGAGAGTGGCCTCTCCCCCACCCCTGCCTCACAGAGAGTTGCCTCTCCCCCACCCCTGCCTCACAGAGAGTGGCCTCTCCACCACCCCTGCCTCACAGAGAGCTGCCTCTCCCCCACCCCTGCCTCACAGAGAGCGGCCTCTCCCCCACCCCTGCCTCACAGAGAGCAGCCTCTCCACCACCGCCTCCTCACAGCCAGACACGCAGGAGACCCTCCGTACCCAGGCAGATGGTGAGGTAGAGGCGTCCCTTCTTCAGCTCCAGGGTGAGGAGGTCTCCCTGGATGCCCTCACTGTGCAGCAGCAGGCCGTCCTGCTCCAGGGTCTTGAAGTTGAGGGCAAAGTGGTCCTGCAGCGTGCGGAGCTTCTGGTCTGGGTACTGGTAGACCACCGAGTCGTCTCCGTTCATCTGCATGACGTAGGAGTCTGCCACACATGGTTAGAGGTTTAACGGTCTTCGTTTTAGTGTTCTTGGATTATGAAAAGACATTGAGAAGCAGAACTTGACCTGTGCTGACTACCAGGTACTATACAGCATGTACCTGTGGCCGTGTGCCTCGGTGAGCGATAGCTTAATAAGTTATACTAGCTTAATAACTTATCATAAGTTAATAAGCATTGTGAGATCAAATGATTGGTGTGAATTGATTGAAACTTGATACTGTACCCTGTGACAACACCAATGAAAAGGCATTGGAGTCACACAGAGGAATGGTGCTTGTGTCAGTATCACAGGGTATCTTGAAAGGCCTTGTCGGTTGGTATCAGTGTTTACCGTAGGCACAGCCAAAAACCTCCAGCCGGACACCAATCTTGCCCCCGTTCTCGGTGTTCCAGCCCAGCGGCAGCAGGCGGATGTGTTTGGCAGTGAAGGGGTAGTGGAAGACATTCCTCTTCACCTGGTTGTAGTTCCAGTTCCCTGGCAGTGTCTGGGGAAAGCACCGAGAGAAAGACAGAGAGAGAGAGGAGAAAGACAGAGAGAGGAGAAAGACAGAGAGAGAGAGGAGAAAGACATAGAGAAAGACAGAGAGAGAGAGGAGAAAGACAGAGAGAGAGAGGAGAAAGACAGAGAGAGAGAGGAGAAAGAGAGAGAGAGAGAGGAGAAAGACAGAGAGAGAGTAGAAAGACAGAGAGAGAGGAGAAAGACAGAGAGAGAGAGAGAAAGACAGAGAGAGAGAAAGACAGAGAGAGAGAGGAGAAAGACATAGAGAAAGACAGAGAGAGAGAGAAAGACAGAGAGAGAGGAGAAAGACAGAGAATACAGAGAGAGAGAGGAGAAAGACAGAGAGAAAGACAGAGAGAGAGAGAGAAAGAAGAGAGAGAGAAATACAGATAGAGAGAGAAAGAGAGAGAGAGAGAGATAAAGACAGAGAGAGAGAGAAAGAGAAGATAGGAGAAGACAGAGAGAGAGAGTAGAAAGACAGAGAGACAGAGGAGAAAGACAGAGAGAGAGGAGAAAGACAGAGAGAGAGAGGAGAAAGACATTCAGTCAACGCACAAGTTTTGTCTCTCTCAATGACTACAGATAAACAGTTGAATACAAATTATTCTTGCTAGCGCCGTGGCTAATGTGGTGATGATGTCTAATTGGTACTCCGTGGGGGGAAAATGCATCTAATCAACTGCTGCCCGGTCGACTCTTGCTAACATGAGTCACCAGCAGAGATCCCTCATAGATCTAAGTGAAGCCCCCCGACCCCCATCACCACCCCCACGACCACCACCACCCATCACATGCAGCCTCCCCTGTTCTGCCTCCACATTACCGAGTTGCCTCCTTTCATGACGTAGGGGGTCCAGGAGTCGGGCCGGTCCCCGTAGAGCAGGGTGTACTTGGTGACCCAGTCATAAGAGTTGAAGGTGCCCTGCGTGGCGATGGCCACGATGCGGTACTTCCTGCCCAGGTCCACCTGCAGCCAGGGCTGCCTGTCCCTGGGGGCGGGTGACCAGCCACTACTTCCTGAGCGGGAACACACACAGGAAGCAGATCAATGAGGAAAAGCCAACACGTATGGCAAAAGTGTAGGAGCAGAAAAGCACACATAGACTGTACTGTATGCATACGATGAATAAATACCAGCGAATATATGATTATGCAATCAGTCAAGAGCTTACCATACAGTTTGGCAAAGTTGGCGGAGTATAGAAAGTTGTATCTGGAGGAGGCCAGGAAAGAGGAGGCATATAGCTGAGTGACCAGGGGGTCGACACATTCTCCTGGAGAGACAACAGAAGAGGAGGTTTAACACAAGGCCTGCAGTCCCCTTTTATCTGTAGACTTGTATCCATAGAGTAAACTAGTTAAAAGGTAATGGTGTATTCTACTACTGTCACTCTATGACGTTCTAATACTGTGGGACATGTAAGTAGTTTTGTAAGTGGGTTTCTTCCCAGACACACCTAACCCGTTTATTTCAGCTGTAATAGAGAGAAACCTTCATCTCAGACAAATACAGAGACACCTTGTAATTGTCTATGAGATGAATGATTGCAATACAAAGTTAATTACACACTCAATCCGCATCAGGCAGACGGAACGAATCAAATCGGCAGGAGGCTTTCAGCTTTTAGCCAAGCACATTAGCTTGATGTGTTTCTGTGTATACGTGTATGTGTGTACTTGAGTGAAGAGAGAAAGAGAGAATGAGAAAGGGAGCCTGTTTGTGTGGGTTAGAATGTGGAGCTATAATGATTGCACTCTGCCATCGCATTGAGAGACTGCGGATATGTCTGGGTGATAGCTGGTGTTATTCTCCATCTGCCTGCTGGACAGATAGGAGGGAAATGATTCAGGTCCTGCATCTCCTCGTGCCATCCGCTGAGAACCCTGTCCCACGCCCTCTGCAATTAGGCCTCCCCATAACTCTGCCTAATCTAGCCATTGCCGCAGACTCACCCACGAGGCCATCACTTAGGCTACTGGGAACCACTGTTTTATCTTATAGGCTTAAACATGCCTGTAACTTCACCCGACAGCTAACTGAGGTAGAGATGGAAGAGAGCTCTATAGGCAGAGGAACACACAGTGAGCTAAACTAACTCCAGAACAAAACAAAAACAATGGAATATGATCTGGAATATGTTTTTTTGCGACAGATTCGACAGAAGGGTTCTGTACGTGTATCTAGACTGGGAGTCAGTGACTTCCTCTCCTCTCTAATGGGATTGAGGTGGAGTCGTTTCTATTCCAGTCACTGAGGTCAGGTGGGGAGCTGGGGGGGAGGAAACAGGTGGAAGCTAAAAAGAGAGATGTTAGCAGAATTAGTATTCCGGCTGCAGACGGAGGGAGGTGAGAGAGAGTTTAGTCTCCTCCCTGAGCGCTCCTCATGGGGAGAAGAGACAAGAGATGAGCACTGGTGCCAAAAAGCTCACAAATGATATTGCAAATGGATAACCTAACACAGCTGCGTGTCTGTGCTCTGCCTGTAGGTTTCCCACCAAAATAGGTGACAACTTGCAGAGCAGTGCTACGCTTAACAAAGATTATGTCACCGCTAAAAAACATATTCAAATGCAACCATCCCTTTTCTCAAGGACAGCACACTGAGGTGGTAGGAATCATCTTAGTAAGAGAAATGTGACCTTGACAGTCTGTCTCCCCTTTGTCTGCATGTCTGACGTATAAACAACCTTGCAAGGCTATCCTGTGTTTCCCCCCGGGAGAGGTGACAGACTGTAAATCGGCTCTATCGTTTCCAACGGAACAATAGTATTGTTAGCTGTGCGGATAGCTGTGGTAGCTGGCTAAAGTCGCGTTTATGAAAGGTGGTCATTTCGTGAAGGAGTCCGAGGACAAACATGGAACAGGCAAATGAGGGGAAGTGAAAGTGACAGGTGACGAGATAACATCCGTCACAAAATCACCATGGAGATTACCTTACACGAAGAGGGTTGGGTTCCTGTCAACCGTTCTCAGTTGCACTTGTTTTGATCTTCCTGGTGAAGAGTGCAGTCTTGGAGGGAGGAGCATGAAAGGCAAGGCTCAGACCTCCAGACTACTGCAGGTTGGACCAGGACACTCAATGCCCCACCCCTCCCAGTGGGACGCTCTGCTCCTCCTCTCCCTCTCTGCTCCCCCTCTCCTCCTCTCCTCCTCTCCTCCTCTCCTCCTCTCCTCCTCTCCTCCTCTCCTCCTCTCCCCTCTCTGCTCCCCTCTCCTCCTCTCCTCCTCTCCTCCTCTCTCCTCCTCTCCTCCTCTCCTCCTCTCCCTCTCTGCTCCCCTCTCCTCCTCTCCTCCCCTCCCTCTCTGCTCCCCTCTCCTCCTCTCCCTCTCTGCTCCCCTCTCCTCCTCTCCTCCTCTCCTCCTCTCCTCCTCTCCTCCTCTCCCTCTCTGCTCCCCTCTCCTCCTCTCTCCTCCTCTCCTCCTCTCCTCCTCTCCCTCTCTCCTCCTCTCTCCTCCTCTCCTCCTCTCCTCTCTCTCCCCTCTCCTCCTCTCCTCCTCTCCCTCTCTGCTCCCCTCTCCTCCTCTCCTCCTCTCCCTCTCTGCTCCCCTCTCCTCCTCTCCTCCTCTCCCTCTCTCTCTCCCCTCTCCTCCTCTCCTCCTCTCCTCTCTCTGCTCCCCTCTCCCTCCTCTCCTCCTCTCCTCCTCTCCTCCTCTCCTCCTCTCCCTCTCTGCTCCCCTCTCCTCCTCTCCTCCTCTCCCCTCTATGCTCCACTCTCTCCTTTCAACATCCATATCTCTCCGTCTCTGCCAGCTTTGTTCTTTTCTTTTCTCACAGACTCTCTTATCGCTCTGCCAATGCTATAAAGGATCCTTACAAAATACTTCCTCACACTCCTCGCACACACACACACAGCCACTTCTCAAGTGAGCGTAGTGATGTCGTAGTTGCTAAAACATTCACCCGGAGTCTCTCCAGAACATTCCGTCCTCAGCGCCCCTGCACGCTCCCTGTCTCTCTCGATACCTCCCTGCACCACAAGTTGGTCTCTGATTCCATCTATCATTAAACGGCGAGGGGAGTTTGCATGAGGAGGTCTGGGCCCAGGAAATGCTTACTCATCAGTCTTGTGTTACTGGAAGATAAACTGGGCAGTCTGGGCTGACACATCACTACTGCTGGGTCATACATAAAGATAGATATAGATTTATAGATACGTAGATAGCCCTTCCGTCCGTTGACATCCGGCATCACTCAGGGGCTGATGATGTAGCATACCTAATTCATCCATGATTCACATGAATCTTCTGGATTTGCAGCCCCTTCCAGGTGTACCACCAAAGTACACAGGGACAGAAGCAAGCAATAGAATAAGATATTAATTATTTATGGTTAAGGTGGGGGGGTATCTGAGGCGAGGGAAGGAGGGGAACTGAAAGCTGCAGAGTCAAAGTCAAATGTTTCAGATGGGGTTCAGTGTTCTGCACTTATCTAAAAATAGAACGGCAGAGTTGCACACTAGTACATCCTCTCCCCTTCATCTCTAGAAAGAACTATGCCTCTCATGGAGGCTTAAACAGTCTGTCTGGGGACTGCATCTGCTCAGGCTAACCAGAACACATCACAATCACATAACACAATCACATAACACAATCACAGAACACAGAGCAATCACACACAACAAACAACAAACACACCCAGTCAGCCCACTGCAGGGCACCAGGGAGTACCCAGCCTGCATTAAGCCCCACCCCGGATCAGATCAGGGTTTTTTTGGAGTCTCCATTTTAGTCTGGCACAGCTCCACTGAGCACATTTCACTAACAGCCTTCCGGTGCAGATTTACAATGCTGCTCGCCTGCCTGGCTGCCTGGGTGCCTGGCTGCCATGCTCCTTGACCACTGTCCCAGACGTGCAGGCCTCCGCCCAGACACACATGCACAGCCAGCCCAGGGTCCTACACTTTCAGCACATAGCCACGCTACAGAACCCCTCCACCCCCCCCCACCTCCCCCGCTACCCATCAAAGCTCCACCCCCTTGTCACGCCACATACAGACACACTGCCCATCAACACCATGTCCCCCCCCCGCTCCTTCCCCCCCCTCGCACACACACACTACCCATCAAAACCATTTACCCCCCACTTCACAACCCAACCATGGACAAAAAAGCCATGTACCCTTCCACGCAATGGACACCACTACACTACCCAACACAACCATGCACAATCTTACAATGTCCTAGAAACACAGATTCAGTACCATAATCACACAATCAGAACAGAAAGTCTAGTCTGCCTGGATGATCCTCTTACCATAACCCCAGCACCCCAGCACCAAGAGGGCACATGTTGGGCAAGTGTTCAGTTGGACATACAAATATAGAATGACAATAGCCTGTCCTTTTATTATAGGGGATTGAAGCCCATCATTTTTAAGGGATCAATCCATCATGGTGTGCTGTCTTTCCCATCACACCTTCATCACAACCCTGTCCATCCCACCCTCAAATACAGAGACACCAATCAGTTCCCCAATCAGTAGGCTATGGTAAATATCCAGAATTGCCCTGTAGGTCTGTAGATTGGTATAATGACATAAAACCAAAATAATATGCACGTACAACTTGTATCATTAACAATGAAGCGTGACCTGAATAAATACAATATACCACCGTTAAATTACTGAGATTATGATGTTTTATCATGCTTAGTCATGTTATGTTCTAGGTGAGCGTACGCGGAGCTCGCGGACAGGTGATGCAAACACACTGCCAAAGTACTGCAGTGGGGTGGTCCCGCACGAGGCATGAGGTTGGGCGCAGTGGATTTCTTAAAACTGCAGTTTTTCGAGTTTCATAAACACACTACATTTGAAACACGGTCGTTACATTTCCGTGACTTTCCCAATGCACTCAGGTCCCCAAATATATTGAATTTTGTCCATGTCGGTGAGAAATGATGAAGCCCGATGATGCAGAAACTTGCACGTTGGCTCGAGAAAGCACTGCAATGCAGACAGCCCCGTGCGAGGGTATCATTGCCGCGCGCCTACCGCATGACCGATGTTTTTTAAAATATCTTATTTCAAAAATAACTATGTAGTCTATTTCACGCAAGTGTGTTAACCATGAGTCATGTACACTGGCATATAATGTTTGAAACGTAATGTCAGAGATTCGTTAGATGCTGCCCTTCACAGCAGTTACATGTGCCCTCCATCGTTTTCATTTAGGTAGGCTACTTTATATTTTGCAGTAGACTATCCTCCTTTTATTAGTATCCTTTATTTAGATAATGAGGCTATTGGTTAATAATTCATCTGATAACACAAGACTAACCAACAAGAAAAATGAAAATAAATGACTTTTTCACAGCACTTACGTGATGAGCAATGTTCAAAAGACAAAAATAAAAGGCAAATGCTGAGTATTTTGCAAATCATCCTTCACTGGGGATAGCGTCTCCACGTAGGCTACGTTTATTAGATTGTAGATTGTTTTCTCCTGTCCATCAGGCAGCACAGCATCCTTTCATCCTTTCTTTTCCCAACTTTGACTCGCGCAGTTCCAACTCCTGTTCCCGGGATCTCGGTAAGATGCTGCCGGGGCGGGGACGCGCATCAGCAGCTGATGCTGCGTTAACCAAGAGCGCGCACTACTTTTATTATCAGTAGGCCTACATTATTTTAAAATGAACATCACATAAGATATCATTTCCAGATCGCTATCCCAGGTGTTGTGGAGCTGCGTAACTACTGCTAGGATAATGTGACTCCAGTGGCTCCACCAGTAGCCTATACCAAATATTCCGGTCCAGAGCAGGGTGGACCGCAACTTTTTGTCCAGGCTTTTACTGGTGACTTCTGTTTTCCAATATAAGATACAATTTATGTTTTCTTGTAGCCTGTGAGAAAACTATGTATCAGTACTGTCACGTCAAATTCCTCCTCTTTTGTCAGAATCGTTGAATTATTTTCCCGCAATGATGCACTGGCACGGGCTCCAGTGGCCTCTCTGCTGCTACTCGGGTGGCATGGTAACCCATCTACCCACAGTCATCTGGCCACAACCGAGCGCACTGCGTTTATGAGGAATAATGGTCGGAATAATTTCCTCTCCAGGAACGATGTAACATTAATAATCTTGTAAAGGACGAAAGACGTTGATCCCGATTTAATTCAACAATACAGCACAGTTGGCATAGCAGTTAGGCACAGCAATAACGTTTTCACCTAAAGTAATATTGACAACAACTAAGACCAAACACAATGCCCTTGATATCTGGTCATTCACGATATATTGATAATGTCTAGATGTCTGAACAAGCTAACTGTTGCCAGCTGTGGAAGGTTTGAGGCTCACACAGAGGATGGGGGGCAGGGTAGGGTAGGACTGAGGCCCGGGGATTTGTGGCATGCGTGGTACACTGACCATGAAATAAACGGCTTTGGGATTAAGCAGTGGATTTATGGAACAGCAGTGTCAATGCAGGAGTGAGATTGGACGTCCAGGCCAATGTGGGATTTGCGGTGTTTCAATCAAATCAGATTGGCATTTTGTAAGCTCTGCCACCAGTTCTCTGTCAAATACTATGACATCATGCCATAATGCTGGACATTTCGAATTAAACTCATTATAATTTGCCAGAGGGGGGAGGATACTTTTTTTTTAAATGATTGATTGAATAATTACCACGGCAAAAAGTATAAAACTAATATTGGTTCTTTGAATGAATATCTCAACCAAGCAAGAAAAGGTCAAAGCACATGAGATCAAACACTTCCAAGTCTGCCTTTTTAAATTAAAGATAATCCATGGATTGCACACACACACACACACACACACACACACACACACACACACACACACACACACACACACACACACACACACACACACCACACACACACACACACACACAATGAACTGTTTGAATATGCAGCACATAAGATTAGGGTTAAACACCAATCTAATCATTGCATGATCTGTTCCTGTACATCTCTTATTACAGTGATGACAAGTCTGTCAGTAAGACCTGCCCAGTATGATGCATGATTACAGGTTCAGGTCAGGTTCAGATAGATATTCACACGGCTGTTCTTAGAGAAGGTAGGTACTTTCTTGATTCTGACTCTAAATTAAAAAGCGATATTGCGGATGTGTGGCTGGAAAAATAGGCATAACAATATTTTATTGATTTATGGAATTGTAAGTGCACTAATAACAAATTGAAGGTAACCTTGGTTTAAATGAGTAGATTTTTATTTTCAATCTAATGAAATACCATCCGAATCCAGTAAAATCAATGCATAATATTGAATGTTTTATAGATATGTAATGCATGACATACCCACTAGATGTCACTTCAAACCTATGCAGACCATACTCACCAGTGAAGGGCTGTCTCCTTATATCTTCTTGCCCCCTCGCTAGGATCTAAATCATGGGAACGTTACACAACTGATTGACATAAATAGATGTGAATTCACATTAAGATACCTGGATGCAAACATACAGACTATATACTCTTAGATATAAAATCACTTTTAAGATGGTCCCTTCACTGGCTCACAAACAAGAATATCTCTCTCTCTCTCTCTCTCTCTCTCTCTCTCTCTCTCTCTCTCTCCTCTCTCTCCCTCTATTGGCTTTCCATCCAACTTTCCTCTGCAGTCCCTCTCCCTCGCAAAGACACACGCACTACACACACAAACAAACAAGCATAGGTGGAGACCTAGCATATGTTTATTTCTCACAGGGATTTGGGATCAGATTGTACCTCTGCCTACCCCCATCAGGGAGTGTGTGTATCTTCCATGGTGGTGCCACTGTAAAAGGCAGAGGACACTTGTTGAGGGTTCAAACACAAAAAGACCGACACAAAAAAAAACAATCGCAAGCAACACAGACGCTTCCACAAATGTTCCCAAGAGATTATTTTGCTGATCTGTTACCATGGATGAGTGCAGGCTGTCATGAAGATGGATTGGGGGGAAAACGATGCAGTTTGTTAGGGTGAGTAGTTGTTGGTGTATGCCCATACAGTATGTGTCAAACATAAACACTGAACTTGCAATAATTAGATAAAGAGACGGAAACTGAGCCTGGATGGCTTTTAGACATCACATGACCCAACGAAGCTCCTCCCCCATCTCTGAGACATATTTTAAATCGTGGGGCCAACTGAGAATATCAACATCATCAGCCACTTCAGAAGGTTCTAGGGGAAATGAGCATTGTCTCTTTTGGCCACTTCAGACTGAAGCCAAAAGGGTCCCACACACCAGCAGCCTAGTCCACCTGTGGGACCCCCAGGGGAGAGGACCCCTTAGCAGGACCCCACCTGTAGCCCTCTCCTGCCTCACTGTTAGCTCAACTGCTACCTCCTGGACAGCTGGTACAACAAGATGAGCCTGCGCAAACAAGGACAGCTTAGAGAGGATACCCCCAGGAAAACAAGCTAGCAAACAGTGTTGTCAGCTGCAATCTATACCTTTCACCAATACTACTTGGGGGTACTTTCTGTTCAAATTGGTTACAAATAGAGTTGTTTTTCTGTCCAGTAAACGTTTCTTGTGACAGTAAGGATGACTGTCCATTGAATGTTGACATCGATGGTTGTATTTTTCCAACACATTATTTCTATATACTGTACTACATACAGAATGGGGAAAATGTGTGCACACTTTTGGCTGGTTCTGTACATACAGTATATATACATTATACTATATACTGAGTTGAGGAAGCCCATTGTTCATGTTTGAATCTCCTCAGTTCTTCTGGTGATTTCCAAACTTCCACCAGTTGTGATATAACTTCCTCACCAACAAGTCCTATAGATCACCTGACTTAGTTAGAAGGCCATTCTTGGTAATAGGTTCTCTAAAATGAATTTCCATTCCATTGCTCTAATGAAAAGCTTGTTCTCTGGTTCCTTATCTAGTTCTACTGGACTGTGTTAACGGGCCGGCCCTGACAGAAGGGAATGACCAGTGACCGAGTGAAGAGAACCCTGTGTAGGCCGCATCTTCCTTCTTCCTCTTCTTCTTGCTTCCTCCATGTCGTCATCCAGGTCCTCACAAAATAAACATACTGTATTCACATTCATTCATTACAACTGTCTATACTACGCTCAAACACCTGTAGCCCTGCACCCAGATACATAAAGATGCACTGTAAAAAAAATAATATATATATATATATTTAGAAAAGACATCCACATAGCACACCCACTTGTATGAGGGGAACATTGGAGAAATGGGGCGATAGCTTCACAAAGGAAAGGAGCACCTGCATTGAGTTTAAATACCAACAGCTGTGGCCTGCTGGAGCGGGAGGGTGGTGAGGCGCTTCTGTTCCTAGTGTTTGCTACACACACATACACACACACACACACACAGACACACACACAGACACACACACAGCCCCTGCCTGATCCTGTTTCCCCTGTGCAGTAGACAAGCCACACATGTTTAGTTTGTCTGCCATGGTTGTTTGCTCATGGTCTTCTCTCTTTTGTTTCCATGTCTTTGCTTCTGTTTGATGTTGAATACTGACTACAGCTATTGACAAAAAGAGGAAAGCCCAGAGTAAATAAAAACATATCTTGTAGCGGTTAACTGTGAGCTGTTAGCTGTGAAGCATTTTGCATTTTTGTTTGAACACTGAGTAGAGCTTTAAATGGGATATGATAACAGACAATAATAAGAAAGCATGTTTGCTCTCTCCTTGCATGGTCTATCCAGAATTAGGAAGGAACCCAAACATTGGTACAAATGACCCCTCTTCACGCCACGTAACACGCACACACACATTGCCTTCACACACACTTGGAATAGCTGGCTGGACATACAAACTCACACGCACACACACACCTCTACCCCCCCTGGAGTTGAGCTGCAGTGAAGTGCTTCTAGCTGCTCTGGCTGTCCTCCTGAGGGAGGGAGGGAGGTTTTTCTGGAGTAGCTGTTTTTCTCAGAGCAAGCTTACCAGAACATGCTAAATATCACTTGGCAAACCATAACTAGTTGTGCTTCTTAGTCAACACGGGGACAGATCTTTTTACATTTAATAAAAATGTTATGCTGTGTCGCTCTGGATAAGAGCTTCTTCTAAATGACTAAATGTAAAATGTATACAGTTATCTGCCAATGATTTACACAGAATGTTGTATTATTAAGAGAAAAGAGAGGGGCCACATAGTTAACTGAGGCAACTGCTACGGTCAAGCAATGAGAAATGAGGTAATCACAGAACTGATTTTTGTGGAGTTGGAAATTGTTCTTAACGTTAATGCAATGTCAGAGAACAGAATGAGTCTAAAAGCAAAGCCATAGTGTGGTGTTAATATAGAGATAGAGACTGTGTGCGTGTGTGTTTGCATGTTTTGAGAGGTCAGTAATAAAACACTACCCCAAGCAGGGTTCACCCTTTGTGGTCAAGACTGTTGCTTTTGGAGGTCACAGTGCCTAGCAACAGATTGGATCTAGGCCCCAGAAGAACCTGAGAAAACACACACACACATCACACACATGCTCTCCATTCCTCTCTCACTCTCCCCCACACACACACACACGCACACTATTTCTCTATCCTTCTTTCTCTCTCACACACACAAACACACTATCTCTCTTACACACAAACACTCACATGTATACTGCAAACATCAGACATACAGTTGCTGTGATATACACATGATGTGCTTGTGTAAAGTACATACTGTACAGTATGATACTGTAATACTGATCTATTTTTGTCCCTTTGCATCTGCTCACAAAACACAAACACACGTTCAAAGGCCCAGAGACAAACGCTATCATAAACACAACCTACTCTCATCCACATAGGTGTACCAGAAGTTAAATATGTTCATATTACTGCTAAGAACCCCTCTCTAAACACAGGAAACTCACATAGGAGAACTTGCAAGAGTGTTTCCACTGGTTCTGCAAAGCTGCTTGACATGTCAACAAATGATGTTTGAGTTTTCTATGGTGACCGCCGATCAAGACTTGACTCCACAGGATACGCAAACAGACTCAAGCACAGAGGTTTAGCTTTTGTGCCTGCATGCAAGCCTCTGTTCACGCTCACATGCACATGCACTCGGACACACACAATCAGGTTTGCACAACTTTCACACATGCACACAGGTTGAAATGTTGGCAATGTATCACCAATTCTGTGTTCCAAGTACTTTCACACAGTCAGGAAGTTAAAAATAGTTAAAGGACCCTGGCCCTCTGCCCGGCCTGCCTACACTGTCGATAAGTTATCCTCTCTCCCAAACACTGAGCCGTTTACCCTGCATAAACTCTGCAGAGCCCTGCACTCCTAACAGCAAGTTTTACCTTTACCCCCAAAACTTGTTTTGCTGTTTGCTGAAGGTTATCTTTGCAAACTGCATGCAAGTTTGGTTTGGTTGATCATGCACGGAAGAGTAACGACGCAGAAACGTAATCTCCTTCTATAGTGCTGATTTTCTGTTTGTTGGGGCAAACCTATGGAGAGAGCAAGCAACTGTTTTTACCAGCAGGGTATCTGCATTCCAAAACCCTTATCATTCCTGGATTTCCTCTTTAAGGTGCAAATACCAGGCAATATGAGGGCGTCTGGGCTCTGTCAAACTGCAATGTTTGTTTGGCCAACCAGTTGTTTTGTCTTGTGCCTTTCCCTGCCTCTCATCTGTGCTGTCCGCTTATCCCCTCTCCACCATCTCCTATCTGGCTGGTTTAGGTTCTGCAGGCTCGGGACTATCAAGACCTTCCTGTTCGTTGTTTGGCTTCAGATTCAAAGCTCCGATAACAGATCCTCAGCTTTTGTTTCTCCCAGTTAGCTTATCTCGCCTTCATCACGCTGGGAATAATGATAGAAAAACCCATGCAAAACTGTGTTATGTAACTGCCAACAGTGAAGATACAGTTAACTGCTGTTCCCTTTTACTTGTGTTGAAATGTCATACCGTATTCAATCTAGAATACACACAATAGTAATAACTCTGACAGCATCATTGCAGAGGGGGAATGTCATAGTTATTAGTATCGCAATTCCACGAACTGTCAGCACAGCCTCCACATCCTAGTACACTTCGTCTCAGAGCTAGCAGATGAGGTCAGATAGTTTATGTTCCTTGACAATCACTTGTGAGGTCCCGACCTTCCTGTGTTTTAGTGTTGGGAGAGTGAGGTTCCAGAATAGCCCGTCGGTTAGTGTACACTCCACGCCAGGCTGGGCCTCACCTTCTGGGGGCATTTGACAGCAGCCTGGCAAAACAGACGAATATCTAATTTGCTTACATCCAGTCCTAATAGTCTTACACAACAAAACAATGAAACACTTCTGCAACGTAACACACGAGCAAACACTCCCTTTGTCCTTAGGGCTAGATAGAGTGGTGGAATAGATCGGTGTGGCAATCGGGTTCAGAGCTCGGTGTAATGGTGTGGCAGAACAGAATAGTGAGGGTTATTAATATAATCATGGAGCCAGGGAGGGAGTGGAGGGTTAACTGGGGTGAGAGGGTCAGAAGTTGAAGCTGAGAATGTTTTCCCCTGCCTGCCCTGTCCCTGACACCAGCCTCCCTGCCACATGGTTCCGAGGAACAGATGTGACCATAACCATGGTTAAAAACACCACCAGTCAGTGTCACTGATACCGGTACACACAGTCCTTATGGAAGGGTAGAATACGAAGAATCATAGAACCTACACCTGAACCTTCACCTTTAACCTGATATCAGGTTTTATCTGACTGTTCTAAATGGGCAAAAAAACCATTGTGGATATCTAACACAACAAAACATCAACTACATTTGTATAATTGATTTAATGATCTGTCTCCTGTCGAAAAGGTTCCTGCCATTGTAAGGGTAGTGCTCAGTCACTCTGTCAGATATTATCCACTCACGATGTAGCTGGTTGTTTCTCTGAGCTTCAGGTTAAGCAGTGTGGGTGAAGGGCTCCGAGTCCTATCCCATTACATGGACCACTGGCTGCCTAACAACAGTCCTATGTTCGCTAACACATACCCTGAAGCTCCTTCATACGTACAGAGAGTGAGGTGGAGGGTGGGGGGTGGGGGGGTGGAGGGGTGGAGGGGTGGAGGGGAGGTGGAGGGTGGGGGGTGGGGGGGTGGAGGGTGGGTGGAGGGGGGGGGGTGGAGGGGGGGGGTGGAGGGGGGTGGAGGGTGGAGGGGTGGAGGGAGAGAGAGGGTGGAGGGTGGAGGGTGGAGGGTGGAGGGTGGAGGGTGGAGGGTGGAGGTGAGGAGCCCGGCGGGTGGAGGGAGAGAGGGTGGAGGGAGAGAGGGTGGAGGGTGGAGGGTGGAGGTAAGTAGCCCGGCGGGTGGAGGGAGAGAGGGTGGAGGGAGAGAGGGAGAGAGGGTGGAGGTGAGGAGCCCGGCGGGTGGAGGGAGAGAGGGTGGAGGGTGGAGGGAGAGAGGGTGGAGGGGAGGAAGTAGCGGGGGTGGAGGGAGAGAGGGTGGAGGGTGGAGGGAGGGGGTGGAGGTGAGGAGCCCGGCGGGTGGAGGGAGAGAGGGTGGAGGGAGAGATGGGTGAGGAGCGCGGGTGGAGGGAGAGAGGGTGGAGGGAGAGGGTGGAGGGTGAGGAGAGCCCGGCGGGTGGAGGGAGAGAGGGTGGAGGGAGAGAGGGTGGAGGGTGGAGGGTGGAGGTGAGGAGCCCGGCGGGTGGAGGGAGAGAGGGTGGAGGGTGGAGGGAGAGGGTGGAGGGAGGAGGAGGGTGGAGGGAGAGAGGGTGGAGGGTGGAGGGTGGAGGGTGGAGGGTGGAGGTGAGGAGCCCGGCGGGTGGAGGGAGAGAGGGTTATGCCCATTGCTTTACTTAGGGAGGATGTCCTGTCTGAGACGAGGCTGTAAGGTCAGCAGGGTAAGCAGCTGTCCTAAATACTTATTTCAGAGAATTCAGCGGAACTCTAATCTTTGACCTGGGACTAGACCCATGAAGGGATAACTGTAGCTATCTAGGAACAGATGTCCTGCGTTACAATGTAAACCCCCTTTCTAGAGCATGTCAAATAGAAGACACTCACTGTTATGTCTTTACATGCATAGGTTATATTATATCGGATAAATTATGTATATAAGATATATTTCTCTCTATATATATAGGATACAGTATGTTAACATGGCCTGTTTAATGCTCGGAACAAGACCACATCCCAAACATAAGAATATCAATTTCCTTAGCTGAATTTTAGATCTAAATATAAACCAAAGTTGATAATCAATCCAGTTCCCCCATATGAGAAGGAGCCCTCTGGTAGTGCAGACTGTAAGAGGATCCTGTTGAGGTGAGCTGGTGCGTAGACCGACTGTTAACACAGGCCCTGCTCTGTCTCCTGTCAGCCTGACATGTGCGACCTGCGTCTATTCTACGTCTCCCTTGGAAACTCCATAACGCCAATGTCAACAAACGGAACCAGAGAGAAAGAGGTGGCAGACAGGAAGTGGGCGTGGTCATTCCAAAAGAAAGGGTCAGGAGCGTTTCATTAATACCCCTCCAGAGAGTAAGCAGAGAGGAAGAGCCAGAGAGAATATTTCTGTCTACTTGCAAACCATCCAGTCTTTCTTCAGAGGATAGCGGACAAGTAAGTCCAGGTAACACAGCACACCACCACCCCAACATCACATCAGAGGCCCTGGATCCTTTTGTCATCTCTCCCCTCTAGCCAGGATAGGGGGTGGGGGGGAAGCCTGGCTGCTCTGTGTTTGCACTGAGAGGCCCTACCAACCCCCCACCCCCACTCCACCCCCCACCCCCTCCCAACCACCACCTTGATCCAAAGCCCCAGCCTGACACGCTGTATCAAGTTAGCCAGTATGTGGTGTGTGGTGTGTGTGTGTGTGTGTGTGTGTGGTGTGTGTGTGTGTGTGTGTGGTGTGTGTGTGTGTGTGTGTGTGTGCGTGTGTGCCTGTGCGCCTGTGCACTAATACAGAATCATGTGTCAACTCCTGGAAACTGAAAGGGGGGAGGAAAGGGGCCATGTGAAGGAGAGGGAAAGTGGTGAAGAGCAAGACAGAGGGGGAGCGGGCTGGACGAGGATAGAAGGCTTAAACCACAGAGCTTGTTTGGGGAGAGATTATCAGTCTTGTGAGTATTTGGATCCTCTGGACGCTCCTCTTTCGTCAAACAATAAAAAGCAGACAATCTTTGAAGTCCAATGACGAACGAGTAGCATAATGATAACTCTGTTCTCGGAAACCAAAAATGGATCAAGGGCTTTTCTCTCCTTCTCAGTTTTAATGTACTGGCGTGGGCTGAGTGAGTGAGTTCTAAAAATAAAACACATGCTCCTGCAGGTCTGTGAAAGAAGGGCCTCCAGTGTATTGTTTTGGGTGATGGGGGAGGATGGGTAGGATCTGGCCCATGGTAGATACAGACAGGTGGGGGCTGGGCTGGCCATTCAAGACAAGAAGGTAACTCCAGTCACAGACCTGTGGACACTCCTTTACAGACACGAACCACGCATAAAGCAACCACACTACTGTATACGTGAATGCGCACATCTGCACACGTAATGATTACACAAACGCCATCTATTGTGTGTCTAACTGTGGTGGTTCCAGTACAGTAGTCCCTCGCGTCTCGTCCCGCGGCAGTCGGTCGGAGTTTGGCTCAACATGACCTGGGGGGGCTGTGTGGGGGTGCTGATGGGCCATGACACGGAGCAAAGGACATCCAGGGACTCTCTATTGAGCCGTACACACTAAGCGTTTATCTCCCAGAGCTTGCAGGCCTATATGGTTGAGTGTCTGTGAAATGATGAGTGTGTGTGAGTGTGTGACAGGCCCTACTGTAAAGCCCGAGCGGGCGTTTGTGTACAGATTGTGTGCTGCTAATTCTAGTCGAGACTTTGAACCTCAGACAAGAAAGGTAGGGAAGGAACTAAGGCAAACACATGATGCTCAGAAAGGAAAGGGTTAACAATACCGGCTGACTGTGAATGCGTGGGGGGAGTTTGTACAGAGCATAGCAGGGGAAATGAAGGCATATTAAGGAGAAATGAGCGCGAGTGCCGAGGGGTCCAGAGAGATATCACGTGTCTGGATTTAGCACCATCTCCTCTGTCCCCTACCCCCGCACCTTTACAGAGTGTTCAGCAAAGGGGAAGAGGGGAAGGTGGGGGAGGAAAAGAGCATGTGCATGTGGGGGTGAGGGAAGAGAAGTGTATGTGTTAGTGACAACTGAGTAGAGACAGAATGACAGTGCAAGAAAGAACCTGCATATATGCTTGGTGGTTTAGGGTTATATAGGAAAGAGGTGTTTGTCAGCAAGGAAATACGGTAATGTCATACGTCTGTGAGTGTGTTAGTGTGACAAATAATTTACAGATGATTTGAAATTGCTTTCCACCCACAGTTTCAGTTTTCAACCACAACAGTGTAAGATCTAAAACAAAGTAACACTTGATTTGCTTGTAAGCATATGGCAAGACAGTTTATAAACCCTCTAAAAGATTTGTTTTACAATATGTGATTTAAAGGTGCTCTTCAGTTTATAGAGCATTCACTGCAACGACGGGATAAAGTGCCGTGTTCTTGGTTGCTTTGTAAATATTCATAATAGAACAAATAATTTTCTATTCTGTCAGCGAATGGGGCGTTTAGCCTTGCGTGACGTTCTTGGGCGTGTGCGCTTTCAGCCGGTTAGATCTCGCATTTGACATGAGGGGGCGGCTCACTCCGCCCATTCAACACAGTCTGCACGCTTGACGCTTTTGTTACAACTGTAGTAGTCAGTTGAATTTGCCTGTGGATATAACCTACTACCGAAATGCGAAAAGAGCGACTTCTAGACTAACTAGAACAAGAATAGCTACAGGCTTTCTTATTTCATATTTGCAATTTACTTTTGGGATCATGTGCCTGCGTATCTTACCAAGAGAAAGTTTTTCTTGGGCTACCTAGTGTGCACAACTGCGCTTGCCAGGTGTCGGGAAGAGGAGTCATCATTTGGATCTGAAGTTCTGGATACTTCCACAAACTTTTGGATAGATTGTGATTCAAAGGGTAGTTTGCCATTGGCTCCATCCCTCTCCTGTCTGGAAGCCTATGGAGAGGAGAGCGTCCTGCATGGTCTTATCCTCACGCGACTTCGGGTTTGAGTCGTTTTACCATCTTACCCCCTGAGCCAGACAGTGTGAATGTTGACTTCACAACCAGGATAATAGAAAGCGACCAATTTTCCCCCAATTTGAATGCCTTTGCAAGGGTTTGGCTGGTTTTTATGCTGCAGGCAGGGCTTTAATTTGCTCGGACGGGACTATGGGGAGAAAGAAGAGGAAGAATCTTTTGAATTGCGCAACAAAGACGACTTGACTTCCACCAATGGACGGGTAATAACAAGCTATTTAATTTCCCAATTTCCTTAAGATATGATGATTTGCAGAAAATATAATTTCTGTCCATGTCGAAGCAATATTTAGTAGAGTAGTTGATGATTCATTGTTGCATAATCATTTTTATTTCAGTAATGGGAAGCATGACTATCATTCCCATCAGACACTTTCAAAGTAGCCTATAACCGTAGAATAAGTTCCATGATAAAACGAGTGATGTTCATGGAGGAAACATAGTCAGTAGGAGTAAGGCCCGAGCCGCTACTGTGCCGAGATAAGAGGTTGAGTCGGGTTACCCATATTTTGAAGTGACACTGCCTTGCTGACTTAGCAGTTTCCTCCTCTCCATCTGTCGATCTTGAATGTGTCAGGTCACTCGTATTATTACAGAAATGCAGCGAATAAAGATCAAAGAGGTGTTTGAGGCCATTAAGTTATTTACATGTTGTAGGACAGCCTGCTCTAAGTCAGGGCAACATTGAGCAATCCCACGGTATGATGCAAGCCCAGTGTTGTATTGAATAGAATCGATCCTGTGTGTTTGGCCATCGTCCACTCAATCGCAAACAAGACTGTACTGGCCTTGTCTTCTCTGTAACGTTAGTCATCTGATCAGGCTCAGAGGGTTCAGCATTGTCCACACACTTCTGAAGGGGTCATTGTTGTTGTGATTTGAGGTAACCTCTTTGTAGGACCCGATGTACGTGTACTCAATTAACCTTACACTTATCAGAGTAGTCCTCTTAACACAAATGTACAGAGCCCATAACTGGATGGTAATTGTCCACTGTATGTCAGTAAGAATTGGGTATTTAAGGCATTCTTTTTGACAAGTAACCTTAGCCACAAAATTAAGATAACCTAATCTAAAACGCCTTCAGATTACACCACCGTTAGATTCGAGGACCACGGCAGGCTCTGTCACACACAAGCTCATAACTACATGAAAACAATACAAAGTAAGCCTTTTTTAATAGACTACGCCTAACCCTTCTTTTTTTGGGGAGTGGAATTGTACCGGTTATACATTTCACAAAACGTCTTGTATAGGGACAGGCAAGTCAGGGCCTACATGCCTACTAGCCTGGCGGTAGGAGGAACATCTGGCGTTCAGGGCGATCCTGGGAGGTGTGGTGAACAGTGAAGTTGTTATTGTTGGCAAACACCCTAGTCTTCATCATTAGAGCATCTGTGTGGCAGTGGTGGCTGAACCCTTCCTCCCTCCTCCCCAGCCAAGCCCTCTATCTTAAATCAATAAAAGATTATAATAGTACGCCTCAGCGGAGAAGGCAGTCCGGAATAAGCCACGCAGCAGTTTTCTAACTTTACACCCACCCTACCTAAAGACGTAGCTAGATGGTCATCTGACCTCAATCACACTGACACCCAGAGCCCCAGGTTACAGCTCCAGAAGCTGTCACCTGACCTCTGCGTCTCACCTCGGATCATTTTTCTCTTTTACCTTCCACTAATTGTCCTTTTTCAAGTATCATTTCGGATAAGTGCCTTCTTATGTTTTACTGTGTGCTAATTCCTCCATTGTAAAAGTGGGCTACTTCCCCCCAGAAGACTAATGTAATAGACTTGTAATTGAATCATTGAGTTATTGACATGCCAAAGGTCATCGCGTGGTCACACCTTCCTTTAAAGACCCACTGTATCTGCTTCTCCTAACGACGGCACGGGATGTCTGTTCCTGAGGATATTGATTATTGATTTCCTGCCTGCCACAAATCGTGTTTCCTCCTGAACCGTGCAATTGATGTGTGCTGGATATCCTACTCCAGTCAATACTCCCATGCTGATCCCAATAATTTGAGGCTTTAGCTGACCCAGAATAAGCTGACAGCCTGGCACCATTAGAGAATGCTGCTTTCCTCGACCCTCTGGGATTGACACTACAGTGTGTAGGCTAGCTGTCCACTGTCAGTTGTGGTTTGGGGGTGGATTCTGAGATTAGGGAAGAAGAGGTTAGGGTTCTAGGGTGAGTCCTAGGGAATGCCCCGCAGGGAACTTCCACTGTTTACCCAGAGTCCTCTATTACGTCCACTGTTTGACAAGCCACACTCTCACACAGGAGGGCAGGCCTCCCAGACCTCCCGTGTGTGTGTGTTTTGGACCGTCTTTCCTGAAACGTCTATTAAGTGTGCCCTACTCTTGCCAGGTATGACCGCAGTAACCCTCAAGCTTGGTGGAGTCTCCCCCCTCCCAGACAAGGCCCGTCTAAAATCCTCACCACGATCTCCAACGTCGCTTTCCTTCTCGCTGCCAGAGAGGAGCTGTGATGCGTATAGCGACCGTAATACCGAAGCCCTCGGTTAGACACTGTGCCCAGCCTGAGCCGTCTCTGAGGTCGGAACCATGAGTCAGTCCTGACGCTTGTACAGGCTTGGCTGTGGGAGCGCAGGCTGCCAGAGCGAGTTCAGAACCTTTCCCTGCATGTTTACCATCCTGATTCAAAGAAACGGCTCAC
Source organism: Mallotus villosus (assembly GCA_903064625.1). NCBI lineage: Eukaryota > Metazoa > Chordata > Actinopteri > Osmeriformes > Salangidae > Mallotus > Mallotus villosus. The sequence continues at coordinate 924,993 of CAEFZP010000199.1, read as the reverse complement.
CAACAGCTGCCCAAACAGCCAGGCTGAGCTGAATGCCTCCAGTGTTAGGACAGTGGGGCACAAATTTTGGGAGAGGACATCAGTCATTCTCCCTTTTCCATGTTTCCAGTGAAACTGCCTGTTGCAATTGTCAACTTGCGCTTGCAATCGTGGCAAAGCGCCCGCCCCCCAAAGCTGCCAGTGTGGAGTGCCGCAACGCATCCTGTTACCGGGAACACATGGACACAGTCTTGGCGTGTAGAAAGGGTGTCCCATTAAGCTGGCAACTCCTCCCGCACCTTCAGAGATGTCACGGTTCCCTTGGTTTATATTTGGTTTCCGTTGCCTCCCCACCTCCTAAGGCCCACACATCTGATGTTCGTGCCAGAAGCCCTGGCGTTTCCTGCTGGTTACTCAGCCTCCCAGGAGAGCCGAGCGGAGGGGGGCGGAAGTGAGCCATGGTGCTAACACATCACGGCCTCTCTCTCCTCGTCGCCCAGCTCCCAGTCTGGGGGTGATTCATTCCGTGCCTGTCTAGCGGGAATGTGCCAGGACTCTGGAACTGCGCGTTATTCCTTTTCCTTCCTCCCTGTTCTGTTTACGTCTCACTATTGGGAGGACATAAAGAGCTTCACAGGACGAGGAGAACTAGCTTGACAAGACTCTCTGATGTCGTCTCCTGTTGATGTAGTCAGATTTGACTTTGGAAGACTAGGCTGTAGGCTCCGAATCGTCACAGTTGGTGTGGCCAAAAGCTCTGTTCTTTTCCCCCTCAGACGTTACAGCCTGTTCTGGGCCTGTATGCCTATTGGGGTGGGGTCAGTCTGTGGAGCGATGACTTGCAGAGGCAGAACCACACTGGCTGGGCTCAATTCACAAATCGCTTTATGACATCATTTGGCCATTCCTGCCAGACTAGTAACATTCACAGTATAACTCTCCCCTGGTTAAACATTAGCCATATCTCCTTATCCACACCTATTTGAACCTCTCTGGTGGCCTCTATGTCTGAATTTAAACACCCAGAAAAGTCCAAGGGCCTATACTGTAAATGTATAGTTAAAAGACTTATAAGGTTGACTTTTTCTTATATTTAAACATTGATAAATGCATGCTGCCTCTGTGCTATAGCCGGTCCTATACTTAGCTCAGCCTAGTAGTAAAGTGTGGTGTAGGGACTGACTGAGGGGCCCAGTTCTGACCTGGATAGTGTTTCAGTTGGACCAGAACCCCAGGCTGGGCTGTGCAGGGTAGGGTCAGCCGCAGGGCCCCCTTGGCTCAAGGCTGTGGTTCCCAGAAGCAACAACACAGGCCACAGAGGAGCACGGCCCTGGGCCAAGTGGAACACAGGCCAGGTCTGATGTCTCATGAGGTTTTCCAAGGTCAGGTCAGGGATCCTGGGGGCCCCCCTCCGCACGCTGTGAAAGGAAACCTCCTCTCCATCTTCCGCTGTACTGGGACGTCCCGTTATAAGAAGTTCAGTGTTCCCCGAAATGTGATTTACCTTGTCTGCCAATGGGGGGGGAGTCTGTTGACGCACCAGCCCCCGTATCCTTAAGAAGTGTCTGAGAGACTGGGAGTAGTGTTACTCGGCACATTTATTCAATTGAAATGATCCCAGACAGACAGAAAACAGTTTCTCAGACACAGATTAGTCCCTGTTTGATGGTGGATCTCCATTTCAAGTCAATTCTAATACATGGACAAACTTAATCCGTATCTGTGGAGCTGGCCCTCGTACGTTTTGATCCCTGCCAAGCTGTTTCTTTCTCACACCACAACAGTCTGATTTCTGTGTACAGTTACACAACCATGTCTCACACGTTGCAAGCCAGGCAGAGGGGGAAAAAAAGTTTAATAAAATGTGCAGACAGCTCTCCAACAGGAGAAAAAAGAATATGTATGTAATATAATGTATGTAGTAGCCTAACTGGTCCCTCATTGTGAGTTTCCAGAAGGAATACCTCTACTCTAATCATCCCTCCGGGTAAAACAGGTCCAAGATTTATGGCCTAGTCTGTGTGTAGCACGTCTGTCATTCTTTGCTTTCTCTGTTTGAGGCCTACTGCTAACTCAGTCTACGTGGGCAGCAGCTGTGGTCATAATGTCACAGCTTGAAAGTGACACAGCTGCTGGTGTTTGCGATGAAACTTTTCGTGTTAATAATAATAATAATACTCGACCAAAGTGTGATACAACAAACCCCAGATATGTTTCGCGTATGAGCTGTAGCTGCACAGACAAAGCACACCATAGTGTGTCCCATTGGTGTATCAGTTAGGAAAGCAGGCCTATTTTTATATCCGTTTCACTGAAATTAAACTGCTGGATGTGAAGAAAGGGGTTTTGGGGTTAGCTAGGAGCGGCATGGTGTGTGTGTGTGTGTGTGTGAGCTTGGGGGGAGGAGGGAAGGCACAAAAGAATCCTCTGTTCCTGTTAAATGAGCCTGTTTTGCATGCGATATTTCTCCCCGCTAACCCACCCTTGCAAGTGACAGGCAGGCAGGAGCAGCGTTACCATGACTGCCAGCCTCTGCTGCTGCTCTCTGAACTGTAGGAGGGCAAACCTTTAAGCCACGCCCCTTCCAGCCCACCCTGGGGACGCGTTGGAGAGGACTCTACTACTGTAGGCTAGTTGTCGTCTTTTGCCATGGTCCAGTCACTTATCTGGGGTCTCTTTGTGTCGACAGGGCCCTCACGAGGTGATTCTCGCTCAGCCCGCGCGCACAAGCAATGGCACAAATGGGTGAGTAAAAAATGCTTTTAGGAAGTACGTGTTCCATGTTTTATATAGGAAGTTCCCCCGAACTCTGTACCCTAGGCAGGCAAGTACCACAAGTGCAAATCCAGCCCATCTTTCACTTCCTGATCCACATCATACAGTAGTCTCATGGCTTTCTCACCACAAGACTCTGACCACATGCAGAAACGCACGTTCCACAGGCACACACCCATACGCACCGCCGGTGTTTCCTGATTCTCAGGAACGTGTGTCATCAAGGAGACGCGGTGACTCTCTCCCTGCAGGAAGATAAGACACACACACACACACACTCACACTCACACACTCACTCACTCACACACACACACACACACACACACACACACACCACACACACACACACACACACACACACACACACACACACACACACACACACACACTGCCACACAGCCTGCCGGAGGTCCATCAGCCACAGTGGTGGATGTGTGTGCGTGGGGGTCGGGACCTGATAGTGGACCTCAGGCTGGGGTGTCAGTTCCTAGCACAAAGCACATCCTTATCAGAATGTGTTTTATTTGCGATGTTAGTTCACACAAACAAGGGATTTCCTGTGGCAGGAAGGTGCGTACAATAAACATATACACATCTGAAATAAAAAAGTCGAATGTATAAAAGTCTAACTAATACTAAACAACTAAACAATATGTAAGATATCATATCTAATGTAAATATAAAACTAGGGTAACATGACGAGATATATTTCGTCCCCCCTTCCCTCCCGTAATCTCAACCTCAGCTCATTCCAAGCACAGACCTACGGGAAGGAAACATCCAAATTTATACAAGGCAACAAGTGAGTGCCAGTGACGACTGCCTGACAAGAGCACGGTCCAAACAGGTGAAAGAAGTAGAGGCAGGGGGAGGAGAGGCTCCACCGGCATAAAGGATGTACAGTCTGCTGAGAAGGAAGGACGTTGGACTGGGTGACTCAGTTTTAATTGAGGGAACACACCCTGGAGGCTATTATCCAAGGTGTGTGTCGGTGTCTGTGTCAGTCATTAGCAATCACCTCCACGGAAAGCAGAGGAACAGCCTTGGGGCTGTCGCGTGTGATTTATGGCTGCTTTTGGAGGGGATGTGTTAGGAGAATTAGGGAGTTAGATATAAGCGAGTTAGATGTAATAGAGAGAAGAGATGGTACAGTAACCTACTGAAGATATCGACTATTGCAGGCTCTGTCAAGGAGTATGGAATGGTTTTGGCACTGGCGTCTTTTCCTCGAAAACAAATGAATGAATTAACAAATTCAGGTCTCCCAGAGCTATGTCTACCTGCCACTCACACGCTGCGGGCTGAAGTCACACCTTCCTGGTCTGAAAGTGCTCATCATCCAACTGTCAGACAAGAGCCTCTTGCATGCACTTGTATCTGCCTTAGAGGCACCCCCCTCCCCACCCCCACCTCTCCATCTCTCCACCCCCCTGGCCCCAACCCCATTTTCCTGTTTGAGTTAAGCTCTTGTCAGGAGTCACTGATTGTCTGCTATTCATTTACGAGCTTGGCAGGCAGCAGACAGAGAGGTGACTGGCAGGCGGCACGGCCCAGGGGCTGGCCCAGGACTACAGGGCAGATCCAGACTCCAGAGGATCCAGCCAGGACTTCCTCTTCTGTCTGTTCTTTTTGTAGTTCTTTAAGTTTTTTTGCTTCTTCCTTGACAAACGACACTTCCTCTTTGGGTTCACGACCACAATAGCCGTAAGGGTGTGTGTGTGTGTGTGCGTTGGTCTTTGTGTGTTTGTGCTTGTGATGAGTGCCCATCTGTTTAATACTGCCAAGGCGCCTTCTATCAGCATTCTGTACTTATGACATTCCCCAAGTTAACAGTTGAACTGCAAGTGTCAAGAAAATAAGATACTTGTATAGTAGCGTTGCCTAATAGATAGGCCATTCTGCTCCTAACATTAATCTCCAGCTTATGCAGTCCCACACTCTCAAATTCCCCAAAAATGTGTACTTCCTGTCCTCTCTCTCCCCAGTGCCCCACTGAATACAAGGTTTTGCTCTCCCCTCTCTGCTTAGTTCAGAATTCCTTGGCAGTGGTCTTGAGTAAACAGCGTATTTTTAGCTGGGAGGTCATATAGGCCCACTCTTAATCACCACATTCCCATTTTCCCACCAGCCCGGTCTGCAGAGGCCCACTGTGAGGCAGAGGCCCACTGTGAGGCAGAGGCCCGCTGTGAGGCAGAGGTCCACTGTGAGGCAGAGGCCCAATGTGAGGCCGAGGCCCACTGTGAGGCAGAGGCCCACTGTGAGGCAGAGGCCCACTGTGAGGCAGAGGCCCAATGTGAGGCAGAGGCCCCACTGTGAGGTAGAGGCCCACTGTGAGGCAAAAGCCCACTGTGAGGCAGAGGCCCACTGTGAGGCAGAGGCCCAATGTGAGGCAGAGGCCCACTGTGAGGCAGAGGTCCACTGTGAGGCAGAGGCCCAGTGTGAGGCAGAGGTCCACTGTGAGGCAGAGGCCCAGTGTGAGGCAGAGGCCCAGTGTGAGGCAGAGGCCCAGTGTGAGGCAGAGGCCCAGTGTGAGGCAGAGGCCCACTGTGAGGCAGAGGCCCACAGTGAGGCAGGTTATTGTGGCAGGAGAGTTGCACTGAAGTGAAAGACGTGCTCCTGCAGATGGATGGATCACATGGCGTCTGCAGTTAATGCATCCCTTATGTCTCAAGTCTCCCCAGAGACTCGTGTCTGTCCTACAAGCCTGTGTTGTGACAATTGCTCATGTGTTTGTTCAGATGTGTTATAAAGCTTGGGTATCTTGCCTCGCTGTCATTTTTGTATATGAGCCATGCAGAAAGCTGGGAGTCAAAGACCTCTTTTTGAGCTTTGTGTGATGCATTTTACAGACCGGCTTTTGACCCTGCAGATCACAAATCTCAACTCCCCGTGTCATTTCCTGTGCTGGTCAAAGAGAACTCTGGCTGTGAGGGGGAGGGGAGGAGGACCTGGCAACGCTGTCGATCCGTCATGAGGACACACTTTATACGTTGGAGTGGTTTTTTTTCACCCTCCAGTTTGAAGCACGGTCGTCCGAGCCCGACAGCAAGGGCACCGACTGGGTTTCTGATTTTAATTAACGTCTCAGTACTTTTGACCCCGGACGGAAATCGATTGATCACACTGTAGTGTAGGCTATACTGGCATCTGTCAGTCTGCGGATGTGCCTTTCTGTCTGTCCTTAATGTCTGTCCTGTCCTTAATGTCTGTCCTGTGTGTCTGTCCTGTGTGTCTGTTCTGTGTGTATGTCCTGTCCTTAATGTCTGTCCTGTGTGTCTGTCCTGTGTGTCTGTTCTGTGTGTCTGTCCTGTCCTTAATGTCTGTCCTGTGTGTCTGTCCTGTCCTTAATGTATGTCCTGTGTGTCTGTCCTGTCCTGTGTGTCTGTCCTGTGTGTCTGTCCTGTCCTGTGTGTCTGTCCTGTGTGTCTGTTCTGTGTGTCTGTCCTGTCCTTAATGTCTGTCCTGTGTGTCTGTCCTGTCCTGTCCTGTGTGTCTGTCCTGTGTGTCTGTCCTGTGTGTCTTTCCTGTCCTGTGTGTCTGTCCTGTGTGTCTGTCCTGTCCTGTGTGTCTGTCCTGTCCTGTGTGTCTGTCCTGTGTGTCTGTCCTGTCCTGTGTGTCTGTCCTGTCCTGTGTGTCTGTCCTGTGTGTCTGTCCTGTGTGTCTGTCCTGTCCTGTGTGTCTGTCCTGTGTGTCTTTCCTGTCCTTAATGTATGTCCTGTGTGTCTGTCCTGTCCTGTGTGTCTGTCCTGTCCTGTGTGTCTGTCCTGTGTGTCTGTCCTGTCGACCTGGTCTGTCAGCGTATTGTCTGTCTGTCAATGGCAGGTCAGTCTGTCAACATGGAGTATATGAATATACAGTGTTTGCTGTGCATAAATGTCATTTGTTAGAGTGTCAGCCTTTTGTTTCCTTCCTGGTAGAGAGCTTATTACATTTCACATTATGTGACATAAGTACACCACAGACAGTGTGGTGAAGGTGACAATCATCAGGGTTATATCATTCTTTTTTTATCTTCTGCTAAGTGAACATACACACACTGTACAAGCTGTGGCCTGCAAGATGAACAAATCGACACACAAACAGAGTTGAAGAGATCGATTTTGAGATTCTGTATCAGGGTTATTTAAAATCTCCCACAGTCCTCATTTCCTCTCTACCCCATCTCTGCCCTGACTTCAGTTTCTGGCACAGCCCTTGCCTCTCACTTTTTACCTCTCTCTCGTGTCATTTTTCCTCTCTTTTCCTTTGTTAGGTTACCGTTTATGTGGAGCAAACAGATGGTTCTGTTTAGCAAGCTTGTGTTACACTGTGGTGAGACCGACTAAGAGAGGGAGAGAGAGCAAGAGATTGAAAGAGAGAGATTTAGGCAGAAGGAGACTAGTGACATCTGGGCTACAGAAGTTTTCCATGTGTTCTCTTTCACTTCCGTAAACAAAGCATCTCAAGGGTGTTTTCCCCATCTCCATTGTCAGCCCAGAACTACACTCTGCATGAGATCGACTTCTCGAAAACCTCAAAAACATGCCCCCCATGCCATGACCAAGGTTTCACGTTTCCTAGAACGTACGCGGTTTCATATCCAAAAGAGACTGGGATCTAGAGAAGGGGAAAAGGTGTTGGGGGGCGTGGCCTATCGCAGGGTCGGGGGGGCAGCACTCGCTCTAGACCCCCGGCTGGCTAATCCCCGTGTCAAATTGTTTCCTGCTCTCCACAGGAAGTCGGCACGCAAGGCCCCTCCGTCACGGCCTCTGCCGGGGCTTCTGGGAATGCGGGGGCAGGGGGATGGGGAGGGGGCGGGCGCTGCTGGACAGCTGTGGAAACTCCAGAGCCTCATATGTCAGTGTGCCAACATGTGCCCCCAGCTGCAGGACAGAACCCCTTCCACCACCCAGCCTTCTACCAGCCAGAGCTTTCTCCCATGACATTACCCCCCCCAACCCCACCCCCCCCCCAACCCCTGGGTTTCAAACAACAAGCTTCCAGACTAAGATCTCAAGCCCTTCTTAAGCACCGAGGTTTACATGTTAAAAACCTCACGATTCACGTAGGTACAGATCAGACGGGAAGAGTTAGTCGTCGTCTGCTAGACTCTCGCCCCTCCTGGAAACGTCTCCCCGACATTCTCATGCTCATCGTGAACGCCCCCCCCGGTCCACGTGACATTCTGAACAGCGTTGGGGACGGCTTCCTCAGTTACAACTCCAATCGACCGTCCTTCCCCCCACAGACTGTCGCCCTGCAGCCAGCCCCAGCGGTTTCCATCGCGGTTTCGTCTGGGACGTGACTTTGATGTGGCGCAGCCTGTGTCTACAGTCGTTCACAATGGCAGATTGTGTGGTGGACGCTAGACGGGGCCCGGGGACCCAGATGGCTCCACTGATTCTGCTCAGGGCCCATTGAGTCTGAAGGTCAGGGTTGTTTGGACAGAGAAGGGTCAATAGGAGGGCTGGGGACCGCAGTTACGGCCCTCCCTCCATTTTGTTTGGCCCCTCTCCCCTTTTAACTGTCGCTAACCTTCTTTGGGCCTTCCTGCCTCTATGGTACTCCTCTGTTCTTGCCTGTGCTTGCTGATGGTTTGGCTGCCGGCCATCATGTTTTTGAGTGCCTATATGTCAAGGCACAAACCCTTACAGGACATTGTTCCGTGGGATTGTCGCTGTCCATACACAGTTTGGGATTTTTTTTATTTTGAAGAGGAAGTTGACTCATTTTGATTCCTAGGAGATGCCTGCTTCAGATCTTGGATGCTAGGCCCAGCCTCACACAGTGCTGCTTTAATTTAGGACAGGGCCAAAACAAACTTAGTAACTTAAAGTTTGTATTGCTCTTGACAATTTGGATGTTTGCCTGTTATAGACAATGGGACTGAATGATCCTAGGCTTTGATAGAAAGTCCTTCAACATGCCAGGTCTTACTATTCCCTGGCAGTGGTCTGCCTCTCTATAGATCACATCCCGCCCCAGCCCTGACTGCGGTCTGGAGGATGGCTGGATATAGGCTAGGGCTGTCTGCATGGAGCACTGTTTCTGCTACGGGGGTTATTAACAGCCCCCCAAAGGCAGACGAGCGCACATTTCTTGGTGTATTTCGATTCCTTTTAAGAGGGATGCGTAGCTGCGTGGGGGTCAGGGGTCAGTGGAGCGCGGGCGGCGCTGGGGGGAATGCTGCTGTGGCTCTGGGGGGCGAGCGAGAGACCGGTGAACCCGACCGGGATCCAGTTTCTGACCCTCTCTTTCTCACTCCAGCTCTCTGATGACGCTGTGTACACATGTACTTTACACACATGCACGCAGACTTCCAAACACGCTCACTCACTCACTCACTCACTCACACACACAGACAAACACACAACCACAGCCTGGTATAGAGTTTCCTCGTGTGTCTGGGCTTTCGCTTAAATTAGAGACTGATGCAAATCCACAGGGATCTGCTACCGTCGAGTCACTTTGCACGCACACACACTTACATAAACATGCATTCACACTCATGCAGGTGTTGGCAAACTGACATGTGCTTCAGCTAACTGAACTGCAGAAAGGAAAAGAGTGTTCTGAGCTGACTCACGCAATCCTGAAGAAGAATCCCAGTTTAAATTGAGACTCACTGATTGATCCTGCCTTCCGTAAAGTGGAGCTATTCTGGACCATCTGAGCAATACTAGCATTAATCAAGCCATAGAGTGGGTAACTTGAGGCGGAACAGTACTGTGATGGGTACAGGTACTTTCCTGACCACTGGTGCTGTTTTACAGCAGGGCAACGGAAGGGTTTGTCAACCATACCTTGCATGCTTGTTAGCCTGGAAACACAGAGAAAATAAACTAGTAATTAGATAAATACATGAGCAGAGATAAACTTTATAAACAATGTAATGGGGTGGAAATGGGCCCTGGCCTGAGATAACAAGTCATCCAAATCATTGCCTGACCAGATGTCTGCAGGCCTCTTGTTTGCAAGGATTGCCTGTCGTGGCTTTCTTTACCATGGAGCTTCAGAAAGAGAGGAGGAAAGAAGATGGAAAAAAAGAGGAAGTGAGCAAGCGATGCTATCAAGTGTAATTTGCAGAAGTTGCTTTTGTTTTTTTTTATGGTCTGACATTGTGACCTCGTGAACTCAGTCTTTCCCTGACTGCTGTGAGCTGACTGGCTGTGTGCTGACTGGATGTGAGCTGACTGGTGTGAGCTGACTGGCTGTGAGCTGACTGGCTGTGTGCTGACTGGCTGTCTGCTGACTGGTGTGAGCTGACTGGTCTGAGCTGACTGGCTGTGAGCTGACTGGTGTGAGCTGACTGGCTGTGAGCTGACTGGCTGTGTGCTGACTGGCTGTCTGCTGACTGGTGTGAGCTGACTGGTCTGAGCTGACTGGCTATGAGCTGACTGGTGTGAGCTGACTGGTGTGAGCTGACTGGTGTGAGCTGACTGGCTGTGAGCTGACTGGCTGTGAGCTGACTGGCTGTAAGCTGACTGGTGTGAGCTGGCTGGCTGTGACTCGGCGTCTCTCTGTCACGTTTATTTTCAGTCGCACACTCGGCCCGCCGGCCAAACCGATAAAAAAGAGACGAGCTGTCCACAGTGGCGTGGTATGTGACGGTGTGCAGCTGGGGAGGGAGAGAGAGGGAGAGAGAGGGAGAGAGAGAGAGAGAGGGAGGGAGAGAGAGAGAGAGAGAGAGAGAGGAAGAGAGAGAGAGAGAGAGGGAGAGAGAGAGAGAGAAGCATGAGGAGAAGAGATATTCCCAGCACTTCAGTCTGTCTGTCTCTCTCCCCTCCCTCACCAAGGGTAACATAGGGACTCGTTTGCCTGATGTCACTCAAGAGGGACTCTCACCCCTGTCTCCGAGCCAATGGGGTGTCACAAGGGGGCTAGAGGGTGGCTGGGAAGGGGGTATATTGTGGAGAGGAGAAGCTAAGTTATTTACATTCTCTACTCTGTCCCCCTCTCTCTCTTTCTCTCTCTCTCTCCCTCTTTCTCCCTCTGTCTCTCTCACACACACAGGCACAGTGTGTCAGAGCTTCCTGAAGAGATGAAGAGTCTGATTATAGAGAAGAGTAAGATGGGCTTGGATGAAGACCCAGAGCTGCTGGTTAAAGGTGGGTTTCAACTCTCTTTATCTCCTTTTTCATCCTCCCTCCCTCCCTCTCTCTCTGACTCGTCTGCGTCTGCCTGTTATGTTCAATGAGAGTGCACTACGGCAGTGTCTGCCTTAGCCTGTTTGATGAAGTGTGTGTTTGATGAAGTTGATTAGTAATCGTGCGCTTTGATAACACCGTACGGCACTAAGTACTCCCTAGACCAACTCTCCCAGCTCCTCGTTGCATGTAATGATGTCAATCAGCATTATTCAGACTCTATTGCGTCTGAGGAATGATCTCATAGGTTATTCCTGTGCTATTTTCCTGCTACTGAAACAGTGCAGTAAAATGCCAGCCCTTGGATAAGTTACGTCCTGTTTGGGATGGCGGCAGCCTGATCGGCTAATTCTGACAGCAGTTACCATGCACCCCTGGCTAGCGTGACGGAGAGGGTGGGGGCGGGGGGCTTAGAGGGGGGTTATGGGGCACATTCCTTCCCAAACGGAGGACAGCTACTTCCCCTGGGCCCCTTGGGTTGGAGGGAGGAGGTGGTGACGGTGGCGACTGGGCAGTTGTTGCTCACTCTGCATATCTCACCCCCCCTCCCCTCTCCAACCCCCCACCCCGACCTTATCCACCACAACAAGGCCCTACCACTACTTGTGGTGTGCAGGGAGATGTTTTGAAAAGCCCCTCCATTAAGTATGTCCCCTGTGTGGTATGGGTTACTGTGAGATGTCCTGGGGTGACAGGGCCCCAGTGTCACCTCTCTGCCTGTGTAACACACCACCAGCCCCAGTCTCACCACTGCCTGTCTAACACACCACCAGCCCCAGTGTCACCTCTCTGCCTGTGTAACACACCACCAGCCCCAGTCTCACCACTGCCTGTCTAACACACCACCAGCCCCAGTCTCACCTCTCTGCCTGTCTAACACACCACCAGCCCCAGTCTCACCACTGCCTGTCTAACACACCACCAGCCCCAGTCTCACCTCTCTGCCTGTCTAACAAACCACCAGCCCCAGTCTCACCTCTCTGCCTGTCTAACACACCACCAGCCCCAGTCTCACCACTGCCTGTCTAACACACCACCAGCCCCAGTCTCACCACTGCCTGTCTAACACACCACCAGCCCCAGTCTCACCTCTCTGCCTGTCTAACAAACCACCAGCCCCAGTCTCACCGCTCTGCCGGTCTAACACACCACCAGCCCCAGTCTCACCTCTCTGCCTGTCTAACACACCACCAGCCCCAGTCTCACCTCTCTGCCTGTCTAACAAACCACCAGCCCCAGTCTCACCGCTCTGCCGGTCTAACACACCACCAGCCCCAGTCTCACCTCTCTGCCTGTCTTACACACCACCAGCCCCAGTCTCACCTCTCTGCCCGTCTAACACACCACCAGTTACATACATCAATGCTGACATTCATTCACTGCTGATTAGCCTTATTTTAACATGCTTAAATAAGTTGTTGGTGCCTGTGTAGTTTCTGTTAAATCCAGCGAAACTAGGTCTGAAGATGAATCACCCTTTAAATATTAAGGCCTGATCAGAACTGTTGGAGATGGAGAGACTGAGAGAGAGACTGAGAGAGAGACTGAGAGAGAGACTGAGAGAGAGACTGAGAGAGAGACTGAGAGAGAGGCTGAGAGGTACCTACAGAACCCTCAGTGTTCGCTCTCCTCTGTGTTTGAGGGGGCAGGGCTTTGAGGGTCAGAGGTCAGAAATGAAACAAATGAAGGGCGAACCTTGGCCCCCAGGGGAGACATTAGCCGGCCAGAGAGATGGGATCCAGATGGACGGCCATGTGGGGGGGGGAGTCGGGGGGAGTCCCTGCCTCCCATGACTCTGCTTTTGTTCCCCCCTCTAATGAGCCTGTGTCTTTATCTCGCTGTTTGAAGCTCCTGAAAAGAACTGCTGCAGGATTTCCTGTGTAGGGGACAGTGTCAGGAGCATGCTCTCTAACCCCCCCCCCTCCCCCCTCCATCCCGCCCATCCCCCCCCCTCCCCCCTCCATCCCGCCCATCCCCCCCCCACCCCCCCCGCAAGGCTGCGAACATTCCCAGGACGGGCTTGTTGAGCTAACTGTACAAGTTAGAATCGAAACCATTTCCGTTTTCATGTTCCTTTAATGTGGTGACACTGTATCTACCCCAAGTTCAATGTGGAAGCCTCAATCGGGTGGTGTTTCTCGTGGGTTCAAGGCCGCCGCTAATATAACAAGAGGCTGGCTGAAAGAGGAAACGTGTCATGGGACTGTAGACCTCCGCGCTGCCCACATATGAAGCCCGCCAGTTTTTAATTTGGGGAATGGAAGGGAGTGGGAGTCAATGCACGTGAAGTCGCCTGGGAACAACAGGAATGAGGAGGGAGGGGGGCGGGAGAGGTTGAAAGTAAGGGAAAGACTGAGAGAGCAGCCGAGGGAAAAGGAGGCTGAGTGGACAGGTGGCACGCAGCTTGCTAACCACAGAGGAAGCCGTGACGTGGGCTCTGGCGTCAGAGCCTCTCTCAGCTCCGTGTACTCTGCGTTAGCGATCCCAGAACTCGTACACACGCGCGTTCGCTTTCAAGTATCAGCGCGCGCACACACACACACACCTGCCTCTCTGCATGTTTCACCTACTGCCCACTCTGAAGACGGACCCAAATAACGTATGCTTTGTGAGGTTCAGGGGGGGAGGGAACATGGAACATGGGCACACACATTTGAGGATTGTGTAATCTGGTGTTTGGGGACAGTAGAAGCTGTTCTGCAGCTGAGGTGTGGAGAGACTGTGGGGACCCTGAACAGGTATCTCTCGGCTCCCTGCCCAGCTACTCCTGAGCTCGTGGTCTCTCTCTGACCCGAGTGGGACTGTTCAGCTCTCTCACTGCCTTCCTGCTACACTAGCAGCATCGGTCAGATCCTTCTCTCCCTTTCACTCTCCCTCTCTCCCTCCGTCTCCAGCCTTTCAAACAGCTGTAATTACCCCTTGATGTCTGCCATTAGCCGGCTGTATTTGGAACCTGCATCTCGCACTGTTGCATATTTCCCCCTGTTGGTGATTACGTTGAGCCCAACCTAATCACCCCTCACATTCACCCCAACATGGCACAGTCTCTCAGTCTGGCACAGTGACAAGTCTGGCGTTTTGATTCCTTATGTTCTGACAATGTGGTAGTACTTCCCTGCTTCAGTGTAACAATGTCTGAGTGTTACATAAATGGACCAGCCTTGTACTAAGTCATTGTGTGCACGTCACTACCATGTAACGTGTGTGTGTGTGTGTGTGTGTGTGTAGGCTGGCTGCTCAGAGAAGTGCACGGTGGCTGGATCAAGCAGAGGCGCTACTGGTTCGTGCTGAGCCAGGACTCGCTAGACTACTACACCAGCTCAGACAGAGGAGCCCGCAGACTGGGAACGCTGGTACTGACAAACCTCTGCTCTGTCATCTGGCCCGACAAAAAGACCTACAAGGAAACTGGTGAGTGGCACACACACACACACACACACACACACACACACACACACACATACGCACTCGCACACTCCTCAGAGCCATTGTCATTGTTTAGACAAAATTGTTGAGACAAGAAACCCCACGAAAGAACCGCTACACTGGGGACAATCCACACACTGTTCAATTAGGACATGTTCTAAACAGTCTCAGCCTTGGGGACGGTGTGTTTTTAGATGTCAAGCGAGAGTCTGTGGTGTCCTTTGGCTTCCTGAGAGCACGGAGAGCTCCGTCTGAGTTGGGGAAATCCCAGTCCTGCCTGCTGAATGTGGGCTCGTCTGAAAACCTCTGTTAGCCTCTGTTCTGAGTAATCAGCATGACCGTCTGGATTCCCCGGAAAGACACAAATAGAGACAGGAGAAATGAGAGACGATGGGGACGTGGTTGTGTGGTAGGAGAAACCTCGACCTGTGGACGTACAGTAGACATTTCTGATTGACTCATATAGCCTCTTTTGTTTTCGTGAAAAAAAGGGATTTTTCCCTCTCTGACTTCAGCCAACCACTTAATGAGGAAAAACCCAGCTCTTGATAGGTAAATCTTCTCAAGGGTTTTCCTGGGGAGAAGTTTCGTGTCCTCAAAGGTGGCTTTGTCCCGGCTTGGATATGTTCGTGCCACTGCAGGCTTCCCCTTTCTCTTCAGTTCTTATGTAAGATCAGTTCCTATTTAGTGGTCACATTCTCAGCCTTGTTTTTTTTGACACTCAGATTTCAGCGGTAAGATAAGCAGTGAATGACGTTAGACGGTTAGCCGTACATTGCATTGTCACGGCATGCCACCAATCATATTCCACATCGCTTCGGCCTTCACCAGGCATTTGAACTTGACCAAATAACCTAAACAAAGGCAGCTGGTTATCCACTAGATATAGACCAGCCCTAGCCTGAGGGCAGCCGATACTCTGAGCTCATGCTGCCCCCGGCTTCCCTCATTTCCCCTCAGTTTGGTTTACTTATAACTGTTCTCCGAGGAAACACAACGTGGGTATTCACTTTGCGGTCAGGTTTTTGGTTGACTTCTGTCGTTGCATAGAAGGACAAAGGAAGTGGGTTCCACCTGTAGTGTCCCAGGTCCACCCTCAGACAGTCTGAAAGTGAATGTGTGGAATAAACCAGTTGGCACTTTGAGTACAGTCTGCAATGTGTTGAGTTGACTTTTTGTGTAAAAAAAAAGCCATCATTATTTTGCCTTGCGGCGAGTTCTCCGTGAAAGCCCTTGACAAGCCTGTGTGTGTGTGTGTGTCTCAGGGTACTGGAGCATCACCGTCTATGGGAGGAAGCACTGCTACCGACTCTACACCAAGCACTTCAACGAAGCCGTGCACTGGGCCTGTGCGGTCCAGAAGGTCATAGACACCAAAGCTCCGGTGGAAACCCCCACCCAGCTCCTGATCCGAGACATCGAGGTGAGACACACACACACACACACACACACACACTTAGCCGCAGCCAAACCACCTGTGACAAACTGTCACCAAACACAGCCAGCAGCAGCAACACTGATAATCCCTCGCACTCTGTAGCCATAGCAACGACACAGGCACACAGGACTCCCGAGTCCAAAGTTTCCTCCAGCTAACAGCCCTGCCCTCTGTGATCGACCTCTTCTCCTTTCATCAGGCTGTGAGGGGGGCCATCCTCACCATACATCCATACATCTGGGCTCAACTGCAAGGCCTGTCCTGGGCTGTTTAAAAGACTAGACTTCAGATGATGTAGAGGGCCTCCCCTTTCAAGGCAGACTAGAAACACGTCTCACAAACAAACATGGCCGTCTCAGAGCTATGTCTGAAGGATGACCACATTCTTCGCCACAATGTAAAGGGGGAACTTAAAAAATCCCTACTTTTGTCTCCATTTAGGAATCCAGAAGATGAATGCACAAGGGTTTGACAAGAGTGTGTGTCCAAGGTTGTGGCTCACTGCTTCACTTAATCTGTTAAAACTGATAGTGTAGTCGCCCTGCATCTTTAGAGGAGTTATAGTAGGTGTGTGTGTGTGTGTGAGAGAGAAAGATAGAGAGCTTTCAAGTACCCACACACTGCAGCACCCTCACGTTGGGTTGCATGAAGTGCTTCGCAATGCGGCCAAATTTCTCAAGAGAGGCATATTTTCAAAAGCGGGGTTTTCGCTCGCAAACATAGCGTCTCGCGAGCAGACGGGTGACAGCCTTGCAATGCGCTGGGGAGCGTGTCATCGCGGGACAGGAGAGGAGAGGGGGTCGAAGAGGGCAGAGCCAGCGCCAGATAAGCACTCCACCGACTCGGCCTCCCGGGCTCCTAATCTCGCGGCGACGCTCCGCTATGTCGCATGCGAAAGTCTAATCTGGTACCCAGTTTAATCTGTCTGCCTCCGTCTGGGCCAAGAGGGGTCAAGAGAGGCTCCGGAGCGAGACCGGAGGAGCCCCTTCCCCTCCTCACACTCTGCGTCACACACACACACTTCCTCTCTCTCTCCCTCCCTCATACGCACGCTGATGAAGGAAGTGTTTTAGTGACTTCAGTTGAGTTCCCGGGGGTTTGGAAGGATTAGCAATCTGCAGATTGTCCGAAACATTTCTGACGATAAATGAGGACACAATGATAACGGCAGGCGTGCGTCTCAATCATGTCTCTCTCGAGTCTGAAGGCCAGAGGACCATCTTTTATAAGGGCACGAGAATGTAAACACAGATAGTGACAGCCAGGCAGTAATGGTATTGCAACAGTCACTGAGAGGAGATTTACTGCTGCCGGCCCTGACTACTCTCAGAGCAGAAAGAGACCCTGTCCACTTCACACAAAGGCCAACCGGCGCCCCATGTAGAACAAGAACAGCGTAGGAAAGCGAGAGGGATCCAGTAAATGAACAGAAGAGCTCTTTGTGCGAGACAGAGTCTTATCTTTCAGCCTCGGACGTGTGCCCCCGCCACAGACACAGGGAAGAAGAGGCCGGGCTGCAGCCTCCAGCCTCCAGCCTTGGACCTTCAGGCTGCATGATAGAATGAGGATCCGGGAATTGGGTCGGGGCGGGGGGGAGGGGAGGCTGGTCAACTCTGTAAATGAAAAGTGAATTCCACCTTCCTTTGTCATTGACCCTGAAAGTATACAAGGCCCATTACTAGGTGTAAACCTGCCACGTGTTTGTGTGTGTGTGTGTGTGTGTGTATGCATGTCTTTATGTACGTTAGTATGTATGTGTAGCTGAATGCACACATGTGTAACAGACATGGAGTATGTCAACTGTGCCTGCAAAACATCTCACTCTCCCTGTTCAAACTGACAAGCAGATCTGTCATCAGTATGCCCTGAAACACTTCAGTGGAATGTTTCAACTTTACCCCACAAAGGAGGGATCGAGCGCGGGGGGGGGGTTGGGGGGGCTGTGGGGTTGGTGGTAGGTTATCCTTTAGCCAGAGACACAGAACAGGGTCAACGTTACTAATGGTCAACAGGTGCAGAAAGCATGTAGTGGAAGCTGTCTGTGCTCCTGTCGATGAGAAGAGCATGTGTGGAGAGATGCCACCCGCAGCAGTATAGCGAAGGCACACACACATGCACATACACACCAACACAGATGCACACGCACAAAATGTGTCAGGCATGCCGGTGCGCTTGGCCGGGGTTCATGGGTTGACCTTCTCAGGATTTGAAAAGATACCCGTAGCTGTTCTCCAGTCAAACTGACCCCAGTCACCCCTGCTGCCAACACACACGCACACACAAACAGACGCATGCCAACGAGCACAGTCAACTCTTTGACCCTCGCACACCGTGCCTCGGGGTCGACTGGGGATCGATCATCTGAAAGGACAGGTTAGCTCACGTCCCCCCCTCCTGACTCCCCTGCTTGCCTGTGTGTCCCCAGGAAAACAAGTTTAACCCTGAGGTGGTGGAGAACATCTACGAGCACAACCCCATCCTGAAGTACACCCATAGCCCCCTGTACGCCCCACTGCTGCCCTTCTCCTTCGGCAGCCTGGAGCACACCTGTAAGTACCTTTTAAGGGAGTCCGGTGGCTCAGCGGTTAGGGAATCGGGCTAGTAATCAGAAGGTTGCTGGTTCGATTCCCTGCCGTGCAAAATGATGTGTCCTTGGGCAAGGCACGTCATCCTACTTGCCTCGGGGGAATGTCCCTGTACTTACTGTAAGTCGCTCTGGATAAGAGCGTCTGCTAAATGACTAAATGTAAATGTACCTTGTGCATGGTAACACACACACACACAATGGAAAATGACACTTTTGAACGCGGCACACACAACAAAGCTGGGCACCCGAAGCTAGCCCGTTAGCTCTAACGCTAACCTCAACCTCTCTCGATCCCACAGACCACAGTGGGAAGGGCTACGCCTCGGTGCGCGAGGAGGCCGTCAAGCTCTTCAACTGCCTGCAGCAGCTGGAGTCGGCCAGGGAGCCCGTCCCAATCATCCAGGGCGTGCTGCAGACCTGCCTGGACCTGCGGCCGCTGCGCGACGAGGTCTACTGCCAGCTGGTGAAGCAGACCAGCGGCACGCCCGCCCCGCAGACGCTCGCGCACCTGCGCTACTGGCAGCTCCTTACCTGCATGAGCTGCACCTTCCTGCCCGGCCCCGCCGTGCTCAAGTACCTGCGCTTCCACCTCAAGAGGTGAGAGAGCGGCCCAGACTGATACGGCAGGGGCGCGCTGTGTGTTGTGGTCGGGCCCTAGTGGGCTGGTCCTGGAGAGGGAGGAAGGGGGGGGCTATGGGGAGAACGAGGCACGTACGCGGGCCCCGACCGGTGGCCGGGACACCTGGAGGTCCAGACAGGGTCCAGGCGCCAACCCCGCTAACCGGCAGTTACATATAGTAGCGTGATGTCCTCTCACATTGTTACTGCATCGCTCCGCACGGATCCAGTGTTTTAGGGGCGGATTTGCGGATCGGAATTAGCCCCTCTGTTAGGCGCGCTAAGCTATGCTATATTAACGGCGCTAATCTTTTTCCCCGCAGTTTCTCTGTGCGGCAAGTCATAAAGCGAGCCCCATACGATGCTATGTATATGTTGGTGCTGGGTATCCGAAGCTAATGGAACAGTAGTCATATATAGCATAGTGAGGCATCCGCCAGTCACAGAGCGATCGCGGTGTCTTGCCGCTTGTTTGTACGCTGGTCATGGATAGCTCAGGAATACTGTTCGTGCAGCGAGGGGACTAAAAACAAGCTGGCGGGCTATGCAGACTGCTATAAGGAGACGGCCTCCTAGTCGCGCGCTAACATCTCTGTTAGGCTCGGTCTACAGCTGGACAGTGCGGGGGCTAGGGCAGGGGCAGAGTGCCAAAAAGAGCCCCCTCTCCGTCCCCCACGGTGCCCTGAGACACCCCCAGGGAATGTCCCCAGTTCGTGGTGAAGCGGGGGCTGGGGGGGGGCAGACAGAAAGGAATCACACAGGCTCAGTGGAACATTCCTAATTATGTTTGAGAAGGACAAAACCCACCCTGTGGCTCGTAATGAGAGAGGGAGAGACAGGAGGGCGTGCGAGGGCCTCTCTCTCTCTCCGTCTGGCTGGCTGTCTGAGTCCCTCTCATCCAGCCCTCTCTCTCTCTCTCTCTCTCTTCCCCTCGGCCTCTCCAGTTTGGGTTCTGTTTGTTTTGGGTCCGGCACGGCGGTGAGATTGGTTCCTTCCTCGGTGTTCAGTCCTTGTTTGTGCTGGGCCCAGCTCACGGCTCTGTCACGTTGCCTTTCACGCCGTCTACGTTCTTGTAGGTGTGAGAGAGACGTTTGGCCCTGTTCTGAGTGTGCTACCCATTGCCTCATATTCGTGCACACACACATGCACACACACACACGTGCGCACACACACACTCTTGGGCTGGCCAGTCCATCGGGAGGAAGTGGTAGGTCACTGTGGTTCACGTGAGCGGAAACACCTTTTCCTGTTCAGAGCGCTGCCAAAGCCAAATATGTTTTCTCTCCCCTTTTCCTCCTCTTTGAAGGATTGAGAGACGCAGAGCCTTTTAAGTCCCTGAAAGCTCAAAGTGAGAACATTTGTCATTCCTCGCCTCATTGACTTCCTAGCATTACCAACCCAACGAAAATAAAGAGCTCTTGTGTTGAACTGAGAGAATGACATAAAGCCTATTATCACAACACTTTGAAAGTGCTCGGATCAACGTTGACATCGCTGACATACTTAGCTTTACCCTCCTAAGTAAACCACGGTTGGATCAGAATGAGCTAATAGGCACACACGTGCGCACCCACTCACACACACACGCCCACACACACACACACACACACCCCCACACACACAGTGGGTTCACCCCCAGTGTCTCCTGTGTGTGTCAGGATCCAGAGCCAGAGTCCCGAGTCCGAGATGGACAACTACGCGTCGTTCATCGTGGAGGCCCTGGAGAAGACCAGGTGTCGGGAGCGCGTGCCGTCCTGGGAGGAGATCCAGGTGCTGATGGGGCGTCAGGAGATGCCGTGCGTCGTCCACTACCCCGGGCCTGGCTCCTGCCAGCTCTACATCAGCTCCCACACCACCGCCAGCGAGGTGAGCAGCTCCCCCCCCCATGCGCTACGTTTACAGACACGTCGTTCCCTCAGCGGACACTTTCATCCCGAGCGACGTACGGGTGCGCTGCAGACAGTCTTGGGCTCTCACTCCTTTCTCACAGTCTGCTGCTCACCTTTCGTTTGGATTCTGTGAACAGCCACGGGGTGTAGGGCATTTTTTGTACCTCCATCTGTATGTCTAAGTAGCTGTGTGTGTGTGTGTGTGTGTGCTGCAGGTGGTGCGGAGGATGCAGGAGAAGTTAGGCCTGCAGGAGAGCCGAAACACGTTCTCCTTGTTTGAGCAGAACTCCCTCTGGGAGCGGCCCATAGCGGGAAGCACCATCATCGCCGACATCCTGACCAGGTTTGAAAAGTAAATATCCCTCTTTACTTGGAACGCCGACCACATCCGAGACGTAACGCCACCCCGACGTCCATATTTATTTTTCGACGTCATTGAAAGGAATCCGAGCTCGCACGTGTCATTTTGTGGTCCGACTCCCTGGCTTCAAAATAATCAAAGCCCTTGATAAGAGGTGCCCTCGTCAACTCGCTAGTCGAACGCACGCTACGCTACGCTGGGAAATCAAAGCACCGTCGCCCTGTCTGTCTGCAGGCACTGCAGCCGTTCAAGGTGAATGCTGATGTCATTTGCTTGCTTAGGGCCACGTCACTCGACCAGATAAGGTCCTTCTCTGGAATGAAAGACATCAGTGTTGTTCTGAGAGAGGTGTGTGTGTGTTTGCCCACCGCTGCCTCAGCGAGGGCGTAAACACAGCAGGTTGTTAGTCACCTCCGTCGACACTTCCAACTCCCGTCATGGCGGTCTGGAGACGTCAAAATGGCCGACGGGGGGGGGGAGTTTCTTCCTCTTGTGTTTGGTGCGTGAGTCTTTATTCCGTTGTCCCCCTCTGTCTCTCTGCTCCCCAGCCTCTCAGCTAAAGAGCCAGACCAGGAGTCCCAGTGGAAACTCTGCTTCAAGCTCTACTGCCTGCTGGATGCTGACAGCATATCTGAGGACAGCATCGAGTACTTCTTCCTCTTTGAGCAGGTAACACTGCCCCCCACACACCTCGCTAAATCACTCCCTACACACACACCCCTAAAACACACACACACACGCAACGCGCTCACACGAGTCGTTAGTGGATGTTGCTGTTATGATAATGAGCTTTAATGGCGTGGCTTTGGTCAGGGAATCATTTCTCCTATTTCATTGGACTGTTAGCTTTTCCTTAACAGTCCACAACTGTAATAAAACAATACTTTTAAAGCGAGAGTCGGGCCATTGGCTGGGCAGCCGAGAGGACGATGCGAGCCAGGCTGAGTTCATTAGAACATTCTTCCTGAGGACACTTATAAAAATGTTATGAGCCTCAGTAAAACAGGGTGGGGTACAGCTATGATGGATGGGGGGAAGGCAAAACTGACACACTGTTCAATCTTCCCCTCCCTCCCTGGCTCTGTCTCCCTCCACCTCTCTGTACCCCTCCCTCCCTCCCTCCCTCCCTGGCTCTCCCGTCGCAGTGCCATGAGATGGTGGTGCGGGGTCAACTTCCCGCCTGCGAGGAGGACCTGCAGGCCCTGGCCGCTCTCAGGCTGCAGTCTGTCATCGGGGACTTCAGCACCCTCTCCCCCTGCCCGCCTCTGGACGAACTCTTCCCCGGTGACATGGTGGAGGCCCGGGTCCTCGTGTCCCTCTCGGCCCCCCCCGGCCCTCCCCCCCGGCCAGCCTCCGGCCCAGGGCTGCCCCCAGTCCCAGCGTTTCCCCGGAGGGCTCCTAGCGGGGGCGCTGTGGAGCCACACGGCCACCTCGGCCCACAAGCAGCGGGTGGAGCAGGACCTGCGGCTGCGCAGCCGTCTGAAGGAGGAGGCCGCGGCCATCATGAGCTCCGTGGTGGAGCGCTGGAAGGGCCTGGCGGGGTACAGCCGCGGGGACAGCATGGCGGCGTACCTCAACATCGCCCGCCAGTGGTCGGGGTTTGGATGCACGCTCTACGAGGTGGATTTCTACATTGTGAGTCCTGCTTCCTTCGTAGAAAACCCTCCGTTCCCTGTTTCCTCCTCTGGTACTAGACGGCAGGACTCATCACACCCCTCTGTGCTTGTCTGTCTTCAGAGCTCGACCGGAAGCTTCTCTCAGAAGCTGTGGCTGGGCGTGGCCGCGACCTCGGTGTCTCTGTACAAGCAGGGGGAGGCCGAGGCCCTGGAGTCCTTCCCCTACGGTCAGATCTGCTCCTACGGCGTCTCCGACAGCAACACCTTCAAGATCACCGCCGGCGACCGCGACCTACTGTTTGAAACCACCAAGGTAGGCTCCCTCGCGACGGCGACCGGCGCCACACCTCACGACACACAACGCTCAGAGCACAGAGCGTGGTTGGAGTGAAGCCCGCTCCCTCACTTGAGCTTCTCCACCCGAGGAAAGGAAGTGTACGGGTATCTCCAGTGTGGTTGGGGTTTGTCGTTGGGGCTGCACCAGCGAGCTGTCACGCCGCTGAACGCCCTCGTGGGCTCTTATCAGAGGGAGCACCTTCTGCTCAGTCACTGAACCTGCCCACAGCTCCCTGACCCACTTCAAACGGCAGGCACCAAGTTTGAACTTGGAAAGAGAGCACACAAACTGCCTGCCTCTCCAAACCAGTCTTTACCGCTAAAAGGCTCACTTCACGTTCGTAAATGTCAACTGGGGGTGAGTTTTATGACAGTGGTTGGACTCAAATATTAGCCCAAAACATTTCTCAGAAACCTGGGTATTACACCAAAAAGCTGTTTCATTTCGGAGAACAAAGTGGGCCCTTCAGCTGGCAGATTTGCTTGCATCTTCCCACGCAGCACAAAGCGCTCTCTGTGTGATCTCTCATGGGGCACAAAAGTGGCTTTTAGTTATTTATTGGTGCAGCAGAACAGGCAAATTGAAGGGCACCAAAAGAGGGCTCTGATTTTATGAAGTGAAGGGCTCCCATAGCTCTGCCATAACTGCAGGATGGGGCGCAGAGTCAGAGCAGGTTTGCAGGGGGGTGATTATGGTCAGACTAGGAGTAAGGTTGAAGGCAAGGTTAGCGGCTGAATCTAGGTTTACAGCGGAAGTCTGCGACTCTGGTTGAAGGGCTTGGGTTGAGGCTAGTGCCAGGCCCAAGGCAGAGCCAGGTCTCACATCCTGGTAGGGGAATTATAACTGCAGGATATATGGTCACAGTGCTTTATTCGGTTACAGGCTTGGATTAGTACTGTATGACTACATGGTACAAACGCACGAAGGAATATATCCCAGAACACATTGCGAATGAAGACCGTTGGCAGCGTTGGCATCAGAAAAGACACAAGCAAGTGTCCACGGTTCTGCTTTGCTCGCTTGAGTGATGAGAGTGTGCTTCACAGTGTGCCAAGGCACATCACGCACACAAGTATCTCTGGAGGATTGTGTTCCAGCAGCTGGATGACATCATCCCCCCCCCCTCCCCTCCCTGCTGTGACGGTGCCAGACACAGACACTGTGAGCAAGCCACTCCTCAGAACACTGTGCCACCAGACTGACCTTGCCATCTCTCTCTCTCTCTCTCTCTCTCTCTCTGTCCCCCCCCCCTCCCCCTCCTGTCTGTTCCAGCTGACTGAGATCATGCAGCTGATGAATGCCTATTTCAGTGTCCTCCGTCGCCGGCGGGGGAAGGGAGACGACGTGGGCATCACCGAGGGCACAGAGGTCGGGTTCCGCCACCTGACGGCGACGCCGGGCCCCACGCTGCTGGAGCTGCCCTCGCACCCCGTGTGAGGAGCCCCCCGAGCCCCCCGCTCCCGTCACCACACACAGGCCCCCTGGAAGCCAAGAGCCCCCCTTCCCCCCTCCCTCCTGGCCCCCAGGACCCCGCACCTCCTCCACTGGGAGCAGCTCGGCAGCCAAAACAAAGACGGGGCTGTTTTCACTCCCCATCCGTGAAAATAAACCTCCCTGAGCGTTCCAAATGAAGGAGCAGGGAGGGGAGGGGATGACTAGAGGGGGAGAAGGGGACTGAGCCTGACTGTAAAGTGAGGCAAGAAACCACAGAAGCCAATTTGGTCCCCAATCCAACCCCCAGTCCACCCCCCTCTCATCCTGTCACGCAACCTCCATTACCACCCTCCCGGCCATGTGACACATGGACCCCAAACTCTCCACTAACTGCCTGCTGCGACGACAGTGACAGGAGAGGACATATCGTTGACCACGCGCTGTGCTAGCCCTAGAAAGGGAGGCAAGGGAGGAGAGGGGAGAGCGCTCGCGGTGTCTCTCTACCGCACTCTCTCTCTCTCTCTCTGCGCTAGGTGTGCCTACATGTGCTCTGTTCTTATTCGAGGGGTGATCCCTCATGCACTGCTGGAATAGTGACACACATACACACACACACACACACACACACACAAGAGGGTTGGTTTTCATAAGACCCCAGCCAGGCTTGCATTACCTGGAACTGTTGATGCAGCAAGGCGTGTGAACTTGAACTGGAAACAGATGTTGAGCTCTGTAAGTCACTTTGGCTGTCACGGCCACGGAGAGATGCCCGTCCCTCCCTCCCTCCCTGGCTCGCTCCCTCGCTCCCGCCCTCCCGCCCCCGCCCCCTTCCTCTGGGATTATCAGTAGCGTGTGATAGAGGATGGGATTTCTCGGAGGAGACCCAGAGGATCCGGGATAATGTCTGTGTCTGTGTTTTTTACCAAATGCTCTGATTTCTTCCTGGTGGTGCTGCTTGTAATCCTCGACACGACAGCGCGTCTCGACTTTGGCTAACACTCGATCGGAACACTCTGCGTGTGTGACTGTGTGTTTTATAGGGTTCTGATCCCAATCTACATCCATCATGACAAATGAGGTATTGTCCCCCAGTGCCCAGTCTTGGGGAAGTATTCAGTTTAGGAACTTGGAGAGCTGGTAAGTAGCCCCTCCAGTCAGTCAGTAATCTGTTATTAGTGATTGATACTCATTCACAGCCCAGTCTTCCCTTCCCCTGCTGTTGGTGACAAACCAACACCGGTTTGACCATCAATGCTTTCTTAGTATTATTTATGTTTCAAGTACACCTCGTGACATATTGTGTTTTTTTGTTGTTGTTTTTTTCATGTCTTAATTGAGGACCTAGCATATTTTTAAGGGTTGCTTTTAATGATCACGACTCACGACTCAGAATGCCTCTGGTTTATCCATTGGGTTTAAACTATTGTGGTCTAAGATGTGTGTATCTCACCCTGACTGCTACTGAACTACAGATGGCCTCTGTGTTCACTTCCCTGGTGTGTGACTTTTGAATTTCTTCAACAAGTGTTGCAAAGTCATGTGTTTGAGCATGGACCAAAGATAACATTTTGTTTTTATAAGCTTTTTATATAGAAATAAACAGACAACTCCTTCCCCCAGAACCTATTTTCTAGTTACATTCTTATTTTTACCACCATGGTTTGAGTTGTAATTTGTCACAAATGCCAAAGTCTCTTAAAATATATGGAGCTTTTATGAACTGAATGATATGCCTCTGGGTTTAGTAAGACAAGATGTGTTGGGTTAGGCCGAGCATGTCCCTTGATCAGTCTACCCCCTCCAGCCTCTATGCATTTTACCACAGCAAACTCCTCACTGTTCTCCTTGGGGAGGCCTAGCACAGCCAGCTATGCCTCATGTAGGCAGCCAGACACTGTCCCCACAAGCAGGGGCCGACTGTCGCTTTTTCTACTGCAGCTGCAGGCAGCTCTGAGCTACATGCAACTATGATATAGAAGAAATTCAACTACAGATGTTGCTTTGTTTTAAGCTTGTTTTTACTCTGCATGGTACCTGTGTGTGTGTGTGTGTATAGTTAATTGCACTATTGTTTGTCAAACTAACTTGAATGTGCAATACAAATCTATAAATACTGTATGTAATTAATAAAAAGCAGAACCATTGTACCGTATTCTTTTGTTGGTGGCGTTTCTGTTGACGCACATCTACAGTGTGTTTGTTCCAGGCCGAGCAGGCAGCATGGCCAGCTGAGAGGCCTTGCAGGGTGGTGATCTCTGGCACCGGCCCCCAAACACTGCCTCAGGCTGCATGGCTTCTCAGGTCGAGTGTCTCTGCTTACACGAGCGTGGCAGAGTGAACTACGTCCCCCAGGGGGAACGCGCCTTACTGTGAGGATGTGCAGCTCCAGGTAAGGTAAGAGGGTTTAAACCCGGGAACAACTTGGATTATGACCCTACTGGACGTTGATGGCTTAACACTCCAATTTGCAACCCAAGTCCACTCAAAAGCAGAGCCAAATAGTGTAGAAAAAAAACAACTTTATTACATTACACAGGTCCAGCCAACATGAAACGGTATATACATCTGGGTGCAATAGGAGAGGACTCTAGATAAAATCATTCCGAAGGTAGACATACAGGCACTAGGTAGAGATGTTGAAATGAACAATTACACTAGTGAACAGAAGTAGTTTGTCCACAAAGGGTGGGGGGGTATGTCAAATGCACAGGAGGGACTTTGCCGAGTAAATGTTTACCCCTAAATACTGATAAGAGGCGTTTGGTGCGATATAAAATCAGTGATGGTCCTGCGCAGTATGTACAGCAGCAACGGAGGCTTATTCATCAGACTTGTGAGCTTAATCTGAAAGGCAGATGATCTGATGACAGGAGGATTGTGTGACTGCACCACTGTAATCCCACTTGGTTGTTGAGATACAGATGGATGTTAAAGCCTGGTCAGGGACAGCCGGTTCATGGCGTCTCCAGGCTGCAGTGTGAACTGTCACACTTCGAAAGCACAAAACGCAGTGCACTGTTACAGCTTCAGAACAGACCAAAACAAAGAGGCCCAGTTCTCTTCCGTCACGTCAAAACAGTAATATGAGGAGAACGAGAAAGGCCAGAGTGAGAGAGAGAGAGCAGAATATTCACTACTATTCCATAACCATCGGTGGGGGGGGTCGGGGTAGAGGCACAGATGTAGGTTACTGGGAGCCTCCCCTCGCAGCACCAGTACAGAACTGAGGGACGCTGTGCAACGGGGACACATGTAGGAGTCCACAGACACACTGAGGAGGGGTGGTGGTGTGGCTGGCACAGGGGGAGAAGAGCCCCACCGACTCAGCCGCGGTCCCTGCTGTGGCTGCAGGGTGGAACTAAGGCCCCGCGGGCTCCTGGGTGCCCCAGGAGATGTAGTCTGGCCGCGTGGCCGCGCTGTACTCGTCGATCAGCTGCTGCACCACCTCGCGAGAGTTGTCCAGCTCGTCGAAGTTCTCCTTGAAGATGTCCTCCTTGCGGAACTGCTCCAGGAAGGCCTCGCGCTTGCGCAGCTTGTCGTACTGCTTGCACGTCCGCTCGAACAGCTGTGGACGAGGAGAGGGGAAGAGGGACGCCGTCGTGAGCAGGCTTGGTTTGTCGTTGACCTCTTCCCATCTTTTTATGCGAAGTCGCTGACCATCGCACCGACCACTCTGTTCAGACACATTCCTCGTCTATTTTCAGCCTGGTTACAGCGCACAGAACATGCTATTCCCTAGCCGGTCTGCACAGTACAAGGCGGTCTGAGTGAGGAGGTTTTGGAGCGGGACTTACACAGGAGATGCTGGTGTGGTTGGCCATCATCAGGCCACTGACGCGGTGGGCTGAGGGGAGGTAAGGGGACTTCCTGGACAGAGCTACCTGGATGCTGGCCGGACCCCAGGGGATGAAACTGGCTAGCTTGCGCTCCCGGATCCTCTGGAGACTCTTGTGGACCTGCGCTCAGCGGGTAAACAAACACAATACCACAGCTTGTACACACACGAGACGAACCGGGTTGAACTTTGGAGGCTGGTGAAGCACGGTCTCAACCAGGTCTCTCTCTCTATCTCACACACACACACACACCTGCGTGGGGTCCACCTCTCCCTGGATGATGTTGAGGATGGCGATGTAGCAGTGGTTGGTCTGCCGGTCTCTGCCCGTGGACACCATGACGTTCTTGGGCTGCAGGAGCCTCCTCATCACATCCAGCACGGTGGTCTTCCTCACGCTGGCCACCTGCGAGCGTCAGGAGGCAGCGTGGCACGACCAATATCAGTTAGTCCACAACAGCTTGGGACAGACACGGCATGGAAGACTCACGACAGGTCACTGGCCCCCCCAAAAAACCTGACGTACCGATTGGTCCGTGGTGAGCGGGGTGTAGCCGGTCATGAGGAAGTGGAGGCGGGGCGTGGGGATGAGGGAGGCGATCAGGCCAATCAGGTCGTTGTTCATGTATCCTGGGTAGCGCAGGGTGGTTGTGCTGGCAGACATGATGGTGGATACCTTTCAGGGGAGAGTTGAGTGATACCGCCTTCAGCATTCAGTCTGACGAACTCAAGCTGACTTTGGGCTGAGCAAAACACACAATGTTTGCCTGTATTCCTAATTACAGGGTAGTGAGATCGACTTGTCCGACTAGTTTGTTAATCCTACACTGCAGAACTTTCCCAACGTTCGACGGCAAACAAGACCTGGCGAGACCAATTAGGGAGGAGACTGCTCCAGGGGCCAACGGGATGGCTGTCAATCACTCACCAGCTGGTTGATCTGGGAGAAGGAGGGGTTCTGGATGTGCAGCCTGTCTGTGGCGATGCGATTCAGAGCTGTGTTATCCAGCACCACCTGACACACACACACACACACACACACACAATACAAATCAAGTCAAGGGAGAGAGAGGGTGTGAGAGAAGGAAGATGATAATCAAGGCAGACGTGAGAGAGGCCCACTGAGGGACCGGGAGCACACGGACGGACGAGTCACATAGCAGAGCAGGTTAACAGTGGGCTTTGATCAGCCCAGGGCCCTCCAGGCCTGCTGGGCAGCTAGCTGGAGCACAGTGTGCCGCTGTGTCGGGACTGCACAGAGAGGCACCACTGTACACCCACAAACAGGGGCACCGATTCTTCCGCAAATTCTATTAGCTCTCTGGCTAACCCAATAAACCTAAGGGCCTTATGCAAGCTCATGGAGGAAGTTGATATTAGAGGGGGGAAACACTATTAGACTGTCAAGAGCATCTCCGACGAATACGAGCATCAATCCGAGACTGCAGATTGAATCACTCGGAGATGTAATGCCTCGACGCGGGTGCTCACTGGCGGTTCCCTTATTAGCCTACCCAGCACAGCACTCAAAACCAGCTGTTCCAGCACAGATCGTTACCAAGTCAAAATGATCCGCTGGCCTTGTGGCTTTAATAGGTGAGTTATTGCTTCTGTTCTAGGAGCTGGTGTTTCCAGGCAGGGAGCATGTTGGAGACCAGAGGAAAACCCATGGATTTATAACGAGTGTTTAGAGAACTTGTTTTGAACAGGGTATGTAAGTAACAATTCAGAGGCCATATAAACGTCCCTCTGTCTGACTGTCTCTCTCACAACAAGGGCACAAGAGGACATTTCTGTCCCAATAAATAAATATATCAAAACGACAGTTATATAACCGCATTTGATGTCCGGCTCTAATGTGATCTCCTTTTCAACGTTTATCTACCTCTCCGCGTCACAGCAGGGCTGAAGGGGCAGCAGCCCTGCACAGACGGGTCGACCATGATCTAGCTGCGAGTGTATGGGTGTACTGTACTGTACTGTACTGTACTGTACTGTACTGTACTGTACTGTACATCTGTCACACACACACACACACCACACAGTCAGCGTTCTGGGTGAGCCTCTTCAGGGTCAGGAGGGAGTTGTAGGGCTGCACGACCACGTCACTCATCTCATCCTGGTTGGGGAACACAGAATAGGTCTGCACCAGCTTCTTAGGATACCTGGGGATCAGAGAGAGAGAGAGAGAGAGAGAGAGAGAGAGAGGGAGAGAAAGAAAGAGGGAAAGTCACACTCCAGGCCAAAGAATAAGAGCAAACATACTGCTTGTTGATCTTAAACTAGCATTTCAAATTGATGTACCGTGTGTGTGTGTGTGTGTGTGTGTGTGTGTGTGTGTGTGTGTGTGTGTATAGTTCAATATTCACACCTGTCATTCAGCCTCTCCAAAAGGTAACTTCCCAGCCCGGAGCCAGTTCCCCCAGCAATGGAATGACACAGGACAAACCCCTATTACAACAGGGGGGAAAAACCTGTTCATGTACAGTTTAATAGCTCCAGCTGGGTGCCACGTCATAAGTGGGTTTGCCAGCTCTTTTTTCCCTCTTTTACAGCATGGAGGTGGGAGGGGAACCCCACCCCACACACAGGCTATCTCTCTCTCCCTTAGACAGGCTTGTAATACCTGCCCTCTTCTCCAGGCCAGCTATTATACACCCTGCCTGCCACACCCTGCCCACACACAGTTCCGCCACCCCGCTTCTCTCCCCACACACACTAAATAATAATGTAGGGTAATGACAAGAACAAGCAACAGAAGTTGTATAGACCTCAGGCTGGAAACCCAACTGTTGTTTTAAGGAAAGGGACTGGCAGAAGGATTTTTTTTGTCTAGAAATAACAAGTTCCTCATTCTATAATGAAGGATAGTTCCAAATAGTTCCCACCACAGCAGAACTGCTGGGTATGTGCTACACACACACACACACACCAAACGTGTGTAATTGCAACACCACACCCCTCCCTAAAACCCCTACAACATTAAAGGACCAATCAGGGATTGAGAAGACAGAGCGGGCTTGCCTCCAAACTGTCACTGCCGTCAGCCTCTCGGTCGATGATATCAAATATTTCTTCATGGATTTTCTCACCCTGCAAAAGACCAATACTTAATTTGACATGACACTGATATTGTAGTTTAGGTGTGTAATACAATTTGCACTTTGCAAATGCAAAAGCACAAACAAGTATATCCTCTTGATAATAATGATCTCCACTATGTGTTGCATTACAAGTCATTTACATTAGGATCCGTGCTCATCATGACGTCACCTGTGAGAAGCCGCTGGCCCAGTTGTTCCCGGCTCCTCCTCCATGCTCAGACAGGTAGATGTTCTCCGGGTTGTACAGGTTAGCATATGGAGAGTTGAGGATGGAGTGGATCACCCTGGGCTCCAGATCCAAGAGCACAGCACGTGGGATGTAGTGTTCATCATCAGCCTATCAGTTGAATTAGAGAGGTTAGGAAGGATGTTTCTATAAGACGCAAACCCATAATGATTAACGCAGTTTAACCGTTGAATGGTCCTTCATATATGTGCCGCTGTTGTACGTAATACAACTGCGCCATCCGGTGGATTTGAATATAGTACAGTCACCTACACTACCAGCACTTTCCCTAGAGCTGTGTACCATATTAGCTTTGGAGGGCAGCTCAGATTGGTAGTTGCTACAGCACATTGTTTGTTGTTGTCACAACTATGTGTCGATTCACTTAAATGTAATTGCTGTTTTGCAGTGACATATTTTCAATAGCATAAGTAGCTTAGTAATTATAACTGGCTAGCTAGAGAGCGCTACCGCGTCCTATTGGCACTGCACCATCGCTGTGTGCACTGACTGAAATGTTCCGTTGTGGTTAGAGCTAGCAGTAGCTAACATTAGCTGTCTACCTGATAGAAGAAGACGTCTTTTCTGTCAGTGCCTTCAGTTGCAAATTCTTCCACAATCCCCTCCGGACTGATACCATGTTCTGCACATAGTTGCTTCCAAAACTCAAAACCAACTGCAAGAGAAAAGAACACATTATCTAGCAAAATTAGAACTATCCAGCTGACAAGTTAGACACATAAGCAGTAGTAGCCAGTTAGCCAAACATAGCTGAGTAACGTAAACCAAAGCTAGCAGTAGCAAGACATGGCCTTACTCTGGTTTCCACATTGTCCTAGTTGAAGTGTTATAATTTCTCGTGGCATGTTGGCCTTTACACTGATCGTCCTCAAAATAGAAAGACGCAACTATCCACCCTTCTCTGGTTTGCTTCCCGCTTGGTAACAACACAAATACTGCAGTACATTCACCAACGACAAATGGCAAACCGGAAGCGCACCACGCGCGAACTGAAATTCGCATGTTTGGAGTTCACAATTGCGCCAGATTTGTGCATCGGCTTCTATAAAACTACCACTCGAATATTTATATTATGTAGCCGTTCATGCGTAACTTAAAATAGCTGTTAATCTGCTATTTTTTATGCAACAAGTAGAGGCTTTTTTGATATTTGAATTACATGGTGATGCTATGTTTGCAACGTCGCCATGTTAGATAGATTCGCATAATCAATTAAATAAAATTGCCTTACTTAATATAATCAAGCCTAGTCAATACAATAGTGTAAATTAATTAACCGCTGAAAAGGTAAAGTAAGTTCAATTTAAGGGCGCATTTTTATCGCATTATTTTACATAGTCGTTCTTACAACACGGACTGCCCCGCATCGACGCCGAGCAGTCGTTGGAGGTTGATTCTTGAGCACCAGACGCCGGCCACATGACAACCAATTACCAGATTACATTAAAACGAGTTGACCTAACCTTGTAGGAAAAATAGTATAACATTAGGTAGCCAGCTGTCTAAAGTGACGCCATATTGTCAACACAGAGCACAATCATTTTCTTCAACCATGACCAAGTAGCCAAGTAGCGGTGTCAACTCATTTGACAAATTGGTAAGATTTTTCTGAATGTAAGGGTTGTATCCTAGCTTTAAGATTGATGTGAGGTAAAAAGCTGACGTTAATAGCTTGGACATGATCATTGACATTGACTTGGCTCAACGATACCACGGTTTCAACAACACTGCTCAAGCTAGCTTGCTATTAGCAAGGAGCTGTGCTTTGAGTCTAGCTCTCAAGACAGCTAGCTACTTTATATGACCGACAACCTATTATTTTACAGGCTTCATTTGTATCAACGTGAAACGCTAAAATGGCGCACACAGGCGGTGCAGGAGATGGAACCAAGGGAGAATGTTCAGCAAAGCAGGGTTCGAGTAATACTGGATTGCGGAGTCGACCATATTCCACCGAGAGAGATGGTCATGTGCGACTTGTCAAAGCCTCACTGCTAGAGAGGTTGGGGCCGTACGAGCCTGTACTGACCTACCTGCAGTCCGTCCTGGTGTGGGAAAGACCATTTCAAAGCGTTTTACTGTTCGCAGTGGTCAACTTTGTGTTTTGGTGAGTTGTTGACTCTACTGTTATATTATGTCCGACATGTTTGTAGACCTGTTGGATAACGATTTTAACTACCTTCCCCTTTTTCCATGCTACAGTCCTGCTAACATTACTTTACTAAAGCGATTTGTAAACATCTTATTTGTTAACCCCTCACACCTCGCCAGTGCTGCAAGAACGCTACAGTAAAGCAGCATGTTTCTACTGCTGCCCATAGATGCTTGGAACAGAGACGTTGTAATTCTATGGAGATACATTATACTAAAATGAAGATTAGTACTGTATGTCAATTGTTTGATGAATAGGTTTACTAATCCCCATTTGCCAGAATACTTAATTGGACATGACAGCCCATGCATAATTCACAAACGATGAATGCCACCTATGACTGCAGCACATCAATGTGTTGTTCATAATAAACGATGCCAAAGACTGTGTAGCAAACATGCGGATCATCGTTGACTGCCTGGCTTCAGCTAATTGATGATTATTTATAAGTAGCATAGACAGGGCAACACTCAGATTGCATGTTCCAATATGTTCCAATTCATTAAACTCAGGAGTATTATTGACTTTTGACAGGCAGGTCAATACTGTCCTGCATACAAACAGAATCATAATCTGCCTACTGGAACCTTCCTCAAGTCACCATAGCGCCCCAGTATTTGTAAAAAGTGGGACAACCTAGTAAAATCCTTAAACAGACTCCTTAGTGACCATTTGTGTGTTGGGTTTGGCGGTGCAGTGGTTGACCTGAAGCCTGAGGGAGGGAGGGAGGGAGGGAGAGGGGGGAGAGAGTCCGACCGACATGCCCGTTCATCTAGTTCAGGCATGCAGCCTTTATTCGATTAGTCCACTAAGCATTTCAGCCCCTCGGTTTTCTCTCCCCTTTACTTGTGCTTCAGTACACACACAGTAGAGAAGGATCTGCCAGAAGAGTCCCATGTGTCCCACGCATGTTGAACGGGGGTGTAGTATTGGGAAGGTGCCTCTCAAGTACCTGTCAAGTGCTTGTCAACAAATACAACTGTAACTTGTAGTGATTAGCCAGCAGACATGCATGGCTTTGTGTAGCTTTAGCCTAACAGTCTCTAACCATGTAAACCATAATCCTTGGGCATTAAGGCAACAATTAGCCGTTCATTAAATCCTTTATAAAATAATTACAAACCAGCCTGCATCACCCTGGTCAAAATATTTGTATGAGTCTTGAAATGAAAATGAAACTGAAAAGGCTGTTGTTATCATAGTGCACACCTAACTACTACAAGACAAACACACTCAGTCCTGCACATCAAAGAGAATGACACACAACTCAGGTTTTGTGTAGTTTTGTCTGCGTAACTGCCAACTGCATAACCGTCCACAAAGGGTGTTCCTGACACCTACACAATGGTGGACGACAGGTGTCTTTTCCATTGAATCCTGAGTAGCGGTTTGCCTTAACAAGTGGGCCACTATCTATCACCTGCTGCTAGCCCCTAAATAATCTTTTATGGACTCATTTCATTTGAGGCGTCTTTTACAAACGGTGTGGTCTCTCTTCCAGGTTCTTTGCCCTGTCCTCACTGCGTGTGGTCTTC
The DNA here is from genome assembly GCA_903064625.1 of Mallotus villosus. NCBI lineage: Eukaryota > Metazoa > Chordata > Actinopteri > Osmeriformes > Salangidae > Mallotus > Mallotus villosus. The sequence goes on along the minus strand of CAEFZP010000199.1, from coordinate 889,534 downwards.
CTGCTGGCCTCGGGCCTGGTGCTGGCCGTCTGTGTGGATGTCTGGAGGAATAGGATCTGGCCTGAGATCCGAGGTGGTGTGAAAGAGTATTATAAGTGATTTAAGTACACTGTGTGTTATGTGGCCGAATATATCTAAAGCTGTGGCACGTTATGGACTTTATAGTCTGTCTAGTAATGATTGCTGTTCGTTAAATTAACTATGCGAGATGGTGGATCTGGATACTACTGTAAGGTACTAACTATCTGCTGCGTCTTTTTTCAAGCTAATCATTTTCTTTTCTTCTCCCGCAGTCAAAAAACAAGATGAATCTGAAAACGAAAGGTATGTGTTTAAAGATTTCCCATTCTCAATTCAGGCTGTGTATCCAGAGGTTTGATGATGTTGTTGTTGTTGTTGTGTGTTCAGCTGGGGCCTGGTGCAGCCCGGGGTGGTCAGTGTCCCTGAGCTCTGCCATCACATGGCTGAGGTTTGGGTCTCCGGATTGGCTTTCGCTTCAAACGCTGTGGTGTTCAAGCAAAGCAACCCTGCAAAGGTGAGGCCCGTCGACCCGTGTGATCTTTGCACTCCTGTGTCCTGACCTGCTTCGGTCCTCATTATCTGACGCCGCGGCATGTTCGACCCGCCAAACAAATCGATGATCCCGTCTGTTTACGAGTACAGTGAAGGCTTTCTGTCTGACCTCTCGCTCTCTGTCTGCTTGGTCCTGTGTGGGGCTCAGTTTTGTTTCCTGACCTGCGGTGTCTTCTCCTGCCTGGCCTTTGTTGGCCGCTACATCCCCGGACTGGTGCTTTCTTACTCTGCCGGTGAGTACAGACCAGAGCCCTGACTGCTCCACCCGGTCCTAACCAGAGCCCTACTCAGAGCTCCCATGCAGCAGGGAAACTCAGTCTGACTCCCCTTATTAAAAAATGCATAGGGTGGTTAACTAGATCTGTGGGGGCCCTAGTACCAGGGCCCAGTCTGTGAGGTGATTACAGGGAGGGAGGGTGAGCAAGCTAAGGAGGTCAGACAGCGAGAGAGGGCAGAGAGTAAGGCTGAGGGAGAAACGGAGAGAGAGAGATACGGGGAGAGAGATACGGGGAGAGAGAGACGGAGAGAGAGAGCGCTGGCTAATCTCCTTACTCTTACTAGTCGGGCGAGTGAGTCACGGACAGAGGCCCTGCCAGGTGTATTGACGTGACGTGTGCAGCAATCCACAGCAGCTCGTACATGACCCGAGCTGCCTCGCCTCTCTGTCTTCCTCTGTGCCGAACGGCGTAGTCATGCCTGAGTTCAACCTGTATTCCCACAAAACCAACCAACGATGCTATTCCCTACGCTGGTTACAGTATGACACGGAAGACTCGTGTCAGTTGATTCCAGTGTTGAGGGGCTCAGTTCCGCTGTGTTGGGTTGTAGTAATGAGTTCCTCTCCCTGTCCTGCAGTGCTGGCCGTGCTGCTGGCCCCTCTGGCAGCCTATCACAGGGTTGTGCAGCGTGTGTGTGTGAAGCTAGAGCCAGTCCTGCAGCGGCTGGACTTCAGCGTCAGAGGCTTCATGATGTCAAAGCCCATCGACAATCAGTGTGGGTACAAACCTGGATGTCTGTGTCTATGATGTTTTGTGTGTCACTGTAGCCAGTCGTCTTGGAAACAAACATATTTTCCTTTCCCGTGCTCTTGAGGAAAGGTCTAGAGACCTGTGTATGTCTTGCCGGTGTGGGTACTGTGCAGTGTAATCCTCCATCTGATACCAAATGACCCTACATTCAGGCACGCTGGCATCTCAGCCTGGGAGCAGTGGCAACTTGATCTCTCCTTGCCCTGCCTGAGTGACTCATGAGAACAGCTGTGCTGGTGCCTTCAGCGACGCTAACCTTAAACTTGTCTGGGTGTGTTTGGTTTGCAGTCCTACGCAGATCCATCCGCAATGCAGCCTCAGGGGAAACCAGTGACAGCGAAGAGGAGCTGGCTGCCTTCTGCCCTTCTGTAATTCACCTGCTTTATATTACACTCTGCCTAATCAAGAACTGTAGTTACTGTTTCGAAGGTTTCCTTTAACTGTTTGATGGGAGTGATGGCTGTGAGTTTCCTAGTCCCCGAGCTGGTAATGGTAAAAATAAGGGAAACCTTTTTAGAGATATAAGTAGCGAGACCTCTGAGTTGGAGGAAAGTGGAGGATTGTGTAGAAATTAATATGTTTAAGCAGCTGTGTGTGTGTTGTCCGTTTCAGTTTGACGATGCTGTAGCGGCCAAAGAACTGGCGCTGACCGACTCTGAGCATTCGGACGCTGAGGTCTCCTACACAGACAACGGGACCTTCAACCTGTCCCGCGGCCAGACCCCACTCACCGAGGGCTCCGAGGGTGAGGCACACACACGGGACCTCTCTCCCTGGAACACCAACGTTTCACATGGCCCCCTGCTGGCTAACGTAACATAAACACCCACTCTCTTAACTCTCCGATCCTCAGACCTGGACAGACACAGTGACGCGGAGGAGTCTTTTGCCCGAGATCTCCATGACTTCCCCTCGATCAACCCAGACGCCACCCTGATGGAGGATGACGACGACACCAGCATCGGCCTGCCCAGTCTGGGCATGTCTGGCTCCAGAGGGGCCCAGCTGGATCTGGACTCCCATCTGGACTCTGACCAGGAGGACCTGGACGCCGAACTGTCCCTCAGCGGCCTGCCTCCCGCCTCCACCTTCGCAGACGACCTTGCTGGGGTCATAGCGAGCAACATGATCCAGGCAGCGCTGGCTGGGGCCTTGCTGCCTCGCCCTCCTGCTACTCGCCGCAGAGAGGGCCAGCCCAGAGCTGCGGCCCAGCGGAGCCACCGCAAGCAGTCCAGCTCTGAGCTGGACACGGACTGGGATGTGGAGGACTTTGAAATGCTGGATCAGTCTGAGCTGAACCAGATGGATCCGTTGGGGAGTGCAGGAGGAGGACGGGGAGGAGGAGGGCAGGGTGGGGGTCAGGGGTCCAGCTTCTTGTCCAACCTACTGGGGAAACCACAGTGAGCTGTGTGTGTGTGTGAGAGAGTAGCACCTTTTACGTATGTGTGTGTGTGTGTGTGTGTCGAGAGAGAGAGATTCTAGATTCTAGATTCTAGCAGTCAGACTTCTGATCGGCTTCAGTTGATATCACTGTGAAGTACTTCTAATTTCTTTGTTTTTCCATGTGTACGGTCCGAGTCTTTCTTTATAGCCACCTTCATCCTGAAAACCTTTGTTTTGTAGGCTGAGCAATATAAAACAGTCCAAAAGTATTGTCCACCAGAATTCATGAAATGTATCCATCACCTTGAATCCTTTTTGAATAGGATGCATAATTACTTATTTCACATTGAGTAAAGAAACATGACTTAATTGAATGTTTCTAAGTACAAACCCAGACCAGCATCATAAACCAGCATTACTGAACTATTCACCAAATGTGTCATGACTACTCCCCTGTAAGTACTAAATGTACTTGGATGACCACTCACAAGAACAAAAACATCAATCTTCATCTCCAGTTTTCTGTCCGGCGGCCAAAACACACAGGGCTTTCGAATCTGGGACCAAATATAACATTCCTGTTGTTTAGGTGTTAAGCTAAAGTGTTCTAGCAATATCTGTGTGTCGTAGTTTAGGTGTGTTGTATGGTTGAGAAACACCATGGATTCAGCAGTGTGGAGTTTTGTAAACTGCTGGGAGAAAATATGGGATATTCCCCAAAAGCTCCTTGGATGAACTCATTTGATTGATTTTCATTTTTCTTTGCCTCCACAGCTTGTGTCTTCATCTCTCCATGTGTTGGTTTGATTTGCTTCTGGTCCCGGGTGGTTTACCCACTGACTCGATATGCTAACACCACTTACTCAGACAATCTGTTGAAGTTTAGACATTGTTTATGAAATCATGCTGCATGTATTACATTTATAAAATGTTTTATGTTTATTATATAAATGTTTTATAAAATGTTTAGAAAACATCAGGAAGCCATGTTTACATTGATTGGTGAAAACAATGCTGGTATACAAAACTACTTGATAGCCTTCCTAAAATTGCAAATATGTTTAAGATGAAACATGCTTGTCTTTCACACTTAGTTTGCAGGATATTATTCTGTTCTTTGTGCAGGTTAAACTGATTTTGCTGTGATGGGCAGACAAAACGCTCCTCCTTATTCTGATGTTATATTTTCATCAGAAAAATGCTAACAGAAATCATCTTTTTCATTCAACTGGTGACATTAGGAGTTGCTAAAATAGCTGTAACAAAGTGAAAGCTGACTTTTATTGAATGGAAAAATTGCTCAATTACATTATTTGTGTTGTGTTGTATAGAGAACGTTGACTAGGAGAAGTACTTACAATAGGTAGAACTGCTGGGTACCCCTTTAAATGGAGTTAGCCCAAATCAACCAACAAGGCGATTATTTTTAAAGATTGAATTTGGATGGATTTAAAATAGTTTTCCTTCTAATGGAGTTTGTGTAAACAATATGTCACTCCATGAACAGGGCCCGTTTCCTCAAAATTCGTTTTCAATAAAATGGCATATGACAGTAGAGTATATTTTCCTCTGTAATTGGTTTTGATATGTTTTGACGTGCAAATCGTATTAAATAAACAGGTCTGATTGTATATTGTGTGTGAAATATTTTAATTGTGCCGTCGCTTTTAATTTGTTAAATGGTTTTATTGTCCGTTCCTTTATTTTGAGAATAAGGCAGATTGGTTCGTCTCCCTTGATCTGTTTTGCACAAATGTGGCGCAGAATGGAAGGTGTTGAACACAGACCTTTGTTTTGGTAATGACGTCAACAAGGCGTGTGCTTCACGTCGGCGCGCGGAAAGTACAAACCAAGTGTACAAACAGCTAGTAGCTAGCTGTAAAAGCAAATTCTTTAAACTGAAAGTTACTCGTCCTTATTATACCCACTTATACACCAAAACGATGAGCAAAAAAGATAACGTAGGTATGTAAATGACATTAAAGATGCCATCATCTACTGCAAGACGGGTACAGTAATGGATCTAGCCAACTAACTAGCTAGATAGTATTGACACTAGATTAGTTAAAACTACGATACCAATGACGTTGAAATCAGGTAGCCAGCTAGCTAGTTATCGTACACTGGAGATGCCAAATGACTGAATTGACAGGTATTTCTATTCAATTGTGTTTGTTACTCAGGTTTGGCCCTCATTTTTGACTATTTAAATGAAAAGAATCGCCCGTACAGTGCCCAAGATGTATTCGGCAACTTGCAAAAGCAGCATGGACTAGGAAAAACGGTGCGTATATGACGGGTGTCACCATAGTAGCTAATTCGAAGCATACTGGCTTGATACAAAAATCACTAAATACTTCTCCTTATAGGCGGTGGTTAAAGCCATGGAACAGTTGGCTCAAGAGGGGAAAATCAAAGAGAAGCTATATGGCAAGCAAAAGATCTATTTTGCAGATCAAGTGAGTCACGGAATACGAGACAAGGACGACAAGATCAAAAATGATCAACTAGTTGACCACAATACCCAAGTATTTTTGTTGTTGTCAATACTTGCATGCCATACCCCAATGTGTAATGACCATAAAGATAACTTGTCACATTACACCTCCAGGCCCAGTTTACAGAGGTAAGTGAAACAGACCTGAAAGCCATGGACACACAGGTATCTGAGCTCAGCACCAAGCTGCAGGCTGTCACACAAGACTGCAGACAGCTAGAAACAGGTGGGCAGAGTTGGATCCGAAACAAATACAAACAGCAGTTCATACATTTACACAAGATCCATGTTGATTCTATGTCACTAATATATCACATTATTGTTTTGTGATCACAGAGCTCAAGCAGCTGAACAACTCACTAACTACAGCAGATATGATGTCAGAGATCCAGCAACTCAAAGCTGAGTGTTCAGGGTACAGCGAACGCATGGAAAAAATCAAATCAGCCACAAATCACATCACTCCAGAAGAGAAGGAGAAGGTGGCACCATTCCTAATTAATGTACCGTTTATTACAAGATGTAGGACTTTATTTGTTTATTTATGTTTTTTTATTTCACTTATATTCCTCCTCAGGTTTACAAAGACAGGAATCTCTATGTGAAGGAATGGAAAAAGAGGAAGAGACTGGTGACATATTGTCTTACCTATTTAAGCATGTGTATCACTTAGAAGAAACACCGACTGATAAGACTTTGCATCCTCTGTACTCGTCCTGTCTTCTAACAGCAATGTGTTCTGATTGAGAGGCAGGAAGATGTAAGGGATTTAATGAACATGTGATTCAACTTACCCTGCTCTTTCCCTCTGCCAGGCATCAGACATGATTTCTGCCATCTTAGAGGGGTACCCTAAGAGCAAGAAGCAGTTCCTGGCAAGTATTCAGACCACTTAAAAACAGACCAACACGTTTTCGGCCTTAAAGATATTTCTAGAATTTTCTTCATGAGTATGTGTTTTTATGTCATGTGTTTGGCATTAAGTCGTCTGTATTTACAGGAAGAAGCTGGTGTAGAGACTGATGAGGACTGCAAGGTGGCTGTGCCAAGTACATGACAGAATGTGGACGTGTTTCCAGTTGCTCCAGTTTCTTTAATGTTGCTCATTAGAAAGTCATATTTATTTGGTGTTTTGATGACACATCAGTGTATATACCTTTTTGTTTGTTTCCTGAAGATGTTTAGCGAAAGTATGATTTGTAATAAAGTTACTATAAACATATATCAGGGTTCCCGAGGGGTTTTAAAAAGTCTCAAAAGGTTTTACCCTCGTTCATCTGAAAGAGCATGTACACTAACCCAGTGAGCTAACAGGGGAGCCCTGCTATCTTCTGGTTTTCTGAGACCCCAACTCTGCAGGTTGTGCAAGTAGATAGTTCAATATCAAATTTAAATCTGAGTGGAGATTGTTATTATCCCTGAGAGGGGTCTTGTGTTCAAATCTGCCTGAAGGATCTTCTTACAGATAAATATTTGCCCTTCGACTTATAAATAAAACTGATAACGTTTAGATTTATTTTCATTGCATGCCAAAGAGCAGCCTTCTCCCGGATTTGTTCTAGACAGAGCAAAAACTGTTAAGAAAGTCATGAGTTGCTGCAAATGAAATCAACATGTTCTATGTTCTGGATCCATAAGATTCCCATTAAGGCCTATTTAGTTTTGAAAGCACTGTGATCTGATTGCCAATCAACTCAAACGATTGCCAGGTATGGTTCACAAATGAGTGAGTGATTATAAGTGAGTGATTTGCTCCAAGAGCTTGCTCCAAGAGCTTGCGACTGTTTCTATCCTGGGGATTGTTGCATTGGATCTCGTTCATCTGGATTGGTGGTATTGGTCATGTGATCTGAATGCCAATCAACACAAACGATTGCCAGGTGTGTTTCACAAATGAGTGAGTGCTTATGACAAAGTGTGACTGTCCACATGCAACCTTTGTGGTTGTAAGGTTGGCTAAATGGTCAGAGAGTATGACTACAGATCAGGAGGTTGGGGGATCACATCCCCCAAGGTGCTTTTAGATGAAAGCTTTCAATTGAACATTGAACTTATGTCTTCAAGTGGAATTCATAAAGACATAATTAGATTTCGAGGGAAATTCAGCAAGGCCCTGGTGGACGAGTGGATATGCATGGGATCTTGAGTCCTGACCCCTCCGGTTCAAATCTGGCTGGAGGCAGTGTACCCCATGCTTGCTTTCTGGCATGCAAAACATGTTAGTATTTCTTTAAGCAGAGCATTTTTTAAAAGATAAATACTACCTTCACATGCGGAGATATGGGGGTCCCAGTGGCCTAATGGATAAGCATGCGGACAAGCAAATCCCAACGGCATGAGATCAAATCCACCCAAACCCTCGAACCCAGAGAAATCCTTTGACTGAGCTTGCTCTAAGGTCGCCCCCAAGGTGTCGGGGGCTGGTGTCGTGGGTTCAGATGAAGCACAGGGCGTGGTGCCAATCAGATCCGTGAGCCCAGATCCCTGTGACTGCAGCGCACTCCCCCGACTGTCCAGACTCCCCGACTGCCAGCAGGGATCACCCAACTGTCTTTGTCAGTACCCGACTGTCCCACCAGGAAAGACAGTTGGGAGAGGGGATCTCGGGAGCCGGGAAAATACATTTACCTTTTATCAGTTTTATATATAAGTCCAGCTTTTTTTCCAAGTCCAAAAGCAACAATTGAGTTGTAGGAAGATCCTTCAGCCACATTTGAACACAAGTGTGAGGTCATTAAATAGACCTTTTCTGCAAGGAAAGACCAGTGCAGCCTTCCATGGGGTTTGAACCCACAACCCTTATCTGTTAGGGTACACGTGCTTAGCCACTGAGCCATCAGGGACACAAGGAAACATGAACTAGTTGACAATACATCCTTAAGGTGAAGTGTGAGGTCATTAAAGAGACAGTTTCTGCAAGGAAAGACCAACGCAGCCTTCCATGGGATTTGAACCCAAGAACCTTAACGCTCATGGTACACGTGCTTATCCACTGAGCCATCAGGGACACAAGGAAATATGAACTCGTTGACAATACATCCTTAAGGTGAAGTGTGAGGTCATTAAAGAGACAGATTCTGCAAGGAAAGACCAACGCAGCCTTCCATGGGATTTGAACCCAAGAACCTTAACGCTCATGGTACACGTGCTTATCCACTGAGCCATCAGGGACACAAGGAAACATGAACTCGTTGACAATACATCCTTAAGGTGAAGTGTGAGGTCATTAAAGAGACAGTTTCTGCAAGGAAAGACCAACGCAGCCTTCCATGGGGTTTGAACCCAAGACCCTTAACGCTCATGGTACACATGCTTATCCACTGAGCCATCGGGGACACAAGCATATATTAACTCGTTGAAAATACATCCTTAAGATTAAGTGTGAGGTCATTAAAGAGACCATTTCTGTAAGGAAACACAATTGCAGCCTTTCATGGGATTTGAACCGACAACCCTTATCTGTCAGGGTACACATGCTTATCCACTGAGCCATCAGGGACACAAGCATATATGAACTCGATGACAATACATCCTTAAGATTAAGTGTGAGGTCATTAAAGAGACCTTTTCTGCTCTGGATGTGAACCCAGGTCGTTGTAGTGTAAGCTCTAGTTCTCAACCCACTACACCACGGGGTCCCCATTCTACATACTTGGAAATAACATATATATTACTTAACAGATATTAGTTAAACGAATTATCAATTGGTTTGAGCGAGATTGGAACCAGGGGTACCGTGTTAGGCAGTAGACTCGATGGTACACATGCTTACCCACTGAGCCACAGAGGGTTCCTGCAAATTTGCTTTCTACAAGACAGTGTAATTGCCCTTCTGACACTACTAAAAGGACAGCCAGAGGACAGATCAAAGAACACAGGTCTTAAATTTGACTTACTGAAACCTGCAGAAACCCTGTATATATACTTTGAACATTTATTTTGCTATTCAAAATAATTCATACAAAAATAGCTCAATTTCTTTTATCCATGCATAGAACATAGTGACAACATTAGACCTGATTTATTCATACCATCATAATAATCACCACATAATGACAGAATCATCCCTTTTTAAAGACTTACGTTCACAAATGGACCTTTCACAGTTGTTAGGTTGGCCTACATGGTCCTATCAGGTATGGTACAAAGTATCTTGAGCACAGATCAAATTATTATTATTGTTACATTCTTCAATGTTTGAGTTTGGTCTTTATATTATCCTATTGAAAACTACAAACTGAAATTGTACAATATATCTGCTAATGCAGATATAATGGCAATTTCATCAAATTATGTTGTATTTGTGTTATGAAAAGAATGAAAAGTTGTAATTGAGGTCTATATTTAAAAATGTACAACATCGATAACAGCAATCACATTTGTGACAAACAAAACATTCAAATACTTAAAATTGTGTCCACTTTATAATTGAATTTGGACTGAGGTTGACGTTTTGGGTTAGCTATTACTATGACAGTTTGATACAGAAAGTACATATCAAAAGTTCTAATCAATGTCAAAGGCACTTTCATAAAGGAGACCTGAATCTGGACTACACTCCATGTAACAAAAACGTGCACATTTTAGATTTAAACTTCGGCAGTCAGCAAAGATGGCTTATTCCTGAAAATGTCTTTAAAAATTATTCAGCTTTGATGTCTAAAAGATGAACTCTTGTAACCCAAAAGGGAACTAAAGGCTAACAAAATATGGGAACAGTTTTGGGAACAGCATGTTTTCAATATTAAAAGCACAAAGTAAAAATATGTTTTATACAAAAGGACTTGTCTATTATTCAACTCTAACACCTGCACGTAATAGTTTACACACAAAACCACACATTCCACTCATGAACCTTAGAGTATTATGGACAAGAACAAGTACAACTCATACTTTTAAAGTGTTCTACAAGTTGAACTGCATCCAAGCCATAGTCTGGAGAAACCAATTACAAATAAAACATGGATCTGGACCAAAGAATTACGCTCATATTTAACAATGAAAATGCACATCTAATATGTGTTCCACATGACCAGACTTATCCATTTAGATTTCTGTCAATTATTACAAAGATAATTTCTATCGATTCACATACATAACAGAACATTGCTTAGTCACAAACAATAATAATGATTTTCCTTGTGCGAGGACACCAGTCTAACAAACCCACAAACCTTAGATGAGTAAAGATGAGGTATGGGCCTTCCACAGAACAGACCATTCATAGACTAAATGCATGACAGGACAAGAGCTGCCGATCTCTGCTTCAATAGAGTTGACAGTGACTTAAATATGTGAATATTATAGAGAGGCTTCCAAGGGAGAAGTGAAGCTGATGCTACAGGTTTCTCTTTCCCACACCCTGAGCGTCCAGAGCTGGGCCCTGCCCCTGGCCCGGTCTCTGACGACATCCCAGTCCTGAAGCTGTGTGCCGTGTCAGCTTCAGTACAACTGTCCATTAAGCTGTCGAAGCACTCCCACCATAAAGTCTCTCAGAATCTGGTCAAGGACAGAACACAAACATGGATCCATATCAGCACACCTTACGACACTATTACTGTCAATTCATATCAATGCTGGCTCTGCAGAAGTACAACTCCAACACGAGCAATGACCATCGACTCAATGGACAGTTGAGGAAAAATGGTTTCTTAACAGCGAGCATTTCACCGTGTGAGTGCCGTACGCGCGTTACCTGGGGTTTGCAGTATTCCTCGATCCAGCTGAAGGTACAGGCTGAGAGCTCCTGGAAGCTGCTCACGGACACAGAGCTGCTGAACGACTGGAACAGCGAGTCCATGATGCTCTGGAAGATGCTGAACTTGATCTGGTCCGACACCTGCTCTTCACCCTGCTGGGGGTTGTTCTGGTGAGCTTTCACTATGTGCTCATAGTTCCTGCAACACACCCGGAGCTTCAAGCAACATCTACCACACCGCTCTATCACAGAACAATTGCAACGAATGTACTCATCTTACGATATACCTACATTTGTGAATGTAGTGTAGTAAATATGGTGAGGAAATGGTCTATGGCTGTATTAAAACAGGGCAGAGGCCAGTGTCACGTCTTACGTTTTCATGATCTTCAGCGCCATCACTTCCTTCCTCAGCGTGGACACTTCCTCCTCCTGCTTCTTCTTCTCCTTGTGCAGAAACTGTATGTAGTCAATCGCTACAGGGAACGCAGAACCACAGTCAGGTTTTTTTTGCCTCTTCGAAAACATTACAGCCAAAGGCTGGTTCCCACTGTGAGTATATCATTTCCACTCCTCCTTGGCATCAAAAGTCTTGACGTGTCAAAAGTCTAATGGCGTTTTCTCTGATATTGATTAAGCTCTTTCAAACCCATATCTGTGTGGCATCTCCTGTATGACTTTACAATACAGGAAGAACAAAACAGCATGATAGCCCTAGAGGGTGCAAGAGCCAGCAGTGGTTTTCAGAGGGATCAGTATGTTGGAGATCGCCTTACTTTTTTGCAGGACCGTGGCCTTGCTGATCTTTTGTGTCCCTAAGTCAGACTGCTGCTGGCAGGTAGGCACTATGGACTGGAGATCATCGTACCCTTTCTGGGAGTCAAACACAGACATTTAGGGAAGAAAAAAAATCACAAAGGAACACCCTCTTCTTGTGTCTAGTCCCTCTCTGTCAAGCCCAACCTTGATGGCGTCCCTGCGTTTCTGCTCCGCCTGTGTGTGTGCCTGCCTGCGCCGGTCTTTATACGACTCCTTAAATGTGCTCTCGTGTCTGTAGTCACTGTCTTCATCGTCTGATAAGAGAGGGAGAGGGTGAAAGAGAGATGGTGTTAAGTCTGAGCTGCAAAGATGGTCTCATCTTTACACTAAACATCTTATCGCTGTGGTAGCATGACAATGAGCAAATGGAACTGGGTTACCTGGGAAGGCATTGACAGTACAATAAAGCTTTTTGAAGGGTATAGACAAAAAAATCTTTAAAAACAGCCTGAACAATACCTGTATTTGGCACAGATGAGGCACTTGTTGAACCAATGCTGTTTGCCCTGGAAACCACAGAACTTTTTCTTGTACTCTCTAAGAAATCTAAAACAAGGAAAATTTGAGGAGACATAATTACGACTGTGTCATACGCATTTTATCTGTTTGGAATAGTTGGGTAATCATCACCACATACAATCCCTAAACACACACATTGTATCAGGATTCGATGACAGCACGCACGTGTAAACACAAAGAACTGCGTTAAAACTAAGGTTAGCCACTTACTGTGTTCAAATCCGTTGTCACTGAAAGCCCCGTCCGTCTGGTCAGCCATAACAGGTAAAGTATCACCCAAAGTTGTAAAGATGAGAGAGAATACAAGAGTGGAGAGGATGAGGGGTTCGGTTCACATGAGATTAATAGAAGTCTATGCACTTGTCTACGATGTGCGCATCAACAGCTAGTCACCCACGAGTCAGACTTGCTGGACTTGCTTTTTTTGTTGATAACAATATGGGCGGGGGCAGACTTGGAACATCAATGATGTCAATGCTGCCCCCTCCACCTAGGGTCTTCTGGCACTAATGATCTGGACCAACTAGCTACACCAAACACATTACTTGAAGAAAGTGGCTTGGCTTCAGCCGTGAACATACTTGGAGGAAAGACTTTCACCAACGATCAAATTGGATCATAACAACACGATACTATGTGGTTAGCATTGCTAGCAACCACTGACTAGCCAACGAGCTCTACTAGCTAATTAAACTAGGGATTACTTTTGATATCCAAATCTCACATAACACTCTTGTTGCTGGCATCGTATTTTATGTTTAAATTAATTGCCTTTGCAGCAATCAAAACAATTTCAGCTCAATAACTGTCTGCTCACTTTGTTCCAGTGATCCTCTGGCGACGTAGGATCCGTCATCTTGGAAAATGTAAACGGAGTTGGGCGGAAACAGCTATAGTTCTGAGCATAAAGAAAATGACGCTCTCTGCTGGAGCAATATGTTGTTGACACATTTATATTTTTGTATATTTTTGGTTGGTTAAGCGAGAATAACTTGTTACACCTTTACCATGCTTCTGTTTGGCAACAAATTAATTGACACGATGACATTAATCATCAGGTAAAACCTTTTAACAATAATTCTCAACTATTCAAGGTTGTCTCCACAGTGTGGCGCTCCTGTATATTTTAAAGATAGTTGTGTCTGCCTCATCTCAAGCACAATACTGCAAAGTACACAGACTATGGAAAACATGTACATCTCTCATTCTAAACTGCCTATACCCTTTCTTTTTCAATCATTTCATTATTATTATGTGACATCATGTCCACAGATAAAGTAGTGACCAGTAGATGTTCCTGTTTTACCTGTTCTTTTTGCCTTTCATGAATATTCCTACACACCTTCTCACCTTCACCATCTAGCCTCTAAAACCCCTGCCCTTCTCAGTCCTCAGCTCATGAGTTGCAGCGTCTCATACAGGAAGCTACTCTTCTGCTTTTTCTCTATCAGATTTTGTCTGAAGTCAGAAGTTTCAAACTCCCCACTCCTTCCAAATTCTTGACAAAATAACATGAGGGCAAGCACTGCCACAATAACTATCAATTAAGCAAATAGAGTAATTCTCCACAATGTGGCGCTCTAGGATGCTTAAAAAAATAATCTTGTCAATGCCTCATCTCAAGCACAAACCTGCAGAGGGCTATACACAGACTATAGTGAATATAGACTTTCCTCAACTGTCTATACAAATGTTAATTTGTTTTAATCTAGCCAACCATTTCAGTATCACTATACTATCTTTTCCAATCATCAACCTGTTCTACGGGTTCTACTCATTGATGTCACCCAACAGGCCACAACAGGCCACTTGATTAATCCCAATCTCTGAATATTCTGCCCTTCTCTCTTTTCCGCCCTTAACTGTTGCTTCAAACTCACACACAGGAAGTTACTCTTCTGCTTTTCTGTATGTGGTTTGTTCTGTTCAGAGAGTGCATTTCAAACTCCCCTCTCCTTCCTCTCACACCCCTGCACAGAAGGCAAGGACACCTAAAGCGGCAAACAGTAAAGAACGGTGTGCTGTATCAGAGATTATCTTCATGTTTGAACTATTTTCTTCAGGAGCAACAAGTAACAAGTGAACGGTAATGAAAGTCTCAGAGTCAAGGAGGACGTTGAGAAGAGAAACCTAAAGATGCTTCTTCATGTGGCCTTGTCTCAAGTACAAGACTGTTACAGTGAGATCTCTCTCTGAAGGACTTGGTTTGTTTGATTGTGGACAGCAAATAGCGGATGGACTATCATATCAGTGTGAATCGTCTTTTTTTGGTTTGTAGACACTCGTGTTTTGGAGTACATCGTATTATTTTTTTTATTTTTTTTGTGGGGCTAGTGAGCTTCTTGTGTGTTCCTCCTGGATTACCTGTGGAAGTTAGTGATGGGGAATGCAGCAGGAGGGATGGATCAGACCGAGCCCTGCAGGACGCCTGTTGCAGGATTAAGTTTGGGCTCTCCAACCCCGACCCTCCAGAGGAAGCAGGCTGCTGCCCCCAAACTGCCCATGCCCTCAGAGGAGGAGCTGGAGAAACGCTTCAATGTGGTGCTGGTGAGTGACATTACAGGAGAGTGAATACACATATACCGTATACACAATACTAATGTATCATACAAGTACATAGGTACACCTCGTGTTTAAAATACTGCCATGACAAACCATACACACACACACACCATGCTGTGTTTCCAATCAGGAGCTCACATTCTCTTTGGTGTGAGGTAGTTGTTCAAAAACCTCACTACTCAGTCTTTTGATGAGCTTAAGGAAACAGCACAGCCATTGATAAGGGGAAGCACTGAGTAACCATGATTGCATAATCATGGATTGGGCAACCCTTCTGTCATGAGAGCAGGAACACACATGTTGCGCCACACTTTCACACAGGACATAATGCATGGTGGGGGATAGAATCTTCATTTGAATGGAACTCTTAATAGATAAAAACTCAGCAGTCTTATTTACAATAGATTATGGCTTCTTTGACCAGTATTTTAGGGTTTGTTAACTCAAAGATGCATTATACCAGTTGTATAACTGGAAAATATGAAATGACGTCTGTGAACTTAGCATGACACAGGAAAAAAACAAAGTACATTTATAAAAGGTGTATGACTGACGGCTAATATATGAAGTCTGTGTAGTTTTCTGGCTAACAGTACCAGGCAGCCTGGCACCCTGCCAGTATGACCTCATTTTTCTTTTACCAAAGGAAACGTTGGTGTTGAAATGCACTTTATCTTAACATGACACCTGACTGTGTGTGAGAGTTTTTTTTCAGGAAGAGCTGGTCGATCAGGTGTCATTTCAAAGTAGAGGGACTGAGAAGTGTAATAGTCAGCCAGGAACCACAGTTGAAACTGAAAAACTGTCTTCCTCTTGGTTTCTGAATAGTGTTTCTAAATTGAGAAATGCGCCTACAGTGTCATGTGATGCACTGCATGCACACATTGATACAGCATATATACATAGTATGCTTGAGTGAGCTAGTGAGAAAACCCCCCCATCGAAAACTGTTACCTTCCCTAGCCACACCCCAAGGGCTGAACATATGCCCCCGGTTCAGTTAAAGCACACTTCAACCACATTTTCAACTCGTAAAGAGGAAACCACTAACTTCTCTCGAGAACATTCTGCACCCCACCCTCAAGACTCCACCAAAACTAAACTAAAGTGACAAACTGTGTAATGTTCAGATGTAACCTACCTCACTGACCACATTTAACACAACAACATATTTTCTGCTTACTGCAGAAAATCAACTACAATTTAAACGACTGTTTAGAAGTTTGGTGCGATAATAGTGTTGTTTGGAACACTATACTGGTCCATCGCCATGTCTTTCTCTAACTGTACAGTTCAGGTAGCACCGAATGAGAACAGTATTGTATCCCCTGGCTACCATCCAAACAAGTAAACAGTGAGTCATCTTTGTACTCTAACACAGTAAACCATTTTGCGGTTTTCTCTTCACATTTAAACGAGCAGCACGAACAGGAAGTAGTTGGCATGGTGTGCATAAGCGAGCAGGCCTGACAGGCCAAAAGTCAAAACACAGTCTCCGAGAGGCTGTCATGCCTGCTACAGGCTTTCTGGATTGTATGAGTGTACACAAATGCAGGTCACATGCCACAAACATTTTGGTCTCTGTCCCATTTCCCTGATTTGTGTTGTTGCACCTCGTCCCTTTCAGGGTGACATGAACTTGCCTCCAGACAAGCTGCAGCTGTTAAGTCTCTATGACAATGACAAGAAGTGGGAGCTGGTCTGTGATCAGGTAAGAGGCCTACCCTGTCCCACACTATTCACATGAGTTGAGACTCCATCACACACTGGGTCTGAAATCAACTTTGTCCTATTACAGTACTGAACTGAAGAGTAAGTACTATGCTTACAGCCTGAGCGAAAGGCATACTGTTACTGGTATGGCAAAGTGCAGGAAGGTCAGGCGGTGACAAAACTGTCTCTGACAGCTCTGCTGCACCGCTGGGTTCATCGGCCACGGCGCGTTGCTACGGGGTTGCCGTGGCAACGGGCAGTTCAAAGCCTGCGCGTTATACACACCTGCTGTGGCCATGTTCATCCTCCCTCGTCCTCGCACGTCCTTTACATCCTCGTCGTTCTCTCGCTCTCTTCTTCTGCCCTGCTCCGGCTTGTTCCATCAGGAGCGCTTCCAGGTGAAGAACCCTCCCTCTGCCTACCTGATGAAGATCCGAAGCGTCTACCAGGACCAGGGCGGAGTGGCTCGCAGGGTGGGGAAACCGTTTAATTCCCCTCCTCTCACCTCCCCTCTCACCTGTTGACATTCTCACCTAGATTGGACACAAATGAAAACATCCAGTCGTACAAAACCACAGGGTGTGGATGTGTTTCATGTAACGATGTGACTCCCCCCCGGTGTAGGTCAAGAAGAAGGTCCAGGAGTCCACCCAGGTCCTGAGAGAGCTGGAGATCTCCCTAAGGACCAATCACATCGGGTGTGTAGCCTCCACAGAGAAACAGGCCTACTCTGTCCCTTCATCTTCTGAAGTCTCCTCTCTGGAACACGACATGGGAATATAGTACTGAAGACAAAAGTCTAACTCTGTCTCTCTCTCTCTCTCTCTCTCTCTCTCTCTCTCTCGACTCTCTCCCTCTCCCTCTCCCTCTCCCTCTCCCTCTCCCTCTCCCTCTCCCTCTCCCTCTCCCTCTCCCTCTCCCTCTCCCTCTCTCTCTCTCTCTCTTTCTCTCTCTCTCTCAATGTAGGTGGGCCCAGGAGTTCCTCAACGAGGAGAACAAGGGCTTGGATGTCCTGGTGGACTACCTGTCCCACTCTCACTGTGATGCCTCGTAAGCAGCCCGTCCATCTAGCGACACCTACCTTGCCAGGGTCCTCTCCCATGCGACCACCTGTGACCGTGCGGTTCTCTGTGTGTGTTTCCCAGGCTTGACATGGAAGCTTTGGAGAACGGAGGTACGCTGACAGAGAGGGGGAAGCCTTCGCAGCGCTCTCTGGAGGACCTGAGTAAGGGTTCCGGTGGCTCCCACCCTCACAGCATGAGCAGAGCTGCACGGGCCCTGACTGTGAGGTGAGGGCTTCCTAACACAGCTGTCTGATCCGTTCATGACCCAGGGAGAGTCCGTGGAACAGGGTGGGGAGATCGAGGTGTGATCACAGCCTGTTGGTCTAGTCCCCCCTCCTTTCGAGTCATTTCCCCGAGTGGCTGAACAGTCATTTGACACATCACTTGAAACAAGTCATGTACCTGCTCTGTTATATAAGACAGTACGTCATTCATATGATCTCCTATTTCCTTTGTTTCCCATTTCCTTGTGTCCTCACAGAATAAGCACACTGGCCAACAGTCGAAGGGTTCAGAAAAGGTTTCGTATGACCAGTCAGAGGGAGGACGTGCATGTTTGCATCATGTGTCTACGAGCCATCATGAACTACCAGGTCAGACCAGCATGACAACTATCCTAGTGTACCACACTGACACTGACAACCCCAGACCCTCCACCACACCCTCCCTCTCCCATTGTGTGTCTGACGATGGAATCGAAATTAGGAATACTGAGAGAGGGTTTGTTCCTGTGGGACAGCCTTGATGGTCTAGTTAGCTATATGTTAACTGCGTCTGTGAGACGTTGCACATCATTCAACCCAAAGGAAGTGGAGTGGGGTTATTTCCAGTGCAGAGGTTTTGGTTTCCTGTTTGATGCTCTGCTGTGATGTCACAGTTCCTCTATTTTCCTACAGTCTGGATTTAACCTGGTGATGACACATCCGCACTGTGTCAATGAAATTACTCTGAGTCTAAACAATAAGAATCCCAGGTAAGATCAACAGTGGCAATCAGAGTGTGTGTGTGTGTGTGCACGTGTGCGTACGTGCGCATGTGTTTGTGTGTGTACGTGTGTGAGTGTGATCTCTAACGCCTACCTCCATGCAGGACCAGAGCCCTGGTGCTGGAGCTGTTGGCGGCCGTCTGTCTCGTCAGAGGAGGCCACGACATCATCCTGTCTGCTTTTGACAACTTCAAAGAGGTGAAGGGTCCTCAGCACAGAGTACACACTTAGCCGACTCTCACCCACTCGCCTGTGCTATTTGAGGACTAGTCACCCAGTTACCCCTCCACTCAGTCAACGGATGACTCTCCGCCTTAGTCACCGCTACAGACCAAAGCCCACATTTAGAACTCACACACACTGAAGTTACAGACTGTGCACAACTCAAGGCTTCTTCAAATATATTTTTTACATCGATGTCGACTGACTCACATGTGCAGTAAGAACATTCCTAATTGATCGCCATTAAGAAGCTGTTCGTTAATCCCAACCTGTGGACACAATGGGTATGCCAGTTTATGACACCATCTCACTGGCAGTATACCGCCCCCGCAGGTCAACAGTGAAAAGAACCGCTTTGAGAAGCTCATGGAGTACTTCAGCAATGACGACTCCAACATTGACTTCATGGTGAGTGAACAGTATTCTGCTGTGGTCACATGATCAGACAGAACGGAGAGACGCTCTTGTTTGAACACGACCGCACGTCTCCCTTCAGGTGGCCTGCATGCAGTTCATCAACATCGTGGTCCATTCAGTGGAGAACATGAACTTCCGTGTCCACCTCCAATATGAGTTCACCCAGCATGGCCTGGACAAGTACCTGGAGGTGAGCCTCCGCCATTCCCTGATCACAGTTCAGATCTCTCTCGATCCTAAATCCCCATTAGACTGTCACGTAACACGTGTGTGTGTGTGTTTGTGTTAGTCTCTCAAGCTGACAGAGAGTGAGAAACTGCAGGTGCAGATTCAGGCCTACCTCGATAACATATTTGACGTGGGGGCGATGCTGGAGGATGCTGAGAATCGGGGCGGGGTCCTGGAGCACGTTGAAGACCTGCAGGAACACAACGCTCAGGTAAGAGATGGGACACGGATCGCCAAGACCTTCCACCACAGAAGCAAACTGGAAACTCAGAGTCGGGCTTTTGTGCTGTGCTCCAGTTGAGTTCCAGGCTCCAGGAGATCGAGGGTGAGACTACAGAAAGGATATCTTCTCTGGAGACCAAGCTCCTGCAAGCCACCAAGGAGACCGAGATCCTCAAGGTACTGTTGATGGACATGTGATCAGGCATCGTGTGGGTCGAACGAAATGAATGTTTGTGACATTTTGAATGTGTGTATGTGTGTGTGTGTGTGTGTGTTCAGGAGAGCCTGCGGGAATCCTGTTCCCAGGTCAGTGCCCTGCAACTAAGGGAGAGGGAGAGAGAGATGGACCGCGACCGGGAGAGGGACCGGGAGCGCCTGACCCAGTCTTCCTCGGAGCTGGAACAGAAGGTGAAGGAGCTGCAGGACCAGGGTCTGATCCGCCTGGGACGCACTCCTGCTGGGTCTCTGGACATTCAGGTGGTGCCTGTCACTGTGGTGGAGTACCTCCCTGCCCCGACCCCTGCCCTTCAACCACCCGCTCCGAGCTCCGGCGCTGAGCCTCAGCCGGCATCGGATGTTCCGGATTCCGCAACCCCCTCCTCCACCGCCCCTCCTCCACAGCCCCCTGCTTCAGAATCCGGGGGAGCCCCTCCACCACCTCCACCTCCACCACCCCCTCCCCCTCCTCCCCTGCCAGGCACCAGTGGCGTCCCTCCTCCTCCTCCAGCCCCTCCTCCACCTGGTTGTGGACCTCCTCCAGCCCCCTCCTCCACCTGGTTGTGGACCTCCTCCAGCCCCCTCCTCCTCCTGGCGGTGGACCTCCTCCACCCCCTCCTCCACCAGGGACTGGCCCCCCACCTCCCCCTGGAGCGCCATCCGCTGCCCCGGCAGGTAAGCTCACTGCGTCTCGCTCATTCTCTCTCTGTTTCTGTCTCTCTCTTGCTCTTTCTGTCTCTCTCTTTTTCTTTCTGTCTCTCTCTCTCTCTCTATTTCTGTCTCTCTCTCTCTCTCTCTCTCTCTCTCTCTCTCTCTCTCTCTCTCACTCACCTCTTAATGTGTCCTCTGCTCGAAGATGTGGAGAGTTGACCTCTTCTCTGTTCTTGTCTCCGAGCAGGTAAGAGCAGGAAGCCCATACAGACCAAGTTCCGGATGCCTCTGCTCAACTGGCAGGCCCTAAACCAGGTTTCAGGCACCGTCTTCAACGAGCTGGACGACGAGCAGGTGTTAGGGGTAAGGCACGGTCTCCGTACAGGGTCCGATGGTATGAAGCCTGTCCTCTCTCACCCCCATTAACCATCACCCTAACCATTCATGTTTACATGTAAACACCAGGATGCCCTGTCTAGTACATCTTGATCTATGTTTCCTTTCTTAATCTCCGCCAACCATCTCGGCGCTCTCCTGACTCTCCTGATTTGCAATGTTCAGGAGCTGAACATGGACATGTTCGAGGAGCAGTTTAAGACCAAGGCCCAGGGCCCTCCGGCAGACCTGTCCACGCTCAAGGTGAAGGTGGTCCCAGAAGGCTCCTGCTAAAGTGTCCCTGATGGATACCAACAAGGCCAAGAACCTGGCCATCACGCTGAGAAAGGGCGGCCGCAGCCCCAAGGACATCTGCATCGCTATAGAAACGTACGGACCGCCGTAAAACTCGATGCTAGCTACAGTACCTCACTAGCATCCACTTCATTGTGATTTTCCCACCTTTATTCACAAACATCTGTTCTTATTGTCTCTCTTTATGTTGCTCTCTCCGACTTTGACTCTCTCTCTCTCTCTCTCTATTCAACACTCTTACCGTCTCTCTCATCAGATATGACGAGAAGGCGCTGGCGTTGGACTTCTTGGAGCTGTTGGAGCGCTTCGTGCCGTCCGACTATGAGCTCAAGCTGCTGCAGAACTACGAGAAGGAGGGCCGGCCCCTGGAGGAGCTGTCAGATGAGGATCGCTTCATGATTCGCTTTGGCAAGATCCCACGTCTCAGCCAGCGAATCAGCACCCTCACATTCATGGGCAACTTCCCAGAGACAGTCAAACGCTTGCAGCCGGTCAGTTTTTCACCGAGTTTCCTCAGTGAAAAAGTTTCCCGTTCAAAATCCAGTTAACTCTCTCGTTACTTAAATGGATTTTCTACTGTGGTTTAGACTTTTTTAACAAAATTTTATTTTTCCAACCACAGCAACTGAACGCAATCATCTCTGCTTCCATGTCCCTCAAGTCTTCAACTCAGCTGAAGAAAATGTTAGAGGTGAGTGGAGGACACCTCAGTTGGGGGAGTAAAGATGTTAGAACTGTGTGTGTGATGCAGCCTTCTCCTCCTCTCTCCTCCAGATCATCTTAGCCTTCGGAAACTACATGAACAGCAGCAAGAGAGGAGCTGCCTGTGGATTTCGTCTGCAGAGTCTGGACCTTGTAAGTATCTCTCTCTCCTTGGACATTTGAGGGGAAACCTCTTCCCCTCTGGTCGAATGAGTCTATTCCCTGTTTCCTGCATGTTGTTGGCTTTGCTCTCTCTCCTCTATTTCTAAAGATGTGTTTTATTCTCAGCTGTTGGAAACCAAGTCTACCGACCGCTCCCAAACACTGCTGCACTTCATAAACAACATTGTCCTAGAGAAATACCCGGAACTGGTCTCCTTCCACACGGAGCTGCACTTTGTCGACAAGGCTGGCCTAGGTATACACACACGCACGCATGCACGCACACATATGCACACACGCACGTACAATACACACAGAGACACGGGGTATACCTTCATGTAAAAGTAAGTGAGCCTCATTAAGTGTCCTCGTGTGGTTTTTGTCCCAGTGTCTTTGGATAGCATTTTACAGGACATCCGTAACCTGGAGAGAGGGATGGAGGTGACAAAGAAAGAGTTCCTCGTCCAGGAAGATAACACTGTCCTGAAGGGATTCCTCAAGGCCAACCATGAGCACTTGGACGCTTTACTCAAAGACAGCAAGACCGCACAGGTTCCAATGCAAACACGGCGAAATGATTGTAAAAATGTGACACTTTTACCATTTCGTGTTATGTGTCACAGCCGCTCTGTTATTAACGCATCTGTTTCTCTCCCCTGTCGGCCTCCTCCCTCCTGCTGCCACTAGGAGGCGTACGGCTCTGTGGTAGAGTACTTTGGAGAGAACCCCAAGACCACTCAGCCTGCCATGTTCTTCCCTGTCTTTGTCCGCTTCATAAAGGCCTACAAGGTAAAACCCTGCCTCGGCTAAGTCACAGCATATTTGATCTGCACCTGTACACATCTTTATAGCTGTATAGCTGTATGTTCATAACTGGTGTGTGTGTGCGCGCATTTATTCGTCTATGTATATGTGTGTTGCTGTGTGTTTGATCGTGTGTGTGTGTGTGTGTTTAAACAGCAAGCGGAGAAGGACAACGAGCAGAGGAAGAAGGCGGCGAGTAAGAGCAGTGAGGAAGTTCCTGCCTCTCCCTCCCCCAGCAAAGCATCGCCACAGAAGGTAAGGAACGACCCGAGAAACCTTCTCACATGCCTCTACCGCTCCCTGCCCTGAACCCCTATCCCAACTGCCTGTGCCATGTGACACCCAGCAGTCCCCCATGGCACCCCAGATGGACTTCCTGGCGGAGCTGAAGAAGAGGCAGGTGAAGCCGCAAGTACGAGAGGGGAAGGATGGAGCCCTGGAGGACATCATAACAGGTAGCCATGCTGGACCCACTGGAGTGACAGGTACTCTAGATCTGTAAAGAGAGGAACTGTAGTCCCTGGTGACAGGTACTCTAGATCTGTAAAGAGAGAAACTGTAGTCCCTGGTGACAGGTACTCTAGATCTGTAGAAGCAGTAGATCCCTATAATGAGTACTGTGTGTGCTTTGTGTGTCCCAGACCTGAGGAATCAACCGTTCAGACCGGCCGATGGACGAAGACCAGCACATCGGCAGGACACCTGAGACGCACCTCCTCCCAGGCACTGGACCGCACCTGCGATGACTCACTCGGTCACATCACCGAACGTGCACACGCAACACAAACACACTTATGTACATACGTTTGTATCAAATCATATTTGAATAACAAAAAGGATTTAGCCTTGTTTCCTCCATAACACATTGAAAAGCCTGCCTAGATTGAAGTTGTAAATAGAAATGCCTTGCTATGATAATACCTTAGTATATGTAACATAACATTGCTGATTCTATTTGTCTTTCTAAATACATGTGTACTGTTTTGTATTTTAAAAACATGTTCTGTTTTGGATTGTTGCTTTACTAAAATTGTATAATTACATCAATGAAAGACGATTTTATTTTGGTTACATGTTCCCAAGTTAAAGGTTATTAAACGTTACGCCCTTAGTACTGTCCTTGATACCTATACCTCCTTTCCCACTATAAAAGGTCAAGTGTAGGAACAGTGAAGTAAGGCCCAGGCATCACAATTGTACAAGAGAGCTGCACTTTATTAGACACACCACCACAGCAAGTATATACAAAGGAGGCAGATATACTGCCAGTCTTCTCACAAGAAAAAAAAAGCACATTTCTCACAGAATATCATGGCATCCACACTAATAATTTAGTATCTCCAGTATCAGTAGGCCTTTATATTTATATATATTTATATGTCTTTATATATATAATCTATTTTCTGCATTGGTCATTCTGTATATAACACTTCTCTACAAATGGGAGAATCACTATGTGGAAAGAGTGCACCAGTATTGTTCGGTTTTCTGGTGAAGGTGCAGTGCGGTCAAGCATTCTGGATCATTCTCAAAACACCAATCACCCCTTGCCATTATCATCATCGTCACCACAACCATCTTCACTTTACAGATCACAGTAAGATTGAACATGCCCTTGTCACAGATATATACCGACATAAAAAACTCATATTCTCTACGGTTGTAAACCTCGTGATGCATCTTTTCTCTAAACTTTTCTCTCTTTCTTTCACTCGTTTTTTTTTAGGAAAACAAAGACAATATTTTTTTTCAACTGCACCGTGCGATTGCTTTGAGACTATACATGCATTGTTTTTAAATATACCTTTGTTGCCATCGTCTTTTTATTCCTAAAACATTTTTTTGGACGTAACATTTTGTTGAACTCTATATCACTCGGCCTATTTACAAGTCGATTCGTTTTTCTTTTTTGATGCCAAGATTAGACCAGAACATCCACACATCCAAGTAAAAATCTCATATACACACGACAGAACATAGGTCAAAACATAGTCTCTTTCAGTATAGAAAAAGGATTGTGTTCCCCAACAGACAATGTCAATAAGAAACTAACCCCAGGGATGCGGGAGGGTAGATTAGACGTGTCTAGAATCACCATGCCGACCTGAGGGTACTCTATCATGCTAGTCCTTTCCTACAGCCTTGTCACAGTCGAGCATTAAAACCAAACTCAGTAATTCACGTCAGCCGAGCTCAGATTACAACAAGTAAACCAAGGTTACTCATCGCTTAAATTCAGTGTTCACCCTGTATGCTGCCTATTTCTGTGTCTATCTCTATGTCTGTCTGTGTCTATCTCTATGTCTGTCTGTGTCTATCTCTATGTCTGTCTGTGTCTATCTTTCTCCCTCACCTCCCAGATTAGTAACAGCACTGACATGAGATGAATTTCCTAAAACGCTAGGATGAAGAGAGTATGGAGAGAAAAGACACAACAAAAAAAAGAGAAATAACTGTGCATTGTGAAGCGACAAAACCAAACTGTGTGCTCTCTAAAGAGGAGCACCGATGAACAGGTGCAGGAGCAGCGTCCTTCACCTGGACACCTTGGAGTGCTGAGGCCAAGGAGCTGAACATTCTCCTCACACCTGAACAGTAACACTGGCCAAGAGACCAACAACAGACGACAAAGCACAATTCAAGCTCACACAACTCTTCAAAGCAAATTCAATAAAAGTACCAATAAAAATATCTCAGAATTGAAAATGAGCACCAGTGTATAATTACATAGGCTGTCATCTATATAGATACATATTTCCAAACCAATATAAAAATGTTTTGTTTATGAATAAATAATTTGCTGATGTGAAATCCAGTACTTCTCTAAAAATGAAAAGCTGTACAAAATGGTTACCCATATAAAACCAAAGAGATGATGACCTAAATTTTACATTTACAATTTCATATAATCATTAAATCTAGGCCTATATATATCACAATTTTCTTCACAATTATAGTAATATCATACACAAACATCTTACCGAAGATATATTTATATATGTATAATTATTTTACTTCTTGTTTCAAGTTTGCTTGAATTATTTTTCCCATTGCCAGTGTTTTCCACATCCCCTTCTAACACAACTTCTCATCAGCATCTCCAGACCGGGCTCGATGCCTCTGGTCTGGGGCTTTCATCAGACCTTGCAGGGGAAAAGCAGAGAACCATGACAACCCCCTTCCCTATGGCTGGCCAGACTCACATCTAATGCTGGGGGTTATGGATTTGAGTGTGGAGCAGCATGAGTAAGCGAATTTCTTTCATTTGGCTTCATTTGATATTTTTAAAAGAAACAAGCTTAAGCCGAGCATAGCTCGAGTCGAGCCCAGGATGTGTGCTTATCAACGTCTCGACTGCAGTCCAACACAACCTGCCAGTCAGGCCACTCTAAGTCTGTTTCTATTTCCACAATCAAGCCAATTTGTGCCCTATCTGTTCCTTCTGATCCAAAGTGATATTCTGTCATAGCTGCTGATGGGATTCGTGCTGTGGTCACACGAAACCTGCCTCATCCCCAACTCCACCATTGCACACACACACACACACACACAAAGTGACAAGTCACACACGCTGTCAGACAAGAACAATTCTCTTTGGTGGCTCTGACAGAAACGACATTTCAGGAGGTCCGAGAAAATCCATCCAGCAGCACATACTGTGGCATTGCCTCTGATAAATGGCAGGATTGACGCTGTTTCACATTTGTAATAAAGACCCACACTGTCACCACAGAGGCCCAGCAGAAGGTATGCAATCAGCACACGTCCCTCTACCAACAATGCACTGTAAGACAGAGAGTGAACATGTCGACTTATTTCAAAAGCTCCTACACTCTACCTGCTGAAAACCATTTTCTGTCATCATTCGACAATTTTATCCTTGGATACTCTCAGTGGATTATAAAAAAAAAGGACACCAAACCAATCTTCTCTGCTCAAGCTGCCTGCACTTGACATTAGCTCCAGTGGACTAGCTGATGTTTTCATCTCAATGCCACAACGAATCGAATTCGCACACTCATGTGACGAGCAACTGAAGATTCACTTTGTCTCTGGCTTCTCGGCCGTGACCTCCAGCATCCTTTCTTAACACTTCGCTGGAGAGACAGTGAGAGCTTCACAATATAGTAACTGCTGGGAGATGACTGACAAGCACACTGACATTCCAGCAAGTGCATTATCCATATAACACCAGTAAGCACTCACGTTATTCTACTCTAACAACCGAGGCTGGGTATAGGTGAAAGCAGTTCCATCTTCGACAATAACGACATAAAAGAAACTCTTTCTTTATTGTAAGATACAATATGTGCTATATTATTATTATCTTGTGTCGATTTTCCTCACCATCAACATGGTCCCTATTTTTGAAGGATCTTGTGCCTCGTCTATTGTGCCTTTGAATTTTGGTCCCTGTGCTATTCCATTCTAATCCTACACGTACTAAACAGAGTACTGTGTGTTCTCCAGTCAGGACAAAGCAATCTAAAACCAGACTTTACAAAATGTTGTCCAGCTGCCGTGTGCGAGAGACTGTGCGTTGATGCGAGCGTTTGTGTCTTGTGTGTGTGTGTTGTTTTTGTGATTCAAATCATCGTGCAGAGTTTATGGTAGGACATAACATAATCTGAAGGATACATCCTGATTGTCATATTCACAGTTCATTCACTAAACATGTTTACTCATTCTACATTCTTTAATGAGCCATCTTCTAGAGCTTCTAGTTCTTTTTTTATACATACAGTATTGTGCCTCTAAAAGCAGTATCTAACAAATATATCTCGTGTTATCATAACACTGTGCCTATAATATTGAGAATATTGATATAGCCAAACACTCATCAAAAGGAAATTATAGCCTTATTTATGTACAGACTGTTTGTTAAAATCATCTCTCTGGTCTTGTTTGTGTTGACTGTATTCCATAAGACCAGTCTTCCGTTGCCATTGTGCTAACAGTTAGGACCATCGATCGACCGGGTGAGATGGGAACCGGACATGTAGAAAAATGTCACATTGAAAAGACCGCAAGACGGAGGAAAGAGAAGCTGCGATGAGATGAGGGATTGACGGGGGCAGAGAACGAGGGCTGTTTCAACCGTGTAAACCCTTCACACAGTGTCTACAAACAGAGACAACGATAGCACCAGAGTTCAGAGGTGCCAGGTGCTTGGAGACGGAGAAACATTTAGAAACTGCCCCAGAAGAGAAACCACCATGTTGTTTTTGTTTCTGAACAGCGTCACATTCAGCCAGGTGATACACGCACGACAGTGTTGGTACTCTTACACATGACTACTGTACTGTTGATTATTGCAGCTCTACTCTGTATCTAAAACATTAGTCACACAGTCAAGTTATTACATCTACTCCACAAACATTCCATCGAGTGGGATTTGGCAAATGGTACGATGGGCTGGGGGTTGCATTGGACCAGCGCGCAGTCTCTCTCCCTCTCCCCCGAGAACAGGCTGTTGGAGGGGGTGGAGGTCCATCTGCGAGCTCCCCGCTTGGGGAACTGGCAGTACACTCCCTGTGTGGGCGAGGCTCGGAGGAACCACAGAACAGACCAGGAGCCGAGTGAACTGAGCCTCGACGTCTTATCGCTTCCTGTTTACGGGAGATCTGTCCAATCTGGTTGCTGAAGCGAAACTACAAGCAGCTGAGAAATACAAAGTTGAAAAGGAAAGCCCGGCGAGACTAGCTGTGCTGCAGGGTGTAGAACCCTGTGTGCTTGTTGTGGTCTTCCCTCCTCCGGCTTGGGGGTGCCTTGAGTGTGTTCCTCTTCTTCCACCCCTCCGCCCTCCGCCCTCCTCCTCCGCCCTCCTCCTCCTCCTCCTCACTGGGAGCCGCTGGGGGACAGGTTCTTGGGCAGTGTCTTGCTGCCGCGCTCCTTGTAGCTGTTGATGCTGCTGGAGCACTGCAGGCCGCGGCCGCCACTCTTCAGCCCCAGGGAGGAGAGGCTGAGGGCGGTCAGGGGGGTGGGGGAGGAGGGGGATAAGGACATGGTGGGGGATGTGGGCGAGGTGGAGGAGGTGGCCGTGGACTGCGAGGAGGGGCGCCCGTTGGGCAGGGGCAGCGGGGTGGAGGAGGTGCGGTTCTCGCGGAGGAGGCGGTGGTGTCGGAAGGTGGAGGAGAGGAGCAGGGCCTCCGCACTCAGGCTGGTGGCTGACAAGCTGGAGGCTGATAGGTTGGAGGCTGACAGGCTGGCCAGCAGGGCCTTGGCCTGGTTGGAGGAGGCCGTCAGGGAGGATAGCGCCCCCTCCTGGGGATACTTCCTCAGGCCCGGGGCAAACACTGTCGAGCTGGAGGGCAGGCGGCCAGAGAAACTGGCAGCCCTGGTGTTGGACAAGAGAGGCTCCACACTGCCATAGCCACTGTTGTTTCCCCAGGCCTAAGGGAAGGGCCATGGACAGGCAGGGGGCAAAGGGCAGGGAGGGGAGAAGGGGCGGGAGGATCATGGAGAAATGGAGCATATTAAGAAAAAAATTATTAAATAGAGTATAGTGAGTCTGTACTGTCGTGGTGGGCTGAGGATTCCCACCCTACAACACTGTCGCATCCCAAACACACACGCACACACACACACACACACACACACATAGCAAAGAAGCAGAAATTTAGCAACATGAATTTCTGTAAGACACAGAGAGTCTTGAAGAGGGATATTTGGTGGGGTTCAGTAAGTGGAGCTACTCAGGGAGTAGAGGGTGAAGGGGGGTGCAGGTCAGTAGTCAGATGGTGCTGAGGAGAAGGAGGCTGAAGAGGGCAGGCATGGGCAGGTCTCTCACTGCTGCAGGGTCACGGGCGACGGGTGGAGGGGCGAGTCAGGTAGCGCAGGGTGACGGGACGGGTGAGGTGGCACCGCAGGAACAGGTGGGGGGGGGAGACACAGGCGGGTGAGGGTGAGGAGATGAGACGTGGGGGTGAGGGAGGGGTGAGATGAGGACAAGAGACAAACACAGGAGACCGTTAATCAGGTTAGTGTGCGATGCTAGTCAAGAGTGCCATCTACACAGAATGACCAAATTTACAGCAACTTTTGCAACATGGTAGTCACACAGTTACGAGTGAAAATGAGGCACACGTGTAAATATAATGCTGGGGTCCATTCTGTTTCGACAGTTCTTTTAATGAACATTGAAGTCATTAAAAAATGCAAAAACATTCCAATGAACGGCATCACACACCGCACAAGGTGTGATGCTGGAGCAAACCATTAGATGGCGCCGTCCCAGCGACATGAGAATGTGCAAAGTATATTTCCTGTCACTTTCCTCCCTTTCATTTAACGGGTCTACAAGCAGGTGGCACAGGAAGTGACACGGCCCGGGCAGGAGGCGGGCAGAGCCATACGCTTCAGAGCCCGCTGGCAGACTGAGTGTGTGTGAGGACTGTGTACCCCCTGTGATCATCCCTACATCAGAGTCACTGGCTGGTGACACCTGTCTCTGTGTTGGAGCGCGTGTGTGGGTGATGAGGAGTGGAGACCAGGCACAGCTGGGCTGTACCCCTCCTCCCTCTATTCCGTACGGGCACCGTGATTGGACCTGGCCAGGAAAACAACTCCTGAAGGAAATTCAACCAGGAATAGAGCGCATCTTTCAAGCAATTCATCAAGAGTTACGAAAGGAGGACACAATGCATGAGAGAACTTTCTGGGGATGGAAAGTTCTGGGCAGGAGGGCATTTGTGAAGGGATTGTGGGGGTTTTGTTCTGTGTGATTGGAGAGCAGGTGTGTGTGGGTTTGGTGTGGCCTGGTTGGCCTGATTTGTGGGTTTGTGTTGCTAGAAGGCTGCCGGCGCCCCGGTGGCTGGAGATGTTTCTCCAGGGAAGGGAGCTGTTCCTTCTGCCTGAGGAAGCCTTCTCAAGCCTGGCCCACACATTTATTCCGGTCTGTTAGTGCAGCAAAACAGCCTCCCTTCATCCTTGGAACCTTAAATCTGCCTGACCAACCCCCCAAAAAAAGAAGCCCTACCCAAGAGCCTTTAAGTCCCCGCACGCCCCCCACCCCCCCAGCCCACACCTCTCCCCCCGACCTTAACTGTGCTGCTTTACAGCCACAAGTAATAACAGCTGAAAATGGGAAATGGAAATAGTACGTGGTTTGCGATATGAAAAGGGGATTCACATTGTCATGCCTCCCTTGATCCATGCCGAAAGCAAACGGCAGTGAAGTAGTGGCTTTGAACTGTCTGTTCCTATCCAGCCCAGTGATTTGAAGGGTCCTCATGGCTGGAATTGGATGACGCCTTCCGGTAACGCTTCCTAACAATGAGGCCAAGGGAACACAGGTTGTTCAGCTGCCCTGGCTTGGCCTCACGCCCACACAAGCCGGCGCACTGAGAGATACAACGCTCCCACAGGCTGGATCACACCCACACGGAGGCAAACAAAGATGTGCTGTCTTCAAACCCCACGGAGGATCGAGGCAGAGGAGTTCAAAGACCCGAGAGCAGTCAGAGGTCAGGGGTCATCTCTGGATTATTTCGAAATGTCAGTCGTAACATCATCGCATTAGCAATTAGGGGCTAACGTGGAGCCATGTCTGACACAGTCCTTTACTATCAGGTCCAAATACTACCATTACTTTTGGCAGAGTTGACAAGAATGACTCTTTCTGTTGGAGAGTTTTATGTCCATTATTCAGAAGTGTCCTTAGTGGCTTTAGTGTTTTGGTTCTGGTTATTGTTGACAGCGTCCGAGGCTCGATGGTAACATAATGGATGGCTCGGTGCCCATGCTGAGAGAGGATTTGTTTTGACTGCCTTCCATCCTTTTGACGAGGGGATAGTGTTTTCACAAACACACAGCCTCCTTTCACTGAGACTTTTGGCAACAGTTGGCTGACAAAGCACGCACGCTGAGAGCAATTGTCCTTATACCGAAATAATGGGATTAATTTTCCTCCCAGTAGGCAAGCGAGACAGACCCACTCCTCCATGACAACTCACGGACCAAAGGGGAGAGGGGGGTGGAAAGAGGGAGAGAGGGTGAGCGGTGAAAGACAGAGATATAGGGAGAAGGGGGAGAGAAGCAGGGAGAGACATCGAAAGACAGAAAATGAAGAAGGAGAAGGATTGAGGAAGAGGGAGACTGAGTAGGAAGAGAGGAGCTGAGTGAGAGAGAGAGAGAGAGAGAGAGAGAGAGAGAGAGAGGGGGGGGGGCGACTGCTGCTGCTGCTGACCTCCTTATATTGGATAACCAGTGATTGGTTTGACACTGCTGTGCGCTGATTAGCCACAGCCTAGACTGAGACACGGCCCGCTGAAGAGATTCCTCCGTGGCTTCACCCCTCACCCTCCCTCCCTCTTACATTCTCCAGCCTCCATCCCTCCATGCTCAGGCCTGTCTCTCTCTCTCTCTCTAAAATTCCTGTCAAGCTCTTCAGGGTGGAGTGCAGTGGGTTTAGAGGCACTCCAGTGCTCCAGCTTTTCTTTAATAACATTGACGTTGGAGCTTTTTCCACTGACATGACTCGCGCTCTCGCTCCAGAGGAGACACGTCTCTCGACTGGGCTCAGGAGTGAAGCGCCTCAGCGCTTTCATTTCCCTCCTGTGACCTGTCTTGGATTCCTGAGATGACCCCCAGCCTCTTCTCCTTCAGGCTCTGCTCTAAAACACCACGGCACGCCACCTTTCGCCCCCCCGTCACTCAGAAGAGACACTGCTCAGACCAGGTGCCTCACCAGGGGCAGCGCCAAATCTGTGGCTTTCCTCATTCACCTGCCTGTCTGTTTCTGGGCTGGTCCGAGGCAGAGTGTGTTGTCGTGGGGGTGTGTGAGGAGAAGGTGGAGCCTTGAGGGCCTAGGCGGAGGGTGTGGAGACCTGTACCTGACTCTTGAGGAAGTCTTCTCTCTTGCCACTCTTGGTCTTCTCTGTGCTGTTCTGCTGCAGGTGCTTCAGCCTGGACGCAGCAGAGGAGTGGAGGACTTTACCCACGCCAGAGGAGCCGTTCCCTCCCTGCAGGAAGGGGTGGGGGAGGGAAGAGGAGGGCGGAGGACAAACAGGGCACGGGGAAGGGCAAAATGAAGAGAGACAAGGGGAGAGGAAAGAGCAGATTGAGAAGTGAGTCCGATTTACATTTCAGAGTTGATCTATTTAAACAGAGCTCAGTGGGACCCGTGGCTGTAGCAAAGCAGGCCAGTGCCTCTCGGCTGCTGAAGGGAAAGAAGAACAGGGTTTACAGCTGATGGAACTGTAACGCACAGCCCACCAATCCCCATTTCAGAGCGACAGAACGGGGCCACAGCAAGACAAACAGGAGGATTTAAAGGTGGGAAATTGACAGTCCAGAAGCACAGGTCAACCAGGGGGCTCAGTCACAGTGACCTCTTCACCCTGAGCTTCTAACTCCAATATTGTCACACTGAAGAAATCCTACCCTACCTTTACTCACACTTAAAATGAGGAGAAATTGTGTTCAGGGACACACATTTGGTTTATAAACCAGATAGATCATGGGCTGTACATTTGGATTCAACAGTAAGTTGGGTTAAGGGATGCATTTTGCAATACGGGTAATTTTCAATTCCCTTTTAAAGTATTACTGTACAGATCCACGTCAGTTCTGGGGTGCAGAAGTCATTGGAGTAATGAGATTCTGACATGAGCGGTTACAATGGGCCTGCTGATGAAACTATGTGTGAAGACACTGCAATCTCCTGTCAGGCTCCAGGGAGGCCTGCTCTCTCCTCGCTACTGGGGAAACACAGAGTGACAGCATGACTGTTGAGCATGGCTCGAGAGGGAGTTTACACACACACACACACACACACACACACACACACACACACACACACACAGCCTTCATTCTCATCCCTTTTTCTTTCCCCCCTGTTCACTGTTTATAATCAAATCATTATGGCCAAAGTTCCATCATGTTTGAATTTCAGATGTTAATAAAAAAGGTGCTGCATTAACCTCTCTCTCCCAGCATGCCTTTGGGTTTCATCTGGCAATATGAGAATGTAATACCCTGACAGAGATAATGAGAGCTTGTACAATCCGACTCCACAAACATTAACCGAATCAATATATTGTCAGGAACCTGAGCAAAATCGATACTAATTGATGATGCAAGTGATGGGCAATTGATTTCAGAGAGGGGAGAGTGCCGCAAAAACACAAAGTGGAGACGAGAAGGAGACATGCAGAGGAGACGAAACAAAGGGCAGGCAGAAGAGAGACAGAGCGACAGGATAAATGATAGTTTATTGTAAGAGGAGGGACCTGCCCTTGTTTACAGGGTAAAAACAGCAGATGGCAAGGCAGATCAATAAGAAAACAGTTAAAGCAGCCCTCCTTAGCAAGACAGCGGACCGATCATTAATCACGGCAGAGAGAAGGAGGCGGGGCGGAGGGGTGCTCCTTTCAAACTCAACGTGGTTTTCCAAAGAATTTAATAGAACGTAATCGGTTGCCGAGTTATAAAGGAGCACGCGAGATTGTTAGAGATAAGGGTGCAGCTGGAAGTAGTATCCCACGAGGAAGCCCAGAGAGAGGGGAAGAGAGAGCGACAGAGAGAGCACGTGCCGTCCAAGAGACTCTCCAAGCTTCCAAACAGAGGAGAAGGTTCTGGACCTTGGCTGTGGCGGGAGCGAACGACGAGGGCTTGGGTGGGACCGGAGGCTTCTGATGTTCTGAGGCTGGAGCGCTGGGGGTCTGGCCTGGGGCGGAGTCCTCTCCCTGCGGGGCGTCTGAGGAGGGGTTCTGGGGGTGGAGGAGCTGGGTGCTGGGGTGGAGGAGCTGGGTGCTGGGGTGGAGGAGCTGGGTGCTGGGGTGGAGGAGCTGGGTGCTGGGGTGGAGGAGCTGGGTGCTGGGGTGGAGGAGCTGGGTGCTGGGGTGGAGGAGCTGGGTGCTGGGGTGGAGGAGCTGGGTGCTGGGGTGGAGGAGCTGGGTGCTGGGGTGGAGGAGCTGGGTGCTGGGGTGTCCGCTGATCTCCAGCAGGGTGATCTCCAGCTCCCTGATGGTCTCCTCCAGGCTGTCCAGCCTCCTGTAGGTGCTGCTGCGGATGTCCTCTCCTCGGGCCCTCTGGCCTGCTCTGGCCAGGCTCGCCTCCGTACCTGCTGACCCATTAGACCTTAATGGAGCAGCTGCTTGGCTCCGCTGGGATTGTTCAATTAGGGTTTCCACGGCTACTCTGCTGTGGCTGAGAGTTAGGGCCCTCACTCCCGTATCCATCCCTCTCCTCAACGCCTCCCCCAGAGAGTCCTGCTGGTCGGGGGGGAGGCAGAGTCTGGGGTTAGGGGGGCTGTAGACACGGCTCAGGCCGCTGGGGCAAGACCCTGCCCTGGGTTTGGGCACTGGCCTGGGTGTTTCCAGCAGAGTGTGGAGCTGACTGTAGGCCTCCCTGACTGTCACCGCCTCCCTGAAGAGCACCAGGATAGGACTCTCACTGAGGCTGACATCCAGGGTCTCCTCGGTCTTCCTGTCCTGTAATGGAAGAGTCAGTGTCCTCAGAGCGTCTCCCACGGTCCTGCCAAGGTCCTGGGCTTCAGAAGGGGACACGGCCCTCACGTCCAGCTCAGTCAGCACCAGGGACAGCTCCTCTCTCTTCTCCCCGACTTTGTCAAAGGATTCCTGGATCTTCAGCTCCCGGAGGAGGGGCGCCTTTTGGGGCTGTCCCGCGGGCTCCCTCTCCTGGGGAGGCTGGGTCTGGGAGACCATCTGGGGACCAGTCTCTCCTGGAGTCTGGCTCAATGGGGAGGGGCCCTGTGTTTGGTCTCCGACAGAACCCTCAGAGGAAGAGGTTGTAACTGACGAGCACTCAGTCAACACAATCTGGGGGACAGGAGAGAGGGCCGTTCGAGGCAGGGCCACAGTCTGTGCCTGCAACACAGGGAGAACGTCCGGTGTTCAAATCAAGACGCAATCAGACCCCCGAATAGACGCATTAGATGAAACTTAAAACATTTGGATTATGAAGCAGGTCCTAGGAGAGTAAAGGTGGGTGTTTTACCTGCGTGTGTGGAGCCAGAGGGTCCGCCTCTGTGCCCTGATCCGCCCTGCTCCCACCGGAGAACAGAGCAGTCCAGCGAAGCTCTGGACAACTGATACACACAACGTAGAGTTTGACATCTGGACACACGCACCCACACGAGCACACGCAGGCACGGCACACCACACACCAACACGCTCACACAAGCACACGCAGGCTCTACACACCACACACCAACACGCTCACACAAGCACATGCAGGCTCTACACACCACGCTCCCACACGCTCACACAAGCACATGCAGGCTCTACACACCACACTCCCACACGCTCACACAAGCACACGCAGGCTCTACACACCACGCTCCCACAAGCTCCCACAAACGATAGAGACGTCAAAGAACCCAACTGCCGGGAGGGTAGTTCTTAAAATCCTAGCGAACACTAAGTCCATCTGAAGTCACTGAAACGAAGTGTGTGATAGGCCAAGCGGAGCTTCCCAAACACTTCCTGGTGGCCCGTAGGGGTCCATCTGTCCAGGCTGGGCTGGGCTGTGACGGCTGCCTGGTGGAGTGTGTGATCGAGCAGTGGGATCTTTGGGCTCTACCCCACTGAGGAGGACAGAGACCCGGGTGACATATGGCACCGGCTGCCTTGGCCTGACCTGAACACCAATCTGTCAGTGGTAATGATGCCCACAGTGGCCGTGCGTGTGGTGTGTGTGGTGTGTGTGGTGTGTGTGTGTGTGTGCGTGTGTGTGTGTGCGTCTGTATTCTCCCATGTACGACTAATATTGAAGATCTCGACAATATATATATATTGTAATTTATTTTTTTTGCTGGTGTGACCGTCCAATACCTCCATCATTTCAGCAGCAATTCTCTCCTCCTCCGTCTCCTCCCTGTCCCCGGTTGCCAGGTTGGGCGGGGTGGACGCAGGGCGGGGGTTCTCAGACACGGCCCTTCGCAGCTTCACGTGGGGCTTCTGGGCCTCGCTGTCCTCCGATTCAATCTTCCCACAAAACAAGTTCGAACGTTAGTTTGTCCACTCCGAGCACAGAGAGGATGTGTATCTGTATGCAATGTGTGTGTGTGTGTGTGGCCATCTCCTTCTGCCCACCTTTATACTCTTGCCAGGGATGAGGGTCTCTCCGCTGCGGGTGGTCAGCCCAGCAGGGGATGACGGGAAGCTGCGTCGGGGGGGCGGTGGGGGAGGAGACTTGGACGGCTTCTCCGTGCGATAGCGCCCCACCGTCAGCTCATCTGTACCGGAGCAGAACATCAACACGGGAGAAACCAACACAGCAGCGCACCACACCTAAACCTACCAAGCTTTCTCTCAGCGTGCCCGTCGGGCGAGGTCTTACCAGAGCCGCGCCTCGATCCGGGCTCCTTCCCAGACAGCTTGGCGTGCTGGGGCTTGATGGACCTGTGCTCCAGAGTCCCGCTGTGGGGCGTCTGAGAGGGCGTGTTGGACGCAGACTTGATCTGCTTGGCGGCAAAGTCCAGGTCAGGGATGGCCTTCAGCAGCTCTGCCTGGGTCTCCTCCAGCAGCCGGTTGATGTCCTGAGCGCTGTACTGGGTCAAACTGGCCCGCTTCTCCTCCCAGTCTCGTTCCGCAGCCTGGTGGGGGACGAACGTGGATGTGCTCAGAGACATGCTTCAGGCGTGGCCTGGCGTCATTTACAGGCCAATGAGATGAAGATGGAGGTCAAAAGTAGGTTCCCTACCAGTCGGACCTCCACGGACACGGTCTTGTCTGAGGCAGCCCGGTTCGCCAGCTCCTCCAGGGCCCTGCCCTTGTGGGGGACAGGCGGGTGGTGGTCCCTGTGGTGGCTGGAGGGGTTACCGTGGCTGTGACTGGAGTGAGGGCTCCAGTTGGACAGGCTGCTGAGGCCCCCTAACCCTCCTCCTACCCCCAGGTCGTTGATGCCGAGAGCGGGGCTGGTAGGCAGGTCAAAGTCGTTGCTCTTGCGGAAGTCTTCGTTGTGCTTGGAGAACGGGCTGGAGACGTCGTCCTGCTTCTTCCACACCCCCTCGTTGACTTGCCTGTCGGGTTCACACACAGGCACGAACACGCCCACCCGACACACACACAAACACACGACGATCAGATGTCGGTTCATCGGGGCGGCTGTTGGGATTTGGCGCACTCTGCATGTGCTTGGCGTGCACCGTACCTGCGCATGGTGGTTAGAGTGTCTGTGACGGTCTTGCAGCGTTTCAGCAGGGCGTCCAGTCTGTGAGGCTCCTCCTTGAGGAACTTCACAGCCTCCACCTCCACGCGGAGCACCACACGCATCTTACTCTGCAGGCCGGGGAACTGGTCTGCCCAGGACACAAAGACAAACAAAACTGTCAATCACCAGCAATCAGGAACACCCCTCCCCCCCAAAAAACAGAAAACGTTTTTAAAAAATCACTCCATCCAAATGTCACATATCTCACAGTCAACGTGTTGTTCAAATCACCCCAAATGATACAGCCAATGTCCTCACCGAAATGATTTTGCCAAAGTGCGGAACGTCGTTCCAAACTAGATTCAATCAGTCTGAAGAGTGTCAGAGCTACTAGGCTGAGAGAGACGCAGTGCTCCACTGACTATCTGAGACTGACAGACACATAATCACAGCCCGAGTCACTGATTAGTGATTCAAAAGTGTCTATCAGTGTGTGGGTGTGAAGATATGTGTGTGTGTAGAGGTGTGCACGTGTGAGTATGTGTGTGTGTAGACGTGTGTGTGTGTGTGAGTGACTCACTCTTGAGCTCAGTGAGAGTCTCTCCCAGTCTCCTCAGCACCGACGCCTTCTCCTCCAGCTCCTGGGCCGTCACCAGCTTGTGGTTGGCAGATGAATCCTTCTGGATCTCCTCCACAGACTTCTCCAGATCACTGTGAGGGCACAGGCGGACTGGCGTCATATCCGTCCTTTTCACTTATTTATTTAGAAGACGCTTTTATTGAAAGTAACAAATTGTGCATGGAAAGTACAAAGGTTCAAGGATTAGAAGCTCATCGTAACAGTAGTTTGGTGGTCGGCTTTAAAGGCAAA
Organism: Mallotus villosus; assembly: GCA_903064625.1. Lineage (NCBI taxonomy): Eukaryota > Metazoa > Chordata > Actinopteri > Osmeriformes > Salangidae > Mallotus > Mallotus villosus. The sequence continues at coordinate 850,391 of CAEFZP010000199.1, read as the reverse complement.
GTAGTTTGTGTTTTTGTCATACTTTCTCAAAGAAACTTCACATCCTGATTTCAATCAACACATATATAAGGCTCTTCCCCATTGTCCATGCTGTTCTGCTGAAATCAACATGAGATGATCCAGCAACACTGGGTCCACACACAGAATGATTTAAGAGGTTAGCCTCATGTTGATTGTTTGCTCATTCAATATTGTAGTGTCTGTGGCTGTGTGTGTGAGGAGATGAGGAGTGATCAAGACACCTCACACTCACAGCCACACACACACACACACACACACAGCACACACTCTCTCTTCCTCTCACGCTGATGGAGAGCTATGTCACTAATGAATATCCAACTTAATGACGTAAAACAGAAATTAGCCTCTAGCCATGTGGCTAATTAAACTTATGTGAATTATGAAATGGAATAAAGTGGCTTTTAGCAACACTTAATAATGACCATTGATTAAATGTGCTGATATAATGAAGCAGATCATTTATGCAGAGTGTTCGCTCAATAACGTTCTAGACCCTAACCAGACTGTATTCTGCCCGTGTGCCTGAAGACATTGCAGACATTTCCTTCTGTGTCTATTCCTACAGTTTAAGACCATGAAATGTCTTGTATCAAACATTTAAGAAAGTCTGTATTTTGTTCTCTAATATTCCCAGATGTAAAATTTCAGTCAGAGACTCTGCCATAGCTGTCCATGAGTGGTATGTATGTGTGTGTGTGTGCTCCAAATGTCGATGCGTGTGTGTGTGTGCATACTAACTTTGCTCCAACTCACGATGTGTGTGTGTGTATGTGTGTGTGTAAGTGTGTGAGTGAGTGTGTGTGTGTGTGTGTGTGTGTGTGTGTGTGGTACTGACTGGAGCTGCTGGATGATAAGCTCCTCCTCGTTGAGGTACTTGAGTCTCTCCTCCTCCACTAGGAGGCGCTGTCTCTGCAGGGGGTCTTCCTGCTTCCTCAACGCGTCGCTCACACGCACGCTTAGCTCCGCCTCCGTGCGCTTGACCAGCGTCCGCACAGAGTCCTGGTTCTGAAGCTACACACACACACACACACAGCACACAACATTATTGATAGGGTGGGCATTGTGGTTACTGATGACTATAATCAGACTCTAGTTATGTCTTCCTTGGCGCTTGGAAACTAATAATATACAATTGTGCTATATTTGAGTTGGGCTTCTTGTCTTCGGAGAATAATAGCTTGAGGATCACATGGAGTCCCAAAGCAATTTCAGATTGATGACATTCCAAAACGACTGAATATGCATGCGGCAGTAATCTCCTCAGAATGGCGTGCTTTGGCCTTCACACCCTTGTCATGCTATGGCCTTGCCTGGGTAGTGATGGGTGTCTGTGTGTGAACTGACCTGTCCTTGGCTGCAAGTGTATGTTGTACCTTGATCTGAATGGCTCTATCCTTGAAAGCACTATGTGTGTGTGTGTCTGTGTGTGTATGCATGTCTGTGTCTGTGTGTATGCGTGTGTGTGTGTGTCCTGATGTGCAAGCATTTTACTATTGAGCCATCCCGTCTCCCCTGCTAACTGAATGTGATTACTGTAGCCGCTGATGATGGTTTCTATCATGGTGGGGGTGCGCTAGTGTGAGTCTGTGTGTGCGTGTGTGTGTGTGTGCGTGTGTGTGTGTGTGTGCATGAAACGTCTGCCTGCCTACTGAACACGCCGACATATGAGTAAGAGCACATCCCTTCACACACACAAGCATCAGGCCCCTGGTCAGTGCATTACACTGGATCACACAGCCATCACATGCATGAATGTAGACAGACTACACAATGACACAGGCTATGTAATGCATCCACGCTCCCCCGATTGAAAACACATGCTTAGCAGGGAAACTGAATAATGGATTGCATTTATGGTGCCGGGAACAAAAGGAAAGGATATGGCAGTCATGATCGGAGCTGGCAAGTCCTTGTTAGGCAAACAGAAGTGGGCTATTAGAAAGTCATTCATTCGGTTTCAGATGTAGCATGCTGAATAATAACACCACTGACAGTCCGACAGACAGGGTCGGATGTTTGTGTTGCCATCCCAACCCAACCCACCCGCCACCCCCCCCCCTCCCTGACTTTGCATAATTCATGAGCACAATCCATTATTCAAGCCTGCAGCCGTCTCCCCGGGTAACAAGGCAGGTCAGAGAGCAGGGGTCATGCTTGGGCATGCGCACAGGTAATGGCCAGGGCTATCCCTGCCCTGGACACAGGCTCACTCAGCTGTCATATTATTTACCTTTCTCTCTGCTCCTCAGCGAGGGGATTATGACCCCTGGACTCTACAATCATCCCCCCTCTCTCCTCCTCTCCAAACCCCCCTGCTCCCGCCCCCGCTTCTCTCTCCTGACACCACGAGGAAGGAAGTGAATCTCTCTCGGTTCACCCAAAGCGTTTAAGTTGACTCTCTCTGCCCTTCCGTTCCGTAACCGTGGTTACGGCAGGGAGTCCGACGATGGATCTCCTCCTTTGATGTCTTCACCTTTGATTATCCTTTCATGTGATGTCACCGCTGTCTTTTCGGCGGCATCCCCTAGCAACCGAGGACCACTCCTTGACATGTTTACTACAAACACATTCTTTCATCTCCTGCACCTGCCTGATCGTCAGTGCATACTTCGACCTCAATGTGTCAACCAGACCTCTCATTTAAAGTATGTGTGTGTTCTGCCTAGGCATGGTATGGCAACAAAATGCACTGCCTCTAAACAGATTCTCCCAGAATGGAGACACACTCCACACTGGCAGCAAACCGTACGAACAGACAGAATGAGGTTTGACACAGATTTAATAGGGTTCATAGGAGTATCCTGGGAGACTCGTATGAATGCGGCATGCGTTCGAGCCGGGCAGGTGGCGGGTGTGCGCGGCGGCAGCAGCGAGTCCAGGAGGGCACGGCTCACCTGCAGGTTGCGCAGCTGCGACAGCTGCTTGCGCAGGTCGGTAGCGTTCTGCTGCAGGTCGTGCAGGTGGAGCTGCATCTGGAGCCGGCTGGCCGGGCTGCCGTTGGCGGGCGGCGGCGGCATCAGGGCCAGCGGGGCCGAGGGAGTCTGAGCTGCCAGAGAGCAGAGCCCGGGTTAGACAGGAAATGACACGTACACACACAGACAACCATGTTTTGAAGCCACTGGGAACACGTGTGGGCATGCTATTAGTGGTCGAACAGATTGTTACATCCAGCTTCTTCCAGTGGACACACACACACACCCACTTATAATAAGCTGTGCTGGCCAGTAAGATGTCAGTTCAGTTTGCAGACTGATAGAACAGGCGGAGAATAACCACCAGACAGGACCAGAGACAAGGGTCAGAGTTAGACAGGATGGGGTGGGATCTGCTCTCTGGGCAGCCAACCAGGGGGCACACAAGAGGATAGAAAACGCCCCACTAGTCATACAGGGGTTGTGACATCACCACAGACAACCACATAGGGGCTGAGAGTCGAGAGATAAAGAAGATAGACAGCAGAGATAAAGAGAGAGAAGGAGATGAGAGGGAGAGAGCGAGCGGGAGAGAAACTACCTTTCCGCTTCAGTCGGCCAGCTGAAATATAGAAGCAGTGAGCTAGTTACCAAACATAACTGAAGGAGAGAGAGAGACAGAGACAAAGAGAGAGACAGAGACAAAGAGAGAGAAGAGAAGAGAGAGAGAGAGAGAGAGAGAGAGAGAGAGAGAGAGAGAGAGAAACAAGAGTGAGGAAAAAGATAGATCAGAGATAAGAGAGTTGGAAATCAAGAGAAATCTTCAAAGTTCACACTGATTCTGATGGTCAAATGGAGACCCCTGCAAGCTCCTTATATCGACTACTGTTGAGGAATGGCTCATTTGAGGGCTCTGCAGGCAAAGGCGTGATCTCAGGACCAGTGAAGGCTTCAAAGGCTGCTGCGTCCTGTGTCTGAGCTTCTGAATACCTGCCCATCCATCTCTTCAGACTCTATGATGCCAAACATGTTTAGAGGCTAAAGAGCAGCGAAGACAGCAGACACACGTGAGGAGAGAGAGAACGTGAAACGGAAGGAATAGACAGCGACTTAAAGAGAGATATTGGAGAGAAAAGTGGGATTTGAAGAATAGAGGGTTCAGCACGGTATCTAGGTCACAGGCTGAAGGAGACACCCCTCTCTCCATGCTAATGACACGGCGAGCACAACCTCACCTGATCCTACTGCGGATTTCAAAACTGCGCTAAGCCCGAGCGGAAAGACGAATAACTACGCTCAGCAAACCGGTGCTAGGCACCTCGGTGGGCCTAACGGGTCATGCGGGCAGGGGGAAGCTACCGGAACAGCCCTGATCCCTCAGAACACAGTACTCACTTCCTGTGGCGGAGCCGTCGCTGGCAGATTCGGTCTTCTCGCTGGAAGAGAAAGGGAATGGCCGTGAGAACTCCGCCCCTTGGTCCGGAGGGCAGCCAGCCATCATGCAGAGACGCAGCAGGCCGCATCTGAGGATCAACGGCCACAGGGCAAGGACATTACGGTGCTAATGCCAACACCTGGACTATGTACTAGGTACTTGTGGACTACGCTGCAAAGGACTTTCTATTGGTGTGCTGATAGGGCCACTGTAGAGTACGGGAAAGTAGAAGATGCCAACTGGAATACAGTTTGTGTACCGTGTCTGGATCAAAAATTAAACGTGTGTATTAAAAAATATTCTGTGTCGGTCTGTCTCTGTCTGTCTGTCTGTACTGTCTGTCTGTCTCGTCTCTGTCTCTCTCTCTCGTGTCTCTCTCTCTGTCTTTCTCTCCGTCTGTCTCTCTCTGTCTGTCTGTCTGTAGGTCTTACGTGCTGTCGCTGTCGGGTGCTCTGGTCAGTACGCTCTGTACCAGGCCAGTCAGGCTGGCGATCTGTTTCTCCATGGCCTCCATCCTGTCCAGACGCTCCATACGTGTCCTGAGATCCGCGCACACACACACACACACGCACACACACACACACACACACACACACACACACACACACACAGGGAAATGATCCACCGGGCCTGACAATCTACTTACCACAATTGTAGCAGGAGCCGACATGCATACAAAAACAAGCAAGCATGAATACTGCCATGAGTCCGACCCAGCCCCCGCTGACCTGGCGTCCGTCTCCTGGCCTGGCATGGTGGAGCTGAACCCAGGCGTGCTCCTGCCCCCCTCGGGCCCCGGCCCGGCCGTCAGACACAGTGGCTCCGAGCCGGAGCTGGGCCTGGACTTGGGGCTCTCCACAAACACGGAGGAGGAGGCCGAGTCCTTGCGGAAGGCCTGCCTGACCGGGGAGGCCCTGCTGGGGGAGCTCGAGTAGTCCCTATCCCTCATGTCTGGGATCTTCTGCGGGGAGGAAGGCGGCATGCGGAAGCCCATGCCCAGGGTGGCCGAGGAGTAGGTGTCCGAGTAGAGCTGCCCCCCGGGCTTGTACAGGGCGTCCTCTAGCTCCCCCTGCAGGGCGGCGGCGGAGTAGGTGCTGAGCGAGCGCACGGAGCCTCGGCGGTAGAGGCCCCCGGACACGGGGAAGGCGAAGGGGTCCCCGATGGCGGCCAGCGACTGCGTGGAGGCGATGCTCAGGCGCCCCTCGTGGACCAGGCTGTAGGGGTCGGCGTACAGCCCCTCGTTCTTCATCAGCATCATGTTCTTCCCGGAGCCCTCCTCGTCGGGCTTGACGTCGCGGCGCTCCAGGATGGCGCTGGGCGAGGGCGAGAGGCCGGCGTTGGGGCCCCCGCCGTGGCCCCCCGACGGGTGGTGGGGGTGCTGGGGCTGCTGCTGCTGGTGCTGGGGGTGCCCCGGCCCGGCGAAGGAGGGAGGGCGCCCCCCACTGTAGGAGAGGCGCGAGCGCGACGGGGAGCCTGAGGGGGGCGAGGCGGTCGAGGAGGGGAGGGTGTTCATGCGGCGGGTGGGGGAGGAGTCACGGGACGAGTACACCATCTCCCTCTGAAGGAAAAACAACAGAAGAAGAGGGGGTTACCATGACGACGGGGCGACGAGACCCGCTCCGGTGCGGCGCGTCAGTGTGATAAGGGAATGATAGAAGATCAGACGGGCCCCGCACAGACGGAGACAGACGGGCGGCGTTAATGATGCCGCGTGTCGTCGTCTCTGCGCATACCACAGGCTGCGGCGTGGCGCATGCAGCATACCACAGGCTGCGGCGTGGCGCATGCAGCAGAAAAGCTCCCAAAGCGAGCGGCTCCCCGGGCTCCACATTGCACAACACGAGCATGGCGGAGTATCGACCACACGAACCTCAGAAGATGCCTCGGAGCAAATTAGACGTAATCGTCATTGATTATTCCTGCTCTTTGTGAAGAGGAAGGCAGAGAGGGAGGGATGAGACAAGGTGGAGACAGAGAGAGAGCCTAGTCTCCTTGTCCCCCTCTTCCCTGCTTCCTTCCCCATCAGTCTGTCAGACAACTGGCCTTACCCGGCCTGACAAGAGCCACCAGCAGAACACTGGATTACAACTTACTGCTGTTCAGCCCCTCCCCACGTCTGCATTCTTCCATTTCTACTCTTTTGGAGAGAAGCAGGAGAATGCAAATGACTAGCTCCATAAGCTCCCCGCATTCCAATTTCCATTTCACCAGACATTGTTGTTATCGACCTCGTCTTTCATTGGGTAAAGGTGGCGGTGGTTCCATATAGAACGATCGGATTTCATGTCTACTTGATGTCTTTGTGCCTATAGCTCTCTCAATGTTCACTTCCCTTCAATTCCCTGAAGCCCTCTGTCCTCTGTGTATCACTCCCCCACGACTCTGCTTCCCCTAGCCTTCTCACTTCTACCTGCAGAGTCATGTGATGGACAGGACAGTGTTGCTCACACACACACACGCACACACACGCACGACTTCCACCCTCGACACACACCAGTTCACACACATTGAGCCCCCAAACCCTATTTTGCATAGTTCAAACTATTTAATCCCACAAACACACACACACACACACAGAAGCAGTCCAATGTCAAGACTGGTTAGCATGCGGGGCAGCCAGTGTGCAGTGTGCAGTAATAAAACACAAACACGGGTGTGTAATTCCCCCACAGAGTTAAAGAACAAAGAACAGCCAGCTAACTTTAATGTTGTTCAAAGGGACGCGTCAGGCTCCTTGAAATCAGGCTTCGTGATTTCACTTGCTCTGACTCAGTTCGTCTGGGGATTTTCTCGCTGAATCAAAGCACTTTGGGGATGGGCGAACGCATGTATGCACTTACGTAAATACACATGAGCTCGCAAACACACACACACACACACACACACACACACACACACACTGTGTCTCTCACTCTGCAATTACTTGCATGGGTAATGTCTGGCTCATACTCAGTGTTGGATGAACATTACAGATGGTGGGAGTGAAAAAAAAGCATCATCCGCATTTCTTGATCTTCACCCAAGCAGACATGATGAAGGGTGTCAAAACAAGCTGACGTGACTGAAGACGGCTGCTCCTCACGTGCCCCCACCTAACTCTCCTGCCCCCCTCTTCTCATCCTCCCCCCTCCCTCTCCCGCCTCCCCCCGCACGCTCCCCCGGCTGCTCACCCTCAGGTCCCCGTTGGCCAGGTGGGCGGCGGGGTAGGAGGCGTAGATGGGCTCCTTGCGGTAGATCTTGATGACGCTGCGGTCCTGGATGTCGCGCACGTCCTCCAGCTCGTAGAAGACGTTGCGCGCCTCGTCCTTGATCAGGATGGCCGTGTTGGGGGACTTGAGCATGCCCGCCGTCAGCTTCTGGGGGAACATGTGCACGATGAGCGCGTGCAGGGTGTCCAGGCTGGTCAACTCGTGCGTGATGTGGACGCGGCGGGTCTCGTCGCCAAACTGCAGGAACAGCACGCCTGGAGGAGGGGGGAGAGGAAGGGGTGGAGGGGGGAGGAAGAGAGAGGAGGGGAGGAGAGAGAGGATATTAAAAAAACAAGTGGGCATAAATAGGGGGCATTTAGGTTGTAGCAAGAGGATGGATGAGCAGAGAGAGAGAGAGAGAGAAAAGAGAGAGAAAAGAGAGAGAGAGGGGAAGATTGATGGAAGTCTAATATGACAAACATTGGAACGAGAAGCCGGATCGTCAGATGAAATGATGGAGATGCAGAGTGAGAGACTGAATAAAGAGAGAGAGACTGATAGGGAGACAGCGGAGGGGGCAGACGGCTTATTGCCTTGCCTGAACTACTCTTTCTGATGACTCATAAGTCACTGTCAGGCTGGTTTATAGATAGGCTGCTTTATGCCCAGGCTGTTTAGCCCTGCATGCTTACTTGGCACAACCCCACAGCCCACGGTTTATGAGCCTGAGCTGGCCCCACACTAAACCTGTCCACAACACTAACAGTCTCCGCACTCCAGCCATCCACGACCCTAGTGTGCATGCTCAAGTTGTCCTAACCAGGTGCACATTTACTTACAGTAAGTACAGGGACATTCCCCAGAGGCAAGTAGGGTGAAGTACCTTGACCAAGGACACAACGTCATTTGGCACGGCCGGGAATCCAAACTGGCAACCTTCAGATTACTAGCCCGATTCCCTAACCGCTCAGCCATCTGACTCTACCCTACTGGCGTCTCCCCAGTGATTGACATAGTCAGTCACCGGTAGAATATCAAGTTGAAATTTGACCAATTGACCACCATCTCTATCCTGACTCTCCCCAGGATGATAGGATGATAGTGTGGTGCTCGTAGCGAGCTAGGTGTGTGTGTTCTGACCTGGGGAGCGCAGCTTGTTCTGGCTGGCGGAACGGGACAGCGGTAGGCTCTGGCGGAAGCGGTTCATGCGGTTGAACCCTAGCGGGATGTCGGCCTCAGACATGGTTTCCAGAGACTCCGCCGACGCAAACGACAGCTTTGCTGCCTGGTCCGCTAGCCCCGACTGGGTGGACTGGGAGTGGCGCGGGCTACGGCTCTGCGGCAGAAAGAGAAGGAGGCGGTTAGCGCGTAGGGGAGAGAGAAAGGAGCGCAGCGGAGAGGGAAGGGAAGGGCGGAGAGAATGAGTTTGACAGAGTACATTGAGAGGGAGTGAAAGAGACAGCACATAACGGCAAGACAAGTAGTCAGACACAACAAGATTAACCCTATTCGAAACGGTTCACCAGCATAGCCAAACCAACATTAGCGATGACACGCAGTCTAGGAAGAGAGGGGGGGGGGCTGGGCAACAAGACTGATGGAATGCAATCTATATTCACCAAGTAATTTCAGGTACACAGTATTTTAAAAGTAGAAATACTACGCTACATAACCTCCTGTGCTGGGAGGCCAAAGCAAGAATACAGACGGGTTAGAAACAGTTTGGGGATGGTACCTGGACCTGGAAGGGCCTGGTCTATATCAGGACTGGCAGCTTGCGTACAGCTCTCAGCTCTGTACCAGCCACATCCCTCTGCAGGAGCTGCTGATCCCTGCTGGGGCTCCAGCCAGCCTTAAATGAGTACTAGTGGGATGCAGGAATCTTATGCAAATCCAGCGCTGCCACAGAGGGCTTGTTCTACTGGCTTCAAGCCAGACTTTTTATACCTGCCTTCCTGCTGCTTCCTAATGCTGCAGGGTTGGGGCTGGATTTAGCTTGGAGCTAGGGCTAGGGATGGACCTGGGTTTGGGCTAGAGCTGGGGCTAAGGCTGGGGCTAAGGCTGGGGCTAAGGCTGGGGCCTGGGGCTAAGGCTGGGGCCTGGGGCTAAGGCTGGGGCCTGGGGCTAAGGCTGGGGCTGAGGCTGGGGCTAAGGCTGGGGCTAAGGCTGGGGCTAAGGCTGGGGCTAGAGATGGGGCTAGAGATGGGCCTGGGGCTGGGGTTAAGGCTGGGGCTAAGGCTGGGGCTAAGGCTGGGGCTAAGGCTGGGGCTAAGGCTGGGGCTAGAGCTGGGGCTAAGGCTGGGGCTAAGGCTGGGGCTAAGGCTGGAGGCTGGGGCTAAGGCTGGAGGCTGGGGCTAAGGCTGGGGCTAGAGATGGGGCTAGAGCTGGGGCTAAGGCTGGGGCTAAGGCTGGGGCTAAGGCTGAGGCTAAGGCTGGGGCTAAGGCTGGGGCTAAGGCTGGGGCTAAGGCTGGGGCTAGAGATGGGGCTAGAGCTGGGGCTAAGGCTGGGGCTAAGGCTGGGGCTAAGGCTGAGGCTAAGGCTGGGGCTAAGGCTGGGGCTAAGGCTGGGGCTAAGGCTGAGGCTAAGGCTGGGGCTAAGGCTGGGGCTAGAGCTGGGGCTAAGGCTGGGGCTAAGGCTGGGGCTAAGGCTGGGGCTAAGGCTGGGGCTAGAGATGGGGCTAGAGCTGGGGCTAAGGCTGGGGCTAGAGCTGGGGCTAAGGCTGGGGCTAAGGCTGGGGCTAAGGCTGGGGCTAAGGCTGGGGCTGGTGCGTTCAGTGAGCTCGCTCCCCTATCCCCACGGCAGCCTCTCCTCCAGCAGAGAACACCTTAATGAGCTCCCAGAATGCCGTGTGATGACTGTGAGCACGGCAGAGGCAGACACATGGTCGCTGCAGAGCACAGCCTTCCCCACTCTCCTCTCCTCTGCTCTCACCAAGAGCAAAACAAACTCTCCTCTGTAGTAGTCGACTCTGTGTGGTTTCCTGTCTGACTCCTACCTAATAAGATTTCAGCATGTTGGTCTCAGTGTCTCATTAATCTTGTAGTTAGCGAGCGCTCCCCTCAGCATGAGTCCTACAGAGGCATCGCACCATGCCACACGGCTCTCATTGGCTCTGCATGGGTTCATTCACAACAGACATGCGTGTCTCCACGCACACACACACACACACACACTAACAAGCACACACACACAGAGATAGTAGTGTTTCGTGGGCAAAAAGGTGGTGGTGCTGATGGATCACCCCTTCTGTGTTGTCTAATGGGGTCATTTTTCTAAGCAATGACCACACGGAACAACATGGCCCCAGTGCTCCTAGAGCACAGAGGTGTGGTCTTCTACAACAGAACCTAGGACACACACACTGTGCTCACACACACTGGGCTCACACACACATGCACACACTCCCACATAGTGTGCTCACATAGAAAGATGAGCATCACAAAACAGTGTGCATCTTAAAGGGCTGCATACTGGTACACGTCAAAAGCTCGTCTCGGCACGGCTAATCAACAGTATTCTTGTTTTTATCACTGACACACACTCTGATCAAAATAGGACCCAAGTGTTTTAAGCATCAGCCTGGAGCCAGAAGTGTATGCTCATTCAGCTGTGGTTTCGTATTTGGTTAAGACCAAATCATTCCCCAGTTCACAAAGTGGGAGTCTTGATTTTGTTCCCCCTTTGAATATGATCAGAGATCATGACTGAAATATGTACCATTGAAAGCTGTAATATTCAATATGTTGACGAGGATTTGAGTACGTTGTTGACGTTTATCTCGACATTGTGTCGGAACGTAAAGTCAGATAAAAGATGGAGTGTTTTATTCCCCTCGGGGTGAGAGATGATGGAGGGTAGCCAGCGAAACACACCATCTGGTGGAGGATGAGCCCTTTCTCCACAGGGACAAGTTATGGTGTCTCCTCCTCCTCATCTCCTCCTCCTATTCTGCACCTCTTCCTCCTCACTCCCCCACCCCCCCCTCCCTCTGCCTAAACTGTCACAGCAGACTTTTTCAACAGCACTCAGTTACAAAGAGAAGCCTACATGGTAATTACACCGTGTTGGAAGAGACGAACAAGCAGAAAACAGGATGATCTTCCGAGGAACAGGGCTGAATAGAAAGGAGGAAATGGCTCGGTCGAACCACCTGGGGCTGTGAACTCCATTAAATCCTATACTGTGCTCCACTCCCTTTCTCCTTCTCTTTCTCTCTGCCTCTTTCCCTTTACCACACACACACACACACACACACACACACACACACACACACACATTAACACACACTCCGAGCTCCTGGGGGTTAAGGTCAGGGTAATGGCTGTTGTTTAAGTGCCTGTGTAAGAGGTTAATGGTTCAGGGGCAGGCCAGAGAGACAAGAGGGAGAGAGCAGGATTGCGTAACAGTCAAACACCGTCTCTCCCTTGTACTCTCCCTTCTCTTCATTAGACCTGATTTACCATGGCGATAAGTGATAGGGCTCTCCGCTGGGCCTGGGTGAGTGTCGGTAACAAAGAGGTGGGAGATCCTTCCTATCTGCTCCTGTGAGTATCATCTCCCCAGGAGGCTTTTCAGTGAGGGAGAGATCATCATTGTACGATATCACACTTCTCTCGCTGCTTATTTCTCCATCCCCACCCCTCCCCCGGCTCCTCTCCTCTGCGCTCCTTCCTCTCCTCGAGCCCGTCTCTCCGTGCCTGTTTCATTTCTATCCTCCTCCTCCTCCTCCCTTCCCCGCTTCGTTGATTGGGCCTCTGAGAGCGTCTCCGTTTTTGGTCGTTCTCAAGAGGAGCTTCTCATTCAGGCTGTCTGGGCCTCTTGTCGTCAACACGTCTGTTAGTGGACGAACCTCTCCTGAAGCAGCTCCCTCTCCACACGGCTGCCCGGGTTTCCACGGTCCTGCTCTCTGGGACTCTCTCTCTCTCTGTCTCTCTCTCTTCTCGTCTCGCTCTGTCCCACCTCTCTCTCATTCCCTCTCTCTGTGTGTGCCACCTCTCTCGCTCTCGAACCCCATCTCTCTCTTTTTGTGCTACTTCTCTCTTCCTCTGTCTCTCTCTCTCGCTCTCTGTCTGTACTACATTGTGCTATGGCCTATAAACAGGGAGAAGACGCTCGCCAAAGAGAACAAGTAACCGAGGTGAACTGGTTAAACTCTCTCCTCGGTATACGGCGCCGGTGTTTGATGACACCGTTTGCCTCGTCTTTCAAGAAAAGACCAAAACCCCCCACGAATCAAATCCACCTCTCACCTCCCTCCCGCTGTCTCTCACCTCCCTCCCTCTGTCTCTCACTTGCGCTTTCTACCCTCCTCCCTCCCTTCAGCGAGGCCCTCCCTTTGTCTGACGGGCACAATCACAGCCCCTCCCCCTCGGCTTGGTCCAGCCCTGCTTCTATAGAACATCAATGCAGGGATGAAATTGGTCTGCCAAATTGCTGTGGACTGTTCGCTGATGCAATCACCTTGCTCAACAGGAGAGGGGAGAAAATGGCGAGCTCTCCCGGGGAGAGGGAATGATGGTTGGCTCCACTTGTAGCCTTCTGTGCAGAGGAGAGAGAAGGAGCCAAGAGCCAACATCCCTCATTCCCATCGCCTCCTCCGTCAGCAGTTTCTGACTTTCATGGTGATTCTGCAGAACTCAAGATTTCCAAATTACAATATCCTGGCTTTTAACACGCTTATATTCAGATCTGTATTTAGAAACTGGGACGTAGTTTAGTGAGAGAATGCTGCAGGAGGTGTGCATATTCAACAGGCACTTTATCCGAAGCGCGGAAACTAATATTACCTCGGTGACGGAGAAAAACAATGACATAACAGTACTTCCTGAGAACAATTTAATGAGTGTCTAATTTAAGATGGTAGGCACTCCAGGAAAACAGACAGTCCCACATTGTCTTTTATTGGACGCTGCATGACAGAGGGTCAGGTGAGGAGGTGTGGCTATATGTTTCTGCTATGTCTCTGCTTGCCACTGTCGACAGCAAAGAGATAGATATGGGGAAGGGATCAGGATATTGATACTGCCGGATGTTTTATCCCGTCCAGATGACATCCTGAGCTTCAGGTGAGATTAAACCATAGATAATCTCCGGGGTGGCTCTCGCACAAACATAAATCCTGACTTTGTATGGACACGGGCTCAGGAAGCCAGACGGCGCCCATGATATGTACGTGTCTCCGAGGGCCCTGTTTACACACTGTAAAGCATGCATGTCAGCTCGTATACACTGTCAACATGACACGCATATAAACTCAATAGATGCCTCTGTGGCAGGCGTGTCTGACTGCCCCTGTTCCCATCCGAAGCACAAGACAGAGCTCTAACTCCTGTCAAACCAGGGGCAAACACCAGTCACAGCAGCATCCACACTTACATATCTACCCTAAGCGCTTTTTAACAGTGTCAGAGCCATATTTTAGCGATGCTTTAGCAAACATGCCAGCAATGTCTTCTTAATGTCTCAGTTGGTTCCGAGCGATTCTTCAGCAAGGTCACATGGATGCTAGCCATTAGCGCTAGCTGACTGAGGTAGCGTTAATCCTGGGAGAATCGTTTCCCGCTGATTAAATGGAGCTTGAACGACCTAAGCTGCTGCCACCCTCGTGAGGATTCAGACATGCCAACTGAGCTGTGCCAACAGTGCATCAGGCACAGGGAGGCAGTAACCAGGGAGATGATGGTGCCCGCAAAGCTGGAGGAGTAACCCAGACACACACACACATCTACACACACATCGACACACACACAATACACAGGCACTGACACAAACACGAAACAACACATCCAGAATACATGTATAGGAAAATCCTCTTTGACAGAGGCACCTTCACTTACAGCACTGACCTTAAAGCTCCAGTAGTTAGGCTGTTGCTGCGGAAAGACAGGAAAAAGAAGAGCATTAGACCTTTTGATCAATACAAGAACTGCCAAACAACTTCCTGACATGAAACGCAGCCTGCAGGGGAATGCCGTGATGTATTAGGAAGAGAAGGATGGTGAAGGGAGAGGAAAGGAGAGGGGGGAGGAGGCCAGCGAGCCACGGGCCCCTTGACACTGCATCAGATACTCATCCAACTGCGACCGTTTCCCTGCCTAGAATACACATTTTACAATTTGCATGTTATGTGTGTGTTCATCGTACTTTTACCTCAGGAGGTGTGTGTGTGCGTGTGCATGTCCACGTGAGTGTGTGTGCTTGTGTGTGTGTGTGTGTGTGCGCTTGTGTGTGTTTGTTTTGCAGGTGTGGAGTTACAACCCTAAGCCAGCAGGACGTAGCTGCTGGCTGTGACTCATGACAGGAGAAAATGAAAGGAGTGAAATGGAATTAAACAGGCCGTGCTGTCGTTCATTCAGGTGTTGGCCTGTCTCCCAGACCCTCTCCATCATATCCTGACACAAACTCACCCGCTCCCCCTTTTCCATTTCATCCCTATCTCTCCACCTGACTCGCTTTTTCTCCCCGTTCTCCACCTCGTCCCCTCATCGCCATGACTACACTTTCTCTACCCTCCCCCTCTTCTCTTCTTTGGGCTGTGTCAAGTGACATGTGAAATTGTGTTCCCACGCTGGACAACGCCCCAGGATGAAGGTTTTTCATTTAAGCATAATTACCCCAAAGTGAAAACCAGGCCAAGTCTCCAACAGCCAGGATATACCTCACAATGACATGGAAATTAAATGGGGAGAGTTCATCCATTTTAATTCTACTCCCGCCTCCTATTATAGTTCACATTCCTAGCCGCTAGCAGTTTCAACTTCCTTTGTGGAGATGGCCTCTGTCCCTGCAGAAAGTAAGACGGGTAAGTTTACTTTTTGATTTATGGAACTAGCTTGTCTTTCACTTGGTGGGTTTCTTTTTCATATCAGATCACGTCATTTAGTTCCTTAACACAGGTGTCAAAACATAATAATTACTCAACTTATTGTGACCATTGTGAATGTAACCAGCCTAATCTGTTTCCTGCCAGTCTGAGGTAATGCTTTCCCCGCCCTACGAACACAGTGATATACGTCCCCTCTGGCCTGGCTCTGTCAGCTCACAGGTACACGCTTACACAAACACTACGCTCCAGACCCCTCCACTGTAGATCAATGGAGATGCATATTTCATGATCGGCGCTGGACTGAGTGATGACCTGCGACGAGTAATGGTCCTGGACACGCCCACAGCACCGGAGCAGGATAAAAGGGCCCAAACTCTCCCCGATTTCGGGTAATAAACCACAGCCAGGAGGCCCTCACCCCTCCACCCACCCTCTGCTTCTCTCTGTGTGGATGGATGGGTCGAGTCGCTAGACAAGTGTGTGTATGGTTCTGGAGGGCCTGGTTTAGCCGACACCGTTTAAAAACACCTGCACGAGTCAGAACCAAATCGAGAGCCAAAGCCAAACTCCCTGTTTTTTGGAGTCCCCCCCCCCAAAAAAACGTGTCCTTTTAAACTCATTTGTCATCTTCAAAGTGCCTAAATGTCAACGCAAAAAGCACAACGTTTCCACCATGAGCAGGGGTCCTTTGATGTGACACTGAGTCTGTGAGACTGAACTTTTAGTTAAGTCCTTTCTCTGAACTGCCTGCTTGTCTGGGGGTTTTATCCGTCTCGTCTACCCTGCCTCTTCGCTGGGACCTAAAGCTTTGTGTCAGACAGGGCGGGATAGTGTGTGTGTGTGTGTGTGTGTGTGTGTGGGTGTGTGTCCATGTGGAAACTAGGTCAGCGGTGGGGGCCGGGGTCTTGGGTCTTTGGAGTAGAGAAGGCTGGGCAGGACAGACTCTACCTGTACACATGTCAGTCCTCACTCAGTCGAGCCTCAGTCGAAGCGTAGCTTTGACAACTCTGAGTCTGACAAGGGCCCAGGGCAGCATCGCATCACTACAAATACCTGCATGTTGTTCTGTTCCTTGTTCTGATTTCCCTTTGAACACAAAGGATGTAGAAGGTTTTGTTTGGCCCTGACAAACCGTTGGGGTTACATATACGTGTGCCTGTTCGGTTGGCTACAACAACAAGACTGCAGTCCTAAGGTCAAAGCAAACACATTCATTTTTCACCTCTTGGGCTCGTGTCGTTTCCACTGCCGTCCTATTGAGGCCCATTGAGATTGGACTTTGCTGTGCAAATACCGCTAAGACCCTGTGATGATGACACAGGTCAGTGATTTGGCAAGCAAAGACACGGTGCTGCAACTGCTGCATAGGAGAGTCAAGAGGGCCTCGTGACTCATCGTATAACCCAGTCAGCTTCCATTTCGACAACAGTTTACGCACAGCCCCAATCAAGCCCATCATCTGCAGCTGTCGTTCTACGGTAAGATTTCACAGGCTGTCCCTTCTACCTCTGGTCACTTCTATACGCCGCCATGGCACCAGTCTGATGCTGCAGCACCACCAACTCTCGCCAGGACATTCAGCAAATGTATAGGCATAGCATAAGCTCTCCCGCTAGCCCCAACAGCTTCTCCTCACTGTTAACAAAGCCTGCTGCTGAATAACACATGTAGCCCCGTCGCGGGAAGCACAGCTACCCCATGCGTTGGAGCTTTCAGAGTAAAGGTGGGGGCCAGGGGGGCTAAACGGATGCTCTGTCTGACAAAACTGCTCGGAACCCCCCCCCCACACACACACACACACACACACACACACACACACACACACACGCGCACACACACACACACACACACACCCCCTCCAGTGGGCCGCTGGGTTCAGGTGGAAGGACAGAGCTTCACAGCCGGGGAGCTGCTCAGCCTGACCTGCATGCAAAGCAGGCAGCGCTCGCTCCCCCCCGCCAGCACCCTCCTCCATCACCCTCGCTCACGCTCACGTCGGCAGTCTTTCAGCTAGTCGCTCTCTCGCGCGCTCTCCTTTCGCTCTATCGTGCCAGTCTGCCTGCCATTCCTGTCTCTGACACACCATCTGCACACACACACACCAGTAATACTGCCTGCAGACGTCAGCACTGAGTCTTGCCTAGCCAGGCTTACATCTGAACATATGTAACCTGTCAGCACAGAAACAAGACACAACAAATACAAGCAGCATGCGGGAGATATATCCCTCAACAAGCACAAAGGAAACAGACCAAGACCCCCAGACCCCCGGCTCCCTACCCCCAGCCCTCTCTCACCTGCAGGGTACCAGTGCCTGTGCTCCAGTCCAGCCACACCAGGCTGTCCGTCAGGTTCAGAGAATCCTCATAGCACTATGCCGTCTCTCCCTGCCTCCCTGCCTCCCTCCCTACGGCTCTCCCTCTCTCTCTGTCCCTCCCTCTCACTCTCCAGCACATGCGGCGGAAACTCTTTTATTTAATTCATTACAACACCAGCCGATTAACTCCTTCGCAGATAGGTGGCTGGCTCCTGCTGTCGCTGGATAATTGACCAGCGAGCCGTTCAGAGTGGCTCCGCGTCTCTCCGCCCCCTCCCCTCGCCCTCACTGCCCTCCCCCCCAGTCCCTGTCCGTGTTCCAGCCCAGACGAGTCTCTCACAGCGTCCGTGCTCAGATCTGCACGGACAGACAGACAATGACGAGGAATTTCCTCCCCTCACTGCTCTCTCTCTCTCTCCCCCCTGTTTGAAGACGGTGCCCAGTGGCGTTTTAAGGATTTGAAGCGTTTCTCCTCTCACCCTTCCTTCTCTGTGTCCCTTCTGTTGATCTCTCGCCCTCTTGCTCTCTCTCTCTCTCTCTCTCTCTCTCTCTCTCACAATTCCTTGTTTCTCTGTTCCTCCCTCTCCCTAGCCTGACCTTTGCAATGTGATATCAGCTTCTTCCATATATGGGAGAGGTTGCCGTGGCAACCGTGGACTCCACCTGTCTCCCTCCCACCACCTTCCCCTTCTCTGTCTATCTCTCTCTCTCTTTATCTCTCTCTCTCTCTTTATCTCTCTCTCTGTCTATCTCTCTCTATCTCTCTCTCTCTCTGTCTATCTCTCTCTATCTCTCTCTCTCTCTCTGTCTTTCTCTGTCTCTCTATCCCTTTCATTCTCTCTCCCTCTTCCCTCTCTCGATGTTCTTTTCTTCGGTATGATTGCCTTGGAGTAGGCTCTTTCCACACAGAGCATCACACACGCTTACAGACACACCAACACACATTTGCTGCACACATATAGTGCACACACACACACACACACACAGATAGAATGGTGAGAAGGAGGAGGAGAAAAGGAACAAGAAAGAAAGCCAGTCTGGGTTCATAGAAGAAGTAAAATGCTGGAAATGAATGTAAGAGATTGTCTGACAATGAGAGACAAAATGAAATGTTTTCATGGAAGTGGTCCATGGAGCAAACGTCCATTTAATGTGTCAGGTTGTATTTCATGTGATAAAGTATGTTTCTGCCGCATGTTTGTGTTAACAATTGTGTGCGGGTGTGCTTGGGTGTGTGTCTGTGTTTGCGGTTACGCAATCCATGAATGGGCCAGCCTTTGCCCTCGATCAGGATGTCTGCCGGCAGGCTTGCCAAACTTCCAGCTCAAACAACGAAGAATCGGAGGACACTTGTGTGCGTGCGTGCGCGCGGGCACCCACCTGTTCGCGAGCGGCTCTGTCGGGCGTCCCCCTCGCGCTGGCGTGGGAGGGCGACGGCGAGGGCGGGTTGTGGTGGGGGCTGTGGTGCTGTCCGTGGTGCTGGCCGTGGTGCGGGTGCTGCAGCTGCTGCTGCTGGTACTTGGTCTTCAGGTGATCCATGAAGGCGTCCCTCTTGCGCTCCATGTCCACCTTGTGCAGGTTGGTCAGGGCCTCCAGGCTCTGGGCGGCGATCACCGTGTGCCGGTGCTCCGACGTGTGCACCAGGCCCACGTTGGAGAAGCGCCGCGTGCCGTTCCCCAGCGTGCGGTACTCCCGCGGGTACTCCAGGTCATCCGTCGAGATCATGTGACCGCCGCCCCGGTCGGGATCTGGACGGAGGGAAGGACGGACGGAAGAGGGGAGGAGGGGAGAGAAGAGGAGAGGGAGGGAGGGAGGGTAGGTGCAGGTCAGGAGAGGGTCCCCACACAGACAAGCATGCAGACCCAGATGTGTACATGCACGCCCACACGTTCAGCCACACAGAGACACAGACAGAAGCACACAAAGGAGAGGGAGGAGACGGTGTGAGGCAGAGAGAGGGAGCATAAGAGGTGCAGGAGAAAGGCAGAGAGAGAGAGAGAGAGAGAGAGAGAGAGAGAGAGAGAGAGAGAGAGAGAGAGAGAGAGAGAGAGGGTTGGATGGAATGTTAGACTATTTGCCACAAAAAAGGAGGACAGAGTAGTTCCCAGCAGGATCATTGATCTCAAGTTTAGAGGGGGGGGTGGGGGGTGGGAAAGTAAAACGCTTCTGCAATAGATCAAAAGAAAATAATTGTGCAACATTTTCTCTGTAGGATATTCAATTTCTATATGCCTGTTTGTCATCTGAAGAGCCTTTCATTTCTTTGTGATGACACAGTGAGAAGAGAACCAACTGTGAAATCAGGGAGGTGGGAAGCAAGGTGGCACACTCCAAATATACTCCTGTCCTCGCATCACCCCTGCCCACCTCCGCTCTCCCACCCCCTCAGTAACATCGCTCTCCATCTATCTAAGTAAGGGATCATGTATAGAATGCCAGTCATTGTCGGGAAAATAAGCGAAAGCCAAAACGAAAAAATAACTTAATCAGCAGAGAAATAGTTCCCCAAAGACGTTGGCAATCAGTTTACTTCAGATCATCTGACGTCGCTAAGCAACGGAATTGATAAGATGATAAGTTACCGGACTACTTGTGGAGTGCTACGAAAGACATGAATCCGAGGCAAAAAGGCCACTTCCCTATACAACTGTCAATTATGCATAGCAACCGTCAAATATGGAAAAATTGTTGACCATAGAACATTGGGAATCCCCGTTCAAGTGAATGGAGTATTCTACAGCATTAAGAAGAGCTGTGTAATAAACACCTACAACATCCATCTCCATGTATCTGTCCCTTCACCTTTCTCCTCCCCTTCCCTCTGCATGTTCAAACCCTGGGGTTATTGATGACGGTGGTCAGTCCTGAGGAAGCACGTTTCTGACTAGCCTTAAAGTCCGTCCCCCCCCGTCCCTGTCCACACAGAAAACACAGCCCCCGCCAAACAAGGGGGGCACATGGGGGTGGAACGGTGACAAACAGGTGACCGTGAAGATGGATGAGTTTGAAGCGTGAGAACAAGGGTGCCATTTGACGCGCTCAGTTACCTTGCTTTGGAAAACAGGCCCCAGGGTTGGCTAGAAGGAAAATATGCCCACTGTTAATCTGTGTCTGCGTGCAAATGCCCACATAACACACACACACACAAGCACACACAAACAAGCACACACAAGCACACACACACAAACACACACACCATTAATTACTTCACATGGAAACACTTTCTATGAATCACTTGTGTGTAATGTATCATGACTGTATTATAATGTATTCATAGGACCTTTTAGGTGCAGTTATGAATACTAATACTCGATCAAATGCATTGAATAATACATTGTATGACTGAGTGCAATATGAATCTATGCAAAGAAGGCTATATTGAGTTGTAGGTTTGACATTAACAATCTGTACTGAGACACAACGGGAAATTCAATTGAAATCTAACTAAACACAGGTGCAAAAGAATCAATTGAAAAGAAGGTAGAGAAAAAAAACGTTGACATTGAAGCATAGAAAGGCTGTGAAAAGTGAAGCTCAAGAGAGCAGAATGAAGTGGACCATCTGCACATTAAATGCTCATCAGGATCAATTTAATTGAGCTGGGAGGGAGGGAGAGGAGGGAAACAGGGGATGGTAGAGGAGAGAAGAGCAGACCTCTGCTGCTCACAGAAGCACGAGAAACGGACTGCCGATGGACACGGAGGGAGCAGTAAAGGTTGCCAGGTTTGCGCATGTAAACCCCCTTGAGGTCCATTTCTAGAGCGGATCTTGTAGAAAGAGGGTGTGGAGGTGATCGGGGCTGCTGTAGAGTATGTAACAGACCCAAACCGACCTCTGTACAGATCTGTATTGGCTGTGGACGGGCTCCTACACCTCTCTATATCAATTCACTCAACAAAGAGCCTGAGAAATGGCCCTGATAGGTCGCCTGAATACTGAGCTGACATGCCCTGTGTTCTGAAGTGCTGAGAGAACGGGGTTGAGGCTTAATGGAGTGACCTCCTGATTTAATAGCATTAGCATTGAGCTCCAAGGCCTTGCTGCTTGAAGTCCATTTCACCCTCAGCCTCAAAGCAACCTTTCAGCCTGGTTCACACTTCATTAGACCGGAGCTAGCTGGTACTTGATTCAGAGCCCCCCATTCGAATGTCTGGCAAAGTAGGTCTCCATGGGGGGGTGTTGTCATTGTGCCTAGGCATCATCCAAAACTGGATTAAGCTCATTGTAGTCTGGAGATACAAGGCTCTCAAGCACTGGAGGGCCTGGATGACACCACCACTGTCACCCACTCACTCGCTCACTCACTCACTTACTCACTGACTCAGTATTTCTGATTGATTGGTCTTTGTCATGGGATGGGATGACAAGAAAAGCCTACAGCAATACAATAAGCAATTCTTCTGTGACCGAACAAGAACCAAGAATTCCCTGCTCCATGCTGGACATGATCTGTAGAACTTGTACTGAATCTTATACTGTAACTACTCTGTAAATAGGTTCAACCTGCTTATTATGAACCCATGCGCTGTGTGGGCTCGTGAATGATTACAGAAAATTGTTTTCATTTTCTTCATCCAGACAGGTTGTTCATGTTTATTTTTGTCACGGGCAATATTTTTTCACAAAAGCTGCCAGACAATAACCCCTGACAAAGAAAACCGTCCTTGCTAAACCCACACACCAGCAGACTGTTAAACCTAAATAAAGGAGCCGTCACAGCTGGTGAAAACGTCATCAGGAGGGTGCACTGCCAGATGTGCTGAGCGTGGCCTGCAGCTGAGACGCAGGAAGCAAACTCGCCACTTACACGCTCACCCCGGGGACACGGAGAAAAGAACAGATTGATCGAGGCCCTGCAGGCTGATCAATCTGTGGCCTACGACACCCCTGGTGCGTATCTGTACAGCGGATGGACATAAACGTGCATCATTCTGCTGAAAAACACACACCGTCCCCCAAAGTGGTGGGCAGAGGACCATCAGCGAATACCTAGGGCTACGAGAAATAGTCTTCCGTCTAAAAAATAGCCATAAACCCTTCAGAACGACTCGAACCCTGTTGAGATCCTTGGGCTCGGCTACTCGTACAGTCGAGGCATGTCCCTCCCTCCCCCACACACACACACACACACACACACATGTCCCTCCCCCACACACACACACACACACACACATGTCCCTCCCCCACACACACACACGGCCACCCACCACACACACACACCCAGGACTCCCACCCTCCCCTCTCCCCACAGGAGGCTCCCATGTGCAGACGCCCAGCGGCGCTGCTTTCGGTCTCCAACCGGCTGGCCGGCTCCTGGACCCACCAGGCAGGGTTTCACAAGGGACAGACGGTCCATGGAGCCTGTAAGGAGCATATGGGGGGGGGAAAGGGAGTGTGGGAGCTGAAGATGGGCCTGAGGGAGAGGCATCGCAGATGGATGTGGAGGAGGAAGGAAACAGAATGTGGAACAAGCGGAGACAGGGAGGGGGGGGAGGGGGGGGGGTCGTGATGAGGTTCAGTGGGCTCTCCTGGGGGGGTTGGCTACTGACCCCTCAGAAGGGGTCAAGGTCAATTGTATGACTGTGTCCTGCCTGCTGCCTGTCTGTCTCTCACTCTGCTTGACTGTCTACCTGTCTGTCATTCTGCCTGTCTGTTGTATATCTGTCTGTCATTCTGCTTGCTGCCTGTCTTACTGCTGTCTGTCCCTCTGTCTGTATGCAGATGGGGGGAGCCTGGTGATAAGACGTCCCAGAGGACAGGCTCATTTCCTGCCCTGCTGTCCTGTCAGCGCTCCGCTGAGACCCTCCTGGTGACGGCTCAGGGCAGACGACAAGCCTGGATACAGACCAGGGAGGAGCAGTGGAGGAGCAAGACAAAAGCAGCCAACTGCAGATCAGACACTTCCGTTTAACAGCAAGGGGGAGAGGGGGAGAGGAAGGGAGCCAATCACAGGCAGAACCGTTGGCGGCCAATACTGCAGCCTCACCAGGGGAATAGTTGAAGAAGACACACGGAATGAATTAGGAGGCGAGCAGGGTGAGATGAAGTCCACCAATCAGAGTAGCAGGTCATAACAGAACAGCCTGTGGGAATGTGTTAACTGCAGGTTAGCATAAATCAGGCCTTAAGGTGACAGCCACCAGCTTCTGTTTGTGTCCTGCACGGGCAAGAGAAAGGGGGGGTTGGGGTGTGGGGGAGGCTTGCCTATTGGGTTAACAAAGTGAATTTATGGAGGATGTATAAGGAGTCTCTCCATGGTACAGATCACAGCAGCACAAGTAGCTTCCCTGCTGCATAATTACCAAGGCTCCGGTGGGAACCATCAAGCTGCTGGGAAACAACACTCATTCTCATTTCTATTACAGCTAAGACACTAAGAACGGGAAAAGCATCGCACCAGGGCCGTATACAGACACACAAACACACGACTATACATGACAGTGAAACCACTGGGGTTACACAAACACACACACTCCCACGTCTTGCTCACACGCCCGAGGAACGCATGGACAAACACTCGCCCACGCACGCACGCACGCACGCACACACGCACCCCCACTCCCTTCTCTCTTCCCCTCCGTTGAGGTCAGTGTTAAGTGCTAAGCCGTAGTTGTGGTCTGGGAGAGGAGAGACAGAGCCGGGGTGAGGCTGACAGCTCCGTCGAGGCGGGGCCATCTCGCTCCAGTGCAGTGTCAGCTGATCGGCCCAGCGTGTCAGAGCTGGACGGGATAACAGGCTGACCCCCCCCCACCCCCCCCAACACAACACACCCGCCAGTCAGACGGGGCCAATCTGCCGCTCCCCCAAAGGTGAAGCGAGCGCCCTCTTTAATTAAACCAGAATACACCCCATCATTCTCCCTCCCCACCACACACACACACACACACACACATATCCCTGACAAACTCCTTCTATTATACTGACGGGAGGAGGGGAATTATCTGGAAGAACCCAAATTAGAATGGCAGCAGTGGTGCGGAGCAGAAGAAGCACCTGTTGGAGACACGACGGGGCTGTGCTGTGACAACGCAGCGAGCTCCAGCTCCCTGGATGCTCCCCCGCACGTCTGTCGCTGTTCAAATGGGTTGAGTGCTCAACTGTGGCGGGAAAACATGAGGTAGTTAGGATCTGTGTTGTGAGGGCTGGGCGGACTGGCTGACTGCACGACTGTCACGTGGAAGAGCGCTTGTCCGTAGGTGTGTGTGCGTGTGTGTGTGTGTGTGTGTGTGGCATGTTTGAGTGTGAGAGGCTAAAGGCATCCTCTTATCATCACAGTAACACCTGGAGACAGAGGATCTTAATTAATATCTGTTGGTGACATGGGTCCATTACTCAGCACTGTTTAAAAGGAGCGAATACGCCAGCACCACCACACAGCCAAATCAATACTCCCTTTTATCAAAGGGAAAAAGAAATGAATATGTAAAATATGTATTAAAAAGTTGTGAACAGAGGATGGGTGGAAGTATCTGGTATGTAGCCTACATGTACAGGTGCCCCAGGTAGAGATGGTACCCCATGCCTGCCTGGCTCACACCATGAGGTCTCTCCCTCAAAGAGGCTCCATCTGCTGCAGTAGGAGGTCTGTTCCTCTGAACTCCACAGGGGGCGACACTGAGTTCCACACACACACACACACACACTGAGGAGGTGTGTGCACGTTCACTCAGAGATGATGTGGCGGCAGACTTGCTCAATGAATCACCCACACATATAGTTCTCACTTCCAGTGAGAACAGTGAGAACTTAGCAGACACTCCCTATCCAGAGCCACTCACAGCCCTCTTCCTTACCGCTCAGCCATCTGACCCCCACGAGCCCACCCCTCACGTGCGCCTCTTTGTGAATTTGACGCGCGTAAGAAAAGGTGGCAGCCGCTGAATGGACGTGACTGAGGGACACCTGCTGGCCTCCCCGAATGTCGAGGGAGACAAACGGGGAGAGGGTGAGAGAATGGAAACGGAGGATGACAAAGAGAGCGAGATAGAACGTGTGGGGGGGGAAGGTAACACTGTAGTAGGAGGGCTTGTTCTGGCAGTGTGACGCCAGGGGTAGGGCACTCTGATGACACGGTTGGCGTGCTGCCACCTGGTTCAGCAGCCAGACACAGACAGCTGGCTGGAGAGGGGCGCACAGGACTCGCAGGCCGGAGGAGGGGAGGGAGGGAGGAGGGAGGGAGAGATGAACCGATAGATTTGTTTCTTATTGTGAACTTGAAGCGGGCGATATGGGCTAGCTTGTTAATGTTTTTTGATGTGACGCCGGTGGGTTGTGTGTGTGTGTGTGTGTGTGGGTGTGGGTGTGGGTGGATGAGTATGTGTCTGTAAACGTGTGTGTCTGTAAATGTGTGTGTGTGTGTACATGTGTGTGTGTTTCAGAGTTATCCCTTTAGATATAATGACGGATCATAACATAGAGTACACCGGTGGGAGACTCTGAAAGCCACAGTAGGACTCAGCAGCAACACGTCTCTGCTCAGGGATAAACACATTTATGTATTCTGACCACACTAAACATCCATATGGTCCAAACAAAAAACGA
This sequence comes from Mallotus villosus, assembly GCA_903064625.1. NCBI lineage: Eukaryota > Metazoa > Chordata > Actinopteri > Osmeriformes > Salangidae > Mallotus > Mallotus villosus. The sequence continues at coordinate 824,151 of CAEFZP010000199.1, read as the reverse complement.
GAGAACGGAAAAAAGAACAGAGAAATAACGACAGAGAAGGAAAAATAGACATAAATAAGAGAGTGAAAAGGAGAATGCGAAAAAATACTGTAGAGAGGGAGAGAGAGAGAGAGAGAGAGAGATCCAGTGGATCAACAGAGAGATGAGAGATAAAGAGAGACAGACTAATGAGGGTAATTAGGGGTGAAGGGGGAGGCATCATCCGTTTACACAAACAATCGCAAGATATGGGTAAACTCAGACCCAATCGGAATCAGCTAGCTGTGTAGCCTCAGCACACACACACACACACACAGCATGAACATTCCACCGAATCACTCACACAGTGCAGTCTCGCTGTCGCATAACACCGCACAATACCGCTACAACCAGCATGTGCACAGTATCAACTTGAAGGTCGTCCAAGCAAGGGTTGTAGTTCCTCCCCTGACAGACAGGCGGAGCTACTGCATGTAGTTACCTCCACTACAGACGAACAGAGGAAATGACAAAGCTCAGGTCAGCTGTCAAGGAGACAAGAATGTCATTCCTTCCTGAAGTCTCCCTATTGTCTTCCCGGGTCACACGCACACCCACATACACACATCCATGCACTGCGTGTCACATTGCAGCCTCTCATAAGGGGTTTCATCTGCAGATTTGTGTATTAGCAGGCAGACTGAACAGAGTGTTTTTTTTCTGAAGGAGCTGGAATGCCAAAGTCAATCAAGTGCCATAAGTGGAGAATTTAAGGAGCCCTCCATCTTGGGGCTTATGTGAAGCGTATGTGCATGTTCATGAGAGGAGACTGATAAGAGTTAGGGAGTGCAGCCAGGCAGAGAGGGGACACGTTCACACTATACTGTGTCCTCACTGGTGTGAAGGAGGTGGAATAGAACACAGGAAGAGGTCTGTGTGTGCGTGTGTGTGTGTGTGTGTTTCTGTATGTGTGTGCGGGTGTGTGTGTGTGTGTGTGGGCCGTGCGTGTGCGAATCCACGTGTCTGTGAGATGCATGGATCCATTAGGAGAAAGGTCAGAGCTGACAGTGCGGCGTCTGTGAAATGCCTGATTCTCTCCTTCACAGCACCAGGCTGATTCTCCAGCAGCCCACCACGAGCACGGAGACATGGGAGGGGTCGCTCCAGCACAGCTGCATGTCACAACTCAGGTTTCAAACTGGGTTCAAAAGCAGTTTTACATTACTCCCCGATGGCACCATCGTCACCTTCACCACGCTCCATCCTGCCTGGGAAACTTTACAAATGTGAGATGCCAAAAGGCTGTGAAATATGACAGCCACATGGTGAAGCAGCCCGACTGAAGGCAGGACAACTGCAGGCTGGCGGCTCGTCTCCCGTGGTAAATTGGTTTGGAAGTAGACAGTGGCGGAAGCGTTTTCCGGAATGGATTCTAGCCGTGGCGTTCTCGCGGGTGTGTTGACAGAGAAGGTAACTTCCATCCAATTTGTGGATCACCTCCAGTTGTTACGCAATCAAGCAGCCAAGCCCTAGAAGGCCTCTGTTAAAGCAAAACAGCCAAACACTTCTGTCTGGGGCCGAGTCAAGCCTCGTGTTTCCTCTTCTCCGCCCGTGCAGAAGACTCGACCCAATTTGGACTTGTTTTAAGAAACGAGGCTGTCGCAGCCACAGAGAAATCCGGCAACTATCCAGCCAGCTCTCTCCCTGTCAGCCTCCGTCAGTTGTCATCTGAAATGCAGCTCCACTGTTTCTGCCACACTAATTACCTCATGTGCCAGGCCTTGTTCCTAATTAAACGCTGTGCATAAATCATGCAGAAAATATGATTATTACCATGGCATTTGATTGGAGTAAGGTGGGACTGCCACAGTGCCACAGTCATACTGGAGGTTTCCTCAATGTTGATCTAATAACGTGTAACGCAGGGTAAATCTGCTATCGAGGAAGGGCCTCATTAAAGGGGACCCCAGGCGGAGGGTGAGGACTGTTTACTTGTCGTAGAAGGGGGATTACCAGGCTGAATACACACCCTGCAGATTGGCAAAGGCTCAGCCTGTGGAAAACACTCCCAGGCGCTCGCACACACACACACATGCACAACAATCTCTGTAGAGACAGGCAAACACGACACACCCTGCTATATTAAATCATGTCTGCAGTCTAACATCGTAGGCTAGCCAGCACTGTCCATGCTAATGAGATTAAACAAAATTGTTGTCGTTTTTTTGTCAGCTTCGTAGGAGTAAGGGAGACAGGTACAGAGTGAAAATGACCTAATATACATACTTTCTATGCATCTCACGTTCCCTTTCCCCCGTTTAATCAGCGAGAGAACAGGAGTGAGACTCAGGGACCGGGACAGAGACGGTGTGAGAGCGGAGGGAGTCTGGAAGTAGGCTGAACATCCAACTATAGAGAGAGGCTTTCACTGGGGCTGAGAGAGAGGTGGGAGGTGAGGCGCTCATCCAGAAGGTATGTCTGTGTGCCCAACATCTGCGCGTGTGTGTATCAAGTGTGTGTGTGTCAGGTGTTTGTGCATGCGTGTCAGGTTGGTGTGTGTGTGTGCATGCGTATAAAGTGTGTTTCGGGTGTATGTACATGTGCATGTGTGTGTATCAAGTGTGTATATGTCAGGTGTTTATATCTGTCAAGTGTGTGTCAGGTGTGTGTGTGTGACTGGAGGTGCAGGCTCATCTGGTAACCAGTCACGTAGTGATTAGCACTTCAAACTGCATAGGAACAGCTGGGTCCCTAGGTGGGAAGATGGGCAGAAGGAGGGTGCAGGGCAAAGAGAGGAAAACCTCAAGGGGAAGAGAAGATCGACTGGGGAGAGTGGCAATGTGAAGGAGAGGAAGGAGACAGGGAAATGAGGTGGGGATGTTATATCTTGTTGCGACTTGCTGTTTCACTGTAAACTGAATCACAGGTTGCTACGATGTAAGTTCTGTTGAAATGGATTCGTTCTTCTTTCTAGCTCTATGTCGTGAAGAAGACACACACACACAAATGCACACACTTGATACACACACAGAGCTGATTCTCTCTCGAATCACACTCAATTGTGCTTGCAATTCTGAAAACAGGTATCGCTGTAATTGAAATGTTTGCCAGAACTTTTTTAATTAAAAAGGTAGAAAAACGTAAAAATGAAAAAAGGGATAATACAAATAACCTAATAACATAATAATCAGCCTTAAGGAGGACTTAAAAAGCACTTTGCTCTGCACATGGTGTCTCCTAGGCAACAAGTCAGCTGTTCTACCATCTGCAGTCAGCCTCCCCTGGCTTCCCAGTCACACATGACAAACACACACACCTTCACACACACCTTCACACACACATCCATACACTGATATTACAACATGCATAAAGTGGCTGAAACGGCAAACATACAGTTTGAGACACACACACACACACATGCAATGACAGACACTTCAGCAGGGGAGCAGATTTCAGCAGGCAGACTGAACATGTGTCATCACTGTGATGCCACTACTATCATGTGTCACAAGCCAACATGCTGCTTGTCAGCTGCTGTCGGTGGGATTACGCCTCGGAGGGAGACAGAGATAGGAGAGAAAGAGCGGGAAAAGCCTTGGGAGAAGCCGAGGTTACGTCTCCGGTGCGTGTGGATTACCGAGACGGATGAGCGCAGATGATGCTCTCACAGAACCAGGAAGATAACCGCAGACACGTCAACTTATTCCACATAAACTGAGACGGAGAGAGGTGATGGAGAGGAATAGTCGTGGACAAGAGTGGGAGGGATGCTTTTCTAATCTGCCTGTAATTGCCTCCACTACCGGTCCCAGGGGAGCCTGAATGATCTGTGATGCTTGGTGAGAGACTGCAGAACGGCAGCCCCACCCCCAGCTTCATACCTCCTCCCCTCCTCCTCCTCCTCCCCTGCTTCTTTACAGCATGAAACTGCTCCTCTTCCTCCGCGTCGCTCCCTCCCTCCATCTTGCCGTCCGCCCCTCCCTCCGTCTCCCCATTCCTCTCCCCCCTCCTTTCTCAGTATTTTTGTGGGCAAAATATTCTCTGCCTGTCTGGAAAAGGAAGTTTATAGAGAAACTAGCTGAACTACAAAAAATGGTTGCTGTTTGATAGTCCTTCCACCCCCTAGCAGCCCACCCAAATAAACACACACAGTGCTGCATGAGTCTGGACACTAATGGATGGCTGTAATCGTAGCTACACCACTCTGTATGTATGTGTTTGTGTGTGTGTGTGTGCGTGCGTGAAAGTCTGTGTTTAGTTTGTTCCGTTCATTGATCGGGGGCACATTGATCTTGGCACACCCACACACACACACACACGGTGGTGTATTACAACATTAGCCTTGCCTGGTGGACTCTCTCTGTCTGTCTGACTGACTTGCTTCCCACAGTGGTGAGTTCAGTGTACAGGCCACGGATGTGTGGGAGGAGTAGGAGGCAGGGCAACCCGACAGGCGGACGTGAGGGTTTCCATGGTGATGTACAATATGTGGGGAAGGGGAAAAAAGCCAGTTGGCACGGCAATGAGTGATGACGAGTTTAACATTCACAAGCTGGATGATTCAAACAGCACTCGACACAAGTTCTGCAAATATTAGTGCCAATACAGAACACTGCTATAGCATATCAAACAAATGGTGTATATAACATGAGATAAATAAACGAACATTGCACAACCTTGAGGCCTATGCCCAGCAATGATGACATTGTCATCCTCGGCAACTTTCAGGAAGATGAGTTGTTCACTCAAATTCCCATGAACGCTTCCGAGACTTCTTAAATCAGGCCTAATGCCACGGGATGGCGGTGACGCATGGAAGCTTAAACTGTGCTGTCACCACTGCGGCCGCTACGTTTGATCTATCAGCCCGGCCCCAGCAGCGCAGAATACGTTTGCACCGGCCCTGTGGGAGAGGTGACCAGAGCACAGGGCAGAGTGGGAGAGGTGACCAGAGCACAGGGCAGAGTGGGAGAGGTGACCAGAGCACAGGGCAGAGTGGGAGAGGTGACCAGAGCACAGGGCAGAGTGGGAGAGGTGACCAGAGCACAGGGCAGAGTGGGAGAGGTGACCGAGCACAGGGCAGAGGCTCACAGCTGCAGCCGGATGGATCAGGGGAGGCTGCCTCTCTGGCCTGCTGCATCGTCACTCTCCTCCTCTAAACTGCACCCGCTACAATCAGTCAGGCAGCGAAGAGAGGCTTTCCATGAGCATGTGATAACTTGTAATGCTCACAACCACCCACCCCCCCCACCCCCCCCCACACACACACACGCACACACTTGTCAGTGATGCTGTCAGGCAGGCATATTTCTTATCATGAAATAAAAATACAGCAACACATATTCACACACAAACAATCTACGGTATGGTCGGATACTGTTAGCTTTGAAGGGAAGATGATCGTATAAAGTTGCTGCTCAGATGGTTCAATTTGATCCTTCTCTCCTCCCTTGTCCTTCCTTCCCTCCTTCCCTTTCTTTTCCCCTCTCTCCTTCCCTCCCTGGATCCTCTCCAGAGGAACAGCCCTGGTGGGATTACCGTTGAATGGCATGGCCTTTGAAGCAGACGTGCTAACATTTCCAGTCTGTAACATTTCCCCCCAAAATGTGACATTTCCTGATGATTCCTCCTGGAGATTGGACTTGCTACTGAGAGCCTTCGGGAAGCCAGGCTAGCTGTACCACCTAGAGAAGAGTCGGTCTCTGGGGAACATAACCGTTTTCTACTGGCTCTTTGCGTCTGGGGACACAGCCATGTTCTTCTGGCTCTCTATGAGGGGCACAGCCATGTTCCACTGAGGTTCTAATGGGACTCTACTGTCATATTCCACTGCATGATTATGACACCTAATGACAGCAGATGCTCAAGCTTGGGTTCTAACATTGGGAGACAGCAGAAATGGCTACCGGCTGACTAAAAAAATGGTTGACACACAAGGGCGTTCGATATCACTCCCTATCCGTCGCTCGCTATTCTCTCGCTCCCTCCATGCCCGCTCCCTCTCCCTGCCGGCATGCCTCCCACTGTCAGGGACCGAGGCTGTAATTCCACACAATCCAGAATGTTCCGCCTCAGAGGCCCAGAGCTGCAGACAGCAGAGCCCGGGAGCTTATCCAGCTAGGCCAGCAGAGCGCTGAGTCACAACCGGCTGAGAGGCGGTGAAGGAAACCAATTGAAAGAGAGAAAAAGATAGAAAGAAGTTGGACAGCCAGGGTCGGCAGAGAGGGGTGTAAGTGAACAAGCACAAAAATTGATCCTTCCAACTTGAAAGTAGGTAAGATGGAGAAAGAAATGGGCCAAGAGAGGGAGGGATCAGGAGTTAGGGAGACTAGAAGGAAACGACAGGAGGAATATTATTTTAAAAAGATCGAGAGAAAAGTGGCATGGAACCACGCGTTAGCGTTGAGGGCCTGGATGAGTGATGAGAGCAGAGTCGACGGGAGAGAGGTAGAGGGCGGGGAGGAGAGAGGAGCGAGAGAGGTAGAGGGCGGGGAAGAGAGAGGGGCGAGAGAGGTAGAGGGCGGGGAAGAGAGAGGGGCGAGAGAGGTAGAGGGCGGGGGAAGAGAGAGGGGCGAGAGAGGTAGAGGGCGGGGAGGAGAGAGGGGCGAGAGAGGGGCGTGCAAGGTGTCCTCCACATCTATTCGTCACATAGAGGCTCATTCATTAGTGGCCGGGAGTGGGCGTCTGGTTATAAATATCGCTGGGATGCTGTGGTAGACAGGTGGAGGTCTGGGACATGACAACAGCACATTTATCTCAAAGAGGGGACCCTTGGGAGAGGGACCCAAACAGCACGTCGCACGCATATTGAACTCCTACAGCTGGGCCAGATTCCTCTCGCTAAGCTCATTACTCTCCCTCCTTCTGCTCTGCTTGCCTTTGTCCTGTCTGGGTTGCTGTCAAACTGCCGTCCTCCCCACTCATCCGCTTCCACCTGACACGCGCACAGACCTCTGAGTCTATCGACCGTGCTTGTCCTTTCCAAAGCAGCCCTTTTTCGCCCCTTGCTTTCTCAGACTCGCCGTGTTGCCATGCCCCCCCCTCCCCATCCTCGGTGAGGCTGTGGGGGCGTGGTTCTGTCACCGCCTCTGACGCCTTTCTGCGTCTCCTCTGATTGGTTCACTGTGTTCACTCCAAACTGTGGGGTGTTTCGTCTCCTCACTCTCCTGCTTGTCACTCACTCTGGAATCCAGCTTGCTCCCAACCTCCCACGCATGTTCTCCCCATGCCCTCATATACTATATATGTTGTGTAGAAAAAAAACTTTGACATGCAGAGCAGATTGCTCTCCTACCAATGTCCCTGGTCAGGACATGAGGCGAGGACTTGGACTTAGCTGTGGGGGGGGCAACTGAGGTTACTGCCCACTGCTCCTGCCCCCCCTGGGAGGAAGGATGGGATGGAACAAAGCCTTGTGTGTATGTGTGTGTGTACACGTGTGTGTGCTTTCCACCGCTCCCTGTACGTGTGTGTGTGTGTGTGTCTACCTCAACGTGAGATCAGTAACGGATGGTTCTAGTTCCCCTCCATGTCCCGCAGGCCACCTCCCACCTCGGTCAGACCCCTGGACCTCCCAGGCCTGTGAATCACTGAGCTGTAAAGCTGTCATGAGCCCAGAGAACAGGGGGGAGATGGCCATGGCGACATCTCAATTTGCACCTCCACCCACAAACCTACTCGGTGCAGCTTAAGAGCCTGTCACCTCGGCTGATGGTCGCTTCCAATCGACTAGTTCCCCGGCACCTCCTTTCTGAACGCACACACACACACACACAATGAGTTGTGTCGTTGTGACACGTAATGGGCTCTTTATCCTCTCTGTGTTTATTCATTTACCACAGACCTTTATCCAAAGCATTGTACAGTACAGGGGGGATTTGAACCAAGGTCCTCTTGGTCTGCAGTCAAATGCCCAACAACAGAGCTACACCCATTTGATCCCCATCTGTCTGTCTTTCTCTCTCTCTCCTTTGTTCTATGTCCAACCTTCTCTTTCATCTCTCCTTCTTTTGCCACATGCGTGATAAACAAATGATGCGTGATGGCGAAAATGTTCCCACTGATGTTCCCGGTGACCACACTGTGAAGCTGGCGTGCCACTGCGCTCGCAGTCTGGGGCTATTTTCAGCGTGCTGGATAGAGTTTCTACAGACAGTAGGAAGCTAAACTGGCAGCTTCAAACAGGCGAGTCATTCAGTTGTTTTGGTTTCACATCCAAGAGATCGATCCATCGAAAAAGTGGAAGGGAGAACGTACCGAGTGCGCATCCACAAACCTCGTCCCAGTACGCTCCCACACGTCCACCCAAACCCCTTGGAAATAACTGTCTCTTCTTCCCAGTCACAGCCATCTAAACAACATTAACACAACACACTGCACAGTGTTAAAGGAAATAAGAGGTGTGCTTAACTTGGGCAATGTTGCCATGAGCTTGTGTGCAATACCACATCTGTGAGGTACTAGGATTAAGGATAAAACAGTATTAGAAAACCGTGACATCGGTGTAGCAAGCGGGTTAGTGTGAACACCTCTTTCAGAGATTGCCTGCGGAATCTCTTCAACAATATCCATAGAAATATAGCAGGATGTGGCTAAGGTCTACAGCTGCTCTCTCAGTACTGTGACCTTCATCGCTTCGTCTTTTCGCAGGTAGAGAGAGACAGACACCATGTACTGGGGAGAGAGTAGCTGTTGACTTGGAGGCAGTGGGAAAGGCAGTGGGGTGTAGCATGCTCACTTCTTCCACTTCTTCTCCGAGCCTTCCCCCCTCCCCCCCTCAGATAAGTGTCTGTGTTGATGGGGAGTTGGCCACACCAAACGGACTCTACCGTTCATTAATGTTCATGAAAAAACCGACACACACACACACACACCGGCCCATTATTTTCTACTCGATGAGGAATTCCAACTAAAGGCATGCATAAATAATGGTGTAAGCTCAAGAGGTTAGCCTGACTAATTAACAGAAATATATTCTTTTCAAGAAGCAACAGAGAAGGGAAAGAGAAAGGAAGATGAGGCCAAATGTTAATTCGAGCATCACTGCACAAACCTGACACACTTTGACAAGGTGCACACACACCCACACACACGCACACACACATATACAACTCATTTGTGATTCCATGCACAGCAAGTGCTGTGGAACAGACAGGGGAAGGGAGGAGAAGGGGTTTACCTCCATTGACTCAGAGCACGTGAGGCTAATGAGAGCCAGAGCAGGACTCTCAGGGCTGAGCTACTGTCATGACTTGGACATCACACACACACACACACAGGAATGCATTGTCATTATAGTACCTTGGTGAGAATCTCAACAACTGACCAATTATTTCCAATTACGGATTTCGAGGGGCCAAACAGAGAAGATTCACAGCCAGCAGCCACTGAAGCTTGACTGCCTGTCTGCCTGACTGCCTGCCTGCCTGCCTGCCTGCTGCCTGTCTGCCTGCCTGACTGCCTTTCTGTCTGCCTTTCTGCCTGCCTGTCTGCCTGCCTGTCTGACTGCCTGCCTGCCTGCCTGTCTGACTGCCTGCTGCCTCCCTGTGTGACTGTCTGACTGCCCTGTGCCTGCCTGCCTGTCTGGATGGCCGTCTGCACAGATGTGACATAAGCCATCGGGGCTTACATACCAGACCATGGAGGAGGCAAGAAAGAGCAGCCTATTAGACTGAGTTAATTATGAGCTATGACCCACCCTGCCTGCAGCACCTGTCCAGGTGATGTCGTCCAACTACCAGCTCTCTGGACACAGCACAGACAGAGAGAGAGAGAGAGAGAGAGAGAGAGGAGAGAGAGAGAGAGAGAGAGAGAGAGAAACTGCAAAAAGCTGCCGTGGCCAAAGTAATCTCCTGTGGCATCTCCTTGGCAACAGGGGAAAGAGAGCATGCGGGTCGAGGACACGTAGTCGGCACAACCAAGACATGTCAATGTCATCTCCCACACACATGCACACACACACACATGCACACACACAAGGCGGTAAAAACATCACCAAACAACCGTGTGCACATCTTTACTGATGCACAATCCTTCAGCACTGAGAGAGAGACCATGTGTCTGTGTGTGTGTGTGTCTGTGTGTGTGTGTGTGTGTCTGTGTGTGTGTGTGTGCGTGCGTGTGTGTGTGTTTTCTGTGTGTCTGTGTGTGTGCGCGTGCATGCGTGCGTGTGCGGAAACCCCAGTGGGTCGGCAGGATAGGTGAGGTTGCCAGTTTCTAACATTGTCCACTCTCCCTCCCCTCTGTCTGGTCGTGTGTCCCTTGATGCCTGTCTCTCTCACCTCTCATGATGCACGTCTCACTGACTGAGCCAGCAGAACAGGGGAGGAACCGGTTGAGACTGGAACCCTCTGGAGGGGTTTCAAACCAAATCAAATCACATTTACTTTTTACAAGCAATGTCATAGAGGGCTTCACATAGAACTGTACCTTAACCAACCTTAAGTCCTCAACAGCTTATGAAACTGCCTGTGGCTATGTGTGTGTGTGTGTGTGTGTGCGCATGTGAATGTGCGTACATGGCCTTTTTACAAGCAATGTCATAGAGGGCTTCATTGTGCACATAGAACTGTACCTTAACCAACCTTAAGTCCTCAACAGCTTATGAAATGCCTGTGGCTAGGTGTGTGTGTGTGTGTGTGTGTGTGTTTGTGTGCGCATGCGAATGTGCGTACATGTGTCCACAGTGTGTGTGTGTGTGTGTGTTCTCACAGGGCCTTCTTGTACTGTCAGGATGCCAGAGTTCCAGATTACTGACGCTCTACTAACACGTCCCACCTCATCCATCTCTCCTGTCGCCTCGGCAACACCTCCGCTCCCTGCTTGCGCTACCCATCCACTCCTCCTGCTCTCCGCCCTCCCCTCCTCTCTCCATCTGCCTCCACCTCTCCATCTTTGACTCTCTCTTTATATACCTCCCAGTTTTATGCATAATTGCACTCTTCTGATTTTATGCGTAAACATAACTTCACTAGAAACAGCAAGCACAACGCCATCCCTCCTCTACAATTCATTCTCCAATAAAATAGTGTGCATGTGTGTGTGTGTGTGGTGTCGATGAACTTCAGCTTTTAGGGTCATTCGTTCCTCCCTCACACAGAGCTTTGTGAAGCCAGTTCATCCCACAGTTGGACAAGTCGAGGAGTGTGTGGCCATTTAAACCACTAAGCTGGATGTGTTGGTGTTGAAGCATTGATCCCCACCCTGCCTAACACACACACACACACCACCCACACACACATTGATCCTCGAGAGAATCGTAATAGAGGTTGTCATCTCTACCACGGTGGACACATCTCATAAACATATGCAGCTTGTTAGCAGGAAGTGGGAAGAAGTCACATGCACAAGGACAAACATGCAAGAACAACAAACGGCTCAATCCCTCGGCGCTCCCGCATAACAACTCTCTAACCACCAAACAAATTAGCACCTACAAATATATACAGATTAGAAATTAATTGCTGACTGTGTCCCTTTTGACCTTTGAATTATTCTGGTGTGTGTGTGTGTGTGTGTGTGTACACTCAGCCCATTTAGTGTGACTGAATTAACCTCCCTGCAGGTTTATTCAAATCTGCAAGAGATTGGCAGGGAAGCAAGATCTATGAAGCTGATGAATTGTGTTTTCCATGTTTGTGCGTATGTTTATTCGCGTGCGAAGTCATGTACCTTTTACTCGTGCATTCCTTAATTTATTAATTCATACAATGCCGACCTGCAAATCAATAATTTACCCTTGCCGACTTTAATTGACAATGAATACGCTGGGATAACAAATCATTGAATTTCTCTCGCCCGCTATCTCTGGAGAGCTTCTGTTTCCCTCACATGCCTCTCCCCCTTCGTTCCTGCCATCTCTGGGCTTGTCCCTGTGGGACCATCTCGCCCTCACTCTCTTTATCTTTGGAGTGTTGCATCTGGAAACAGGCCTCGTCTCCGCCTCTCTCTATCACATTCAATCAGCATTCGGATAATTCCGCTCCCCCTCTTCCTCCTCCTTTCTTCCTCCCTCCCTCCCTCCCTTCCAACCCTTTCTCCAGGCTCTCGTTATCTCAGTCCTTATCAAAGAATCACTTATCACTTCCCCACATCCCCCTTCCTGTATCTGTTTCCTTCTACCCCTCTCGAATTCTCGTCCACCTCTCTCTCGTCTTCCTCTCGTCTCCTCTCGCTCATCGGTGCCCAGCCACTGTAAAAGATAAATCCACACATAGCCGTCGCTGCCACACGTGACGTGCAGGACCCCGTGTTCGCTGAGGAGCCACCAGATAACGAGGAGGGCGGAGAGGACGGAGAGAGAGAAACGCTGGGCTGATGTACGGCTCTGTTCGCCCCCAGAACTGGAGAGTCATGGAGATGAGATGATTATCAGTGAACCCTGGAGAAGACCTGGAGTGTTCATCCCGGCTTCCAGAACTACCAGAGCGGGACAGAAGTGGCCGGCGGCGCGGTCGCTTTAGGAAGCCCCCTCGGGCTGGAAACGGAGAGGGAGCATGAGAGCGAGGGGGGAAGAGCGTTCGCCATTAGAAGCTGAGCAGGGGAGGGCGAGAGAGCAGCCCGAGTCATGGCCGTGGGGAGAGCTGGTGAACGCAGCGAGAAGGAAGGTCTGGCTCCATGTCACTGGGCCCTCTCTGGCCACGCCTCAGCCTCAGGACTCTAACCAGCAGGCAAGGTATTCACGTGTCTCCGCAGCCAAGAAGACTCCCAGGCACGCACGCACGCACACACACTTAGATAACACTTTGACAGGCCAGCCTGCAGCGCCGAGACAGGGTGACCTGGTCACACCCGCGGTGGCCAAGCCTATAATGACACTTGACATTTAAGGGCTTCACACATTATCAGGAGTGAGATAGAGAGAGAAAGAGAGAGAGAGAGACAGAGAGACAGATAGAGAGAGAGACACAGACAGAGAGAGAGACAGAGAGACAGAGAGACAGAGAGACAGAGAGACAGAGAGACAGAGAGACAGAGAGACAGAGAGACAGAGAGACAGTGAGACAGAGAGACAGAGAGACAGAGACAGAGACAGAGATGCTGAGAGAGATGCCGAGAGAGAGATATGCTGAGAGAACAGCACATCCTGAAAGAGCTGTCCAGAGGGACACGAGGAGACTCTGGTAGAGTCACCTGTCACATGGTGGGCTGCTGGGTCACACAGGGTCATGTTTCTGCCATCAGGGGGCGCACCAGGTCACCTAGATCACAGCAGATGAAGGAGACACAGAGATAATGCCTGCTGGGAAAAATGGACACGGACTAGGGCTGGGCGTGGAAAACAATCTAGATGAGTGAGTGTGCGTACGTGCGTGGGGTGCGTCTATTTGTGTTTGTGTGCTGGAGACAGAGAGATGTAGTGTGTGTGTCCGTGTTTGATGGAGAGACCTCTCCACTGGCTAGAGAGAATGTGCTGACTACAGTGTTGCAGGCTAATCTCCCTGTAATGGGGAGGCTGGTCTTGCCAGATTGAGTCATTTAAGGACACTTGAGCATCGTTTAGTAAATCTAACTGACTGCCTAGCTAGAGGATGTGTGTGTCACATGCTCTAGCTGACACAAGAGGGGGGTAGAGTGTGTGTGTGTGGGGGGGGGGTGTTCTACTCTCAGTAATGTTGATATGTGAGTTTGCTTGGGTTTAATATGGTTCAGAACAAAGCACTGGCACCCTAACCTGTTTAGCGGATATTCAGATAAACACACACCCGCACACACACACACACACACAGTATACACCAGGCATTATTTCCCCAGGGCATGGTCCTTCTACGCTCTGTGCCGTTAAACCTGGGTCAGCACTTCTCTTTCGTTCCACCAATCACAGTTCAATCTCTTTTTCTCCTTCATTCTGTCCTCTTCTCACTCCTTGCCCTTCATCAAATCTCTCTCCCTTCTCTCCCTCTCGTCCTTGCTCCCTCGCCCTCCCAGGAAGGGCTTGTTCAGTGTGTGGTGTACATGACTGCTGTAATCCAGTCATATGGTCTGTATTATAGCTCAGCTTCTGTGATGCACAGTCCCAGAGGAAGCGTCTCAGGGTTGAGTACAGCCAAACAGCGCATCAATCATTTACACACTAGCACCAACCATGAGACACACACCAGCACCACCATCTCGCTGGGTCTGTATGTGTGTTCGTACAGTGTGTGTTGCGTGTGTGTTTGCATGCGTGTACAGTATATAAATGTGTGTGTGTTTGTGTAAAAAATTGGTGCTAAAGTGCTGCATGAATATTGGATGGAACCTGTCTGCAGGGCCTGCTCTCCGCTGCATTAGAAAAGAGCAGAGTCGGTTCTGGAGGCCCATCACACCATGTGGAGACGGCGGGATGGAGGATGGAGGGAAGGAGAGAGGGGGGAAAGGAAGGATGGAAGGGGAATCGAGGAGATGGGGAAGGGGGGGAGGAGCGATGAAGGCCTGCTGGGATGCCGGGATGTCGGACAACATCTGAACCAGCAGGCTTGTCTGGGACTCCCCCCCCCCGCCTAAGAGTCCCTCAGCCGTGCTCTCTTGGCTTCACAATGTACATGCCACAGCAGCAGCTCTGCCACGGCAGCAGCTCTGTCACAGAGCGACTGCCAAGGCCTCGTCAGGATCCACTAGTAGGATCGCAGCCAGGACGGAGAAAGACCCAAAAAGAAAGGTTTTTGTTCAGACTGACAATTAGCCCCAAAATCCTTCCAACGCGAAACTGCTCTTGAAAAGGATGAGCCTGTGATGGGCTCAGTCACGTGTCGTTTATTTCTACTTGTCTCCGGTGGCTCGGTGCCAGAGAGCTGTGGAGTCTAGGGAGATTGGGAACGCAGGGCTTTCTGCATCAGAGTGTAGAGACAGGGAGAGTGGGACTTCCAAGGGCTACACACCGTACTTTGAGGCAAAAACATACTACTGTGCTACCAGACGTAGTCCACACTGCACACTTCCATAGATAGCTTCCATGCGTCTATGGACAGACCCACCAATGGACATGCTGTAGTCGCATGGTTATTGTCATGTCAGCAGTTTCCTGACCCTGTCTTGCCAAGGTTCAACTATCAATCCTACAGATGACCGTCATGTCCCCTGGGGGGAGGGGCTTCTGCCAGATGAAAGGACGGTTTGCCTTTAACCTTCAATAACCCCCCCCCCACAATAACAACTCCAGTACAGTGCCTAACACACACACACACTCCAACTATAGCATGCTCCTCCGTGTCATTCTATCATGACCTCAGACTGCCTCCTTCCATGCATGCGAACTTAAAGATGAATATATACTGAAACATTCTCACAAGCCATGAATAGATCCCTATATCCCCATGTTAGATTTAGTCTGGTCTATGATTCATACTTCTTAGTTTAGAGAAGGAAATTCAAATGTCTGTATTATCTTCTCAGAGCTTCCAGTGAGGTTATTGAACAAAAGATCAGTCCAGGAACGCCCAAACTACCATTGAATGACATCCAGGCAGCTCGGCGTTGGCCTCCAGCATCCTTTATATAACCTGATGAATTAGCACTCAGCGGCGGAGGCCAGCAGGGTTCACCCAGGGCTGGAGGACAGCAGGAGGAGAGGGGAGCTGACAGATCGAGAGCTAGCCCCAGCCTCTCACTGGGCTCCGTGGGACAGCACGGCGTGTTATATATCGATCCAGTATCAGCTGCACTGCACTGCTCCGTCACAGACTCCGTCCCAGTCGCAGCCCGTTCATTTGTGCCCTTCGGGATTCAGCTCGGTACATTCGCATCTCTCGGCCTTCACATCCGATACTCTACCAATACGTCTCCCCAAGGCTCTGACAGAGAGGGTTTGAACTTGAGAAAAGAGAAACAGAACTCTTTGTGATAGGATGCTATGTGTGTATCTCTGTGTGTGTGTGTGTGTGTGTGTATCTGTGTGTGTGTGTGTCCTTCTTTAGATCCCAACCACTGATCTACTCTCCTCTCCCATCGGTCTGCATGCTGCCCGTCATTGTCCTCGCATTACCAGGCACATATTGTCTTACTTCAAGGGTATGTAGATGGTTTTGCATCTGCGTGTTCACGTCGTTGTCCCAAGACGCCGTCTCGAGCACATGAGACGAGTTTTGAAGCTCAGTACAGATCATGCAGGAGCTTTCAGCATGGTTTCGTCTCAAGCCCACAGCTGAGCATCGTCTGCAGGACTTCAGATGTCCTTGAGAAAACGGTTTAGTCAACTTCCTGTTGATCCTTCTTATGGAGAACCATCAGCCTGAGGGTTATACGTAGGAGCCCCCCCCCAAAAGCGAGGACTAAAATAATTGCCTATTTAATTGGTTTCTACAGGAAACTGGTATATCACAAAAGGGATTTCAACCATATTGGAGATATAGCCTCGACGACCCACACACAAGCAGCACAGACAGCTCGCGGGGGGCGAGGATGGGAAGGGAGAGACAGAAGGAGACCAGACACATTCTAGTCGGCTCTATTTGATGTCCCACAGCTCGTGTTTGAACGAACCGGAGCGGGCGGGCGGGCGGGCGGGGCGTAGATGGAGCCGGGGGTAGGAGTCAGAGCCGGGCGGGAGAACAGGAGAGCCGCAGAGCCGACGACATCAGCAGCAGCGTCATCATCGACACTAATGACCTGGGCGATGCTGGGGGACGTACGGAGGATGTGGGCCTGGTGAGACCTGTGAGAGGGCCCACAGGGCTGCCTCTGTCCCCGCTGGAGATGGTGGAGCTGGAGGGAGATGGAAACAGCCATGAACATGGGTGAGTAGTCTGTCTGTGTGTCCATCTGGCACTAGGTTGTGTGTGTGTGTGTGTGTGTGTGACAGGCCATGTGGGAGGGATGTGTTGGGTGTGCTATGTGGGCTGGTGGAGAGGCAGGAAAGCTGCTGAAGCAATCCGGTACCCTGGCATCCTGTCTGTGGTAGTAACTGTCTCAAATCATCCCACTGCATATCTTTTGAAAATAATCAAAGTTACAAATTGGAAAATGATATGATCTCTGTGTTCCGTGCGCTTTTCAATTTATCTACAAACATAAATCCACCTCAGATCAGGACTGCACAGTTTCCCCTGATGGCTTCCGCTGGTCAGTGTATCACACACTCACACACACACACACACACACACACACACCAATCCTTCAGAGAGAATGTCCTGTTCTTTGTGAGAACAGCAGAAAACACTCTCCATCTTCCAGGGATGTGCCAAGACTCCCTCAGGATGTTTGCCTCCTCCCAGAGTTCCCCCCGCCAGACCGAGCCCCCTGCACACGGGACACACACACCCAGCACACACACGCTACATCCACGTGTCACATCCTGACACCCCTCCGTCCTCTAACACACACAGACACTCACCTCGTCTCCAAATAAACATCACACGCACCACCTGTTGGGTGCAACACGCTCATCAATTTTCCCTCAACCAAGCAAACAGTGGAGAGCTCCTAATCCTAGCCCTGCACCGGAGGGGTAGCACTGTAAGCCAGACAGACAGTGAATGAATAAGAAGCACTAAAATCATCAGCCGCCTTCAGCCTTCACACAACCTTGGAACGAAGGGAGTCGTTTGCACTGCTAATTCTCCAGGAAGCAGACGCAGAGACGGGCAGAGTGGATTGAACCCTGACGCTTTGAAGGCTGAAGAAAGCAGCGGGAAGTCAGACAGACAGACACCTCAGAGAAGCATGTGACTGACACGATCGTCGCCCCACCTCATGACTCACGTTTCTACTTCACGACCCCCCATTGCAGAACCCACAATACAAACACAGTGACCCTGAAAATAAACAGAATTAGCTATCGCTCTGCCCATGTGCCAGAACCTTCCGTCGGTGCCTCTGAACGCAACTCAGGGTAATTATCTGCTGCTCCGCCTGTTAATTACCCCATTCGGTTTAGAGGGGAGCCTGGGGCTGCTGGGTGTAAGAGGGATTGGGGTTTTTGCGCCCGTTATTTACAACAACACAACACACACACACACTGAGAAGCCCCCCGCTTCTCAGTGTGTGTGTGTGTCTGTGTGTGTGTGTTGGTTTGTGTGTCTATCAAAGTGTGGTCAGGTTCATAAAACACTGCATCCCTCCAGGGCTGCAGAAGCCCACAAAACCAAACAAGGCATTCCAACGACGGTCAATCTCGGGAGTTGTGGCCCGTCACCACGTACCGTGAGGCCCGTGGCGACCTCCGTCTGAGCTCTGCGTCGCTCCACAGCACCTCCGCGCTGAAACAACGAGGCCCCGTGTCTGATCACAGCTGCCCTCTCCAGCAGGGACCCAGAACAGCGTGACACTCTGCCTTTCATCTCTCACGTCCCCACAGCCCAATCGGCTCTGTGCGAGTAACTCCATGTGTTAATGTGCGTGTGTGTGTTTATCTGGAGCAGGTACAATCCACTATCCATTCTCTCGGGTCAGAGGTCTTTACGTTAGGTAATTGCACATCAACGTCGCGAGCGGAACAAATGAGAGGGCACGAAACGAGAGTTGTAAAATAACGGGCGCAAAACGCAGAAAACGACGACAGAGACCAGAGAGAAGCGCCCCGGGGAAGACACATCACAGATTGGAGATCGAGGGAGAAGGGAGAGATGGAAGAGAGATAATGAACGGCAATGTAGAGAGCTGGGAGAGGACCCTAACTGAGAGGCAATAACAAATAAAGAGATGAAGAGATAAAAGGAGAGACGGAAGCTGGGGATGGATGTGGGGGGGGGGCAGCTTCTCTCTCCCTCCTCCCTGACCCCGGTCATCGGGTGGCGGTGTCATCCGGAATTAGAGCGGTGCGTGTGCCCTTGTCATCCCTCCACCACTCCGGAGACGGGCTGTCTGGTGACCCACATCGAGACCAGCAGTCGGGGCCATCACAACACAAATGAGACAGTGTACTTACAGAGCCCTGGGAAGACCTACAGTCCAACAGTCCCACACAGCAAACAGGCTGGAGCTCACGTGTGTGTCTGTGAGTAGCACTTTGCCGACACGGGAGGAGGATGTGTCTGTGAGTAGCACTGTGCCGACACAGGAGGAGGATGTGTCTGTGAGTAGCACTGTGCCGACACAGGAGGAGGATGTGTCTGTGAGTAGCACTGTGCCGACACGGGAGGAGGATGTGTCTGTGAGTAGCACTGTGCCGACACAGGAGGAGGATGTGTCTGTGAGTAGCACTGTGCCGACACGGGAGGAGGATGTGTCTGTGAGTAGCACTGTGCCGACACGGGAGGAGGATGTGTCTGTGAGTAGCACTGTGCCGACACGGGAGGAGGATGTGTCTGTGAGTAGCACTGTGCCGACACGGGAGGAGGATGTGTCTGTGAGTAGCACTGTGCCGACACGGGAGGAGGATGTGTCTGTGAGTAGCACTGTGCCGACACGGGAGGAGGATGTGTCTGTGAGTAGCACTGTGCCGACACGGGAGGAGGATGTGTCTGTGAGTAGCACTGTGCCGACACGGGAGGAGGATGTGAATGTGTGAAAGTGTAAGGGAGGGAGGCAGGATCACACACCCAGGGGGTGTCCCCTAGGGTGTCCAATCCCATCGCAGTGCCAAGGAAGGAGAGTCATTCTCCATCCTTTAACTCCGCCCACCTTTCATCACTTCTCACCCCTCTCTCTCCCTTTCTATCTCTCTCGCTCCCTCTCTCGCTTCCTTTCTCTGTCTATCGCTTTCCATCTCTCTGTCTTCTTTCTGCCCGGCTGAGTGGCAATAATGGCAGTCCGTCCGTCACGCAAAGCCTGACCTAGATTTACCCGGAGACTGAAGGAGCGAAAGAAAGGATCTCTCCCCTATTTCCCTCCTTTACCCATGAGAGGGCCAGCCGGGCTAAACCCCTCCACCCACACTCTCCACCAGGCGGATACATGCTCCGCTTTGCCTTTAGTGTTATCACGCGGCTGGAGAGCCTAGGTGATACAGTCAACACTGTCTATCTCATTAGGCCAATAATCACTGACCTGCTGACTGGTTCATGGGGAGCGACACAGAGGACATGCTCCAGCGAGACGCTCACACACTTCCTGGTGTGTGCCTGCGAGAGCCCAACAGACCTGATGCCGGATCAGGAATGGTAATTTGGATGCTAATCATAGACTCCCCCCCCTCGGGGGCCCAGCCTGCTCCGACTGGCGTAACTACGGTTACCGCGGAGGGTGTAGAAAAGGCGGAGATAGCCCGCGGAGGGAGGAGAGAGGAGAGGCAGGGAAGAGGGCATGGAGGAGAGGAGGCGGAGAGACGGAGAGAGAGAGAGATGGAGGGGGAGAGGAAGGGAGGGACCCCTCCTCTCCTGCCATCACATGGCCACTTAGCAGGGATGAGCCGTTCAGTCACGGTGAAACTGACTGGATGCGGATATGGACGAGGCCGACAGGGAAGAGAGACGGCGTGAGGGAGGACAGGGCCGAATATTCCCAGGGTACAGACATGAGAAGAGATGAGGAGATTAGAGCCCTGTAGCCAGTCTAGAATTAGAGGTATGCGTGAACTGAGAGCTATAATATTTAATGTTGTTGAGGGTAAAGTGCAAAGTTTTGATTGCCCATCCTGTCTACCTCCTTTCTCTCTCTCTCTCTCTCTCTCTCTCTATCTCGTTCTCCCATTCCCCTCTCTCTCACTCTCCTTTTCTCTCTCTCTCTCCATGTCCTTCATTTGTCCTTGCGTGCCCAGACGAGCTGCCTCCCTCTGCAGTGAGCTTCAGTGTGTCTGTGGGAGGTAGCTCTGGGGAGGTTTCGGCGCGTGGGAGAAGAGTTAGTCTTTCCGCCTGTCTATCTGTCTCTTATCTCAATCACGCACACTCGTGCCATCCCACCCATTGTCGTCTCTCAATCACACTCGATCCGCATGTGGCAAATATCTCCCTTTCCTTTTTTTCTGCCCTTCACAGCTTTATTTTTTGCACAAAGGATGTGTAATCTCGTCATCTTCCAATCCGTCGCTCAGACTCAGAGTGACAGAAAGAGCTTTCTACCAATAAAACAAAACATGAAGAAAGAAACTGAAAGACGGATATGGCTGCCAGCTTATTCCTCCAAGCTCGTCTTTGAAGAAGTCCTTTGCCGTGGTGAAAATAGGCCTTTTATGATGCTTTGTCATGGTAACAACCGTCACACTGCTGTAGAAACACTGTAATCTGGTGTGAACACTCCCCCAATTGACCACCAATCCATCAAATCTGCTTAACCTGGAACACACACACACACTGTCTCTGTCACTGCACACGACAACAGGATGAAAATCCCCTGATTGAGATTGCTGCAGTGCCCAGAACTAATTAACTCCATTTGATTGTTTTGACTCGGAGGCAAAGTCATTATCAGCATCCTTTCGGCGTCCGCACGTCGGTTTAGCTAACAGATAGGTACAACCAAGAAGTGCAATCAAAACATGCCATCTAACAGCCCAGAACGCTTAGCGATACAAGTTCAGGATACAAGTTCAGCCGCGTGCAGCCGTGAGTAGTATTGACGGTGTTAGGCCATGCTAATGCTGACAGCCCTGAGAGGCAGTAATGGTGGCACTGTGGGTCAGTCACATCTCCTATCTGATCAAGTGCATTGTTGACACATACATCAACTTGACAAGTCACTGGGGGAAAAAAAGGATGTGGATTTGGTATCGGGCCAGGGCTTCAGTAAATGTAGAAACTGTCAAACGTGGTCCCGTGTAGAGAGCCGAAACACGACTCCACATGATCAGACCTGTGTGGCTGTAGGCTCCATTCAGTTCAGTGAATCTTTTCAACATTGACTGGGCAGCTTGGTCCAGCAGCTAATTAACTGTGCTGCCAGCAACATCCATGGCTTTGATAGGCACGGGGGGGGGGTGGTTAGGGGAAAGAGAGGGAGAGATATTTTTAAAGAGGAATCGACAGACTGTCACTGAGGCAGAGGAAAACAGGAAGTTGTGCATCCGATTCCTCTTCTTCTCCTATGATGTCACATCTCTATTTTGACACACACACACTGATAGGGCACAGAGGAGATGCGCACAAATGTAGATACGGTATTCACACAAACACACAGCAAGGGGCTGGAACTGATTCAATGAAACGTTGTACCAGACTCCCTACTAGAGAAGGAAGAGCAACGATTAAAAGAAGCTCGAGAAAAAGGCCAGTTTGGGAAGAACTGCCACAGAACTATTGAAACAACCAACCTGACACAGCACACACGGAGATGAAAGCCTGTTTCATAAAGAAGTTACAGTTTTTCTAAAACCTCGCCCCATTTGACGAGCTGCTGAAAAGTTCACCCCGGAGGCAAAATGTTCTGCTGCACCTACAAGTTCTCAGAACAGCGTTTTAAATGGTGAAAGCTGCCCTTTAAAAAGCACAGCTTGGGGTACAATCTCAAGTGGGCTCCACGTGTCTAAACTTACCCTCCTCGGCAGGCTCCCCGCCTCGCGGCACCGACGCCTGGCCACGGCCCCGCCTCGCTGTGACCAACACCTGGTAGTCCTTCCCGTACATCCCCCCCTGGCACTGCCCTCTGCCCACTCTCCTCCTGGGTCTCTTCTGCTA
Organism: Mallotus villosus; assembly: GCA_903064625.1. Taxonomy (NCBI): domain Eukaryota; kingdom Metazoa; phylum Chordata; class Actinopteri; order Osmeriformes; family Salangidae; genus Mallotus; species Mallotus villosus. The sequence continues at coordinate 801,730 of CAEFZP010000199.1, read as the reverse complement.
CAGCCCAGCCTCAACCAAACCCTCTCCCCACAGGCTCTGAGCCTACAGAGAGCTAACGCGCTCACACACAGAGTCAATAGTCCAGGGGAAGGAGAGAGGTATGTAGTACAGGCCCATCTCCTCCCTGAATGGCATCACGTCTCGATGAACATGTACTGTACTGCGCGGAGGGAGAAGGAGGCGCTCTGTATGGTCGGGACAAGATACACCCTCGATGGCCTTTTCCCACTGATTATGCAAGGTGGATACTGTAAGGCACAGAAGTTTGCATACACACACACACACACACCTAACCACACACACACTTACACACAGACATGCACACGCAAACACACACACACTTACACAGACAGACATGCACACGCAAACACACGCACTACATTCACTCAGCATCTGTTCTCTTCAGCCATGGTTATTCACAGCCAGGATGAAGTCGAGTGCTCAAGGCTGCAGAAGCACTTCCCTTCCCCATCCCTTCGTTTTCTCACTCTCTCGCTCTTTCTCTCTAGTTCCCTTTCTTTCTATCTCTCTCTCTCTCGCTCTCGCGCTCTCTCTCCCCTGCCCTCTCTCTCTCTTTCCATTTCTCCCTTTTTTGTGTGTCTGAAAGGTCTTTTCTGGGCTGTGTGAAAGGCCTGAGATGAAAGGCTTGCCCTGGATGTGTGAGTGATTACAAGGCACATCTGGTTAAGGTGGTTCTACTATCTCTGTGCTCCACATACAACACAGCATCTTGCTCACACACAAACTGCTTTGTTGGGCTGGAGCTCAAACTAATACATATTTATGTCATTTTACTCAATACCCATAATATCAATAGCTAATGGATGTATACGTTACAGTAGGATGGAAAAGGGTGGAAATGACTGTTGAAGTTCTAGAAAGTGCACCTTTCCTTTTTATGTAAAGACAGAAGAAGCCAATCTACCCCATATTCCCAAGTCATGAAAACTCCCAAAAGCAGATGGTTTCTAAGAGAAAGTAGACCCATACAAACCAGGACAAACCTCACGCAGAGACACGCTGTCCCTTTCCCAAACTGCTGCACCACACAATACTTTACACACAATACAATACCACACAGAAGTGAAAGCAAAATGTCCTACAGTACAAACGTCTCTGCACACAGAGTCCTTCCACCTCTTCTCTCCAGAGAGACAGAGAGCCACACAAACACAGGGCCTGAGGGGGTCGACCCAGCGCTGGACTCCAGTACTCCTGCCCTGCTCAGTGCCAGTCAGGAGAGGCCCGGGGACTAGTCCTGACAGGACTGAGTGTTCCTGCTTACGCAAGAGCCAAACACTCACAGGGAACTCGGGATTCGAAGTCAGGACGTAATAGACGACAGGCAGTCACACTACAGCGTGACGCCCCCTCTGCACTAGTCAGACTTGTTTCTGAAAACGTGAATGATGAAGGAAGCGAAGCTAAATGCCAGTTCGGGTAGTCGAATGGCGATGAGGCCCCCAGTCGATGTGGAAGGCAGGGAGACGTATTCCTGTCTGAGGCCACTGTCACTGTCCCAAATGTCAGTCTTTCACATCGGACTGAGAAACACAGGTGCCATCCATAAGGACATTTACATTTAGCAGAAGCTCTTATCCAGAGCGACTTACAGTAAGTACAGGGACATTCTCCCGAGGCAAGTAGGGGGAAGTGCCTTGCCCAAGGACACAACGTCAATTGGCATGGCCGGGAATCGAACCGACATGCATCTCAACAAGTCCAGTTCAGAAACACATGCAGCTGCACAACCTTATCCTCCCTAGAAATAGGAAACTTCCCAGATCAATACTGCAGACTCGCTTTCCCGTAAGCAACATATTTCTCACTTTATTAGATGCCCAAAAAAGCGCAGGCTGTCTAAATATGCCTTGGAGGGCGTAAAAGATCAAATTAAAACCAGTTGAAGGTGATTTGAATGAACGGAACACTGAACGTTAGATTTACGGCATGTATGTTTTGCTTCACAGAGGTTGACTTACGATCCGTAGTAAATTCCAGGGTCCAGTGTTAGGGAGACATTTTGAGGTGACTGTGCTCTGGTTTACAGCCTGTTGGCTCGCTCCGTCATACAGTCAGCCAATAATTCAGTCAGTCAGGCCAGTCAGTCTTCCCAGTCCTCCAATTTACATCCGAGGATCTGGGGTCTCATTTATAAAACTGTGCGTAGGATTCTTACTGAAAGTGTACGTAGGACCAAAAGCCTAAAATGGCATACGTCCCCCCCAAAAAACGATTTATAAAACAGTGCGTACGCACACCTGTAAGCAATGTTCCCTTTATAAATCACAGATTACCCACAAGTGTGCGTACGTGAATCACCATTTTACCCCGCCCTGAACACACCCTTTTTTAACCATTTAATGGTCAATGCAAAGCACATTTTAGTCTTTTGGACGTACGTACACTTTTAGTATGCATCCTACGCAGTTTTTTAAATGAGACCTCTGCTGGTGCCCACATCAAGCTCTGCTAAGTCTACTACAGCAACGCAATTGCCCTCCATTCAACCCCAGAGACAATACACAAACAAACACACACTCCTGCACACAGACACAAACATAACCCCTAAACCTATTCATCAATTCAAGAGGAGAACTGCAGGTTTTCAATCCTTCACTTTGCCACACGCTTCCATCTTCTCCTCCCCTCCGTCGTGGCACAAAATTGCCACTCTTCTTTCTTCTTTTTTTTCTGCTGCCGTCCAATTAGAGTGATTATGTGTCAGAGAGGGATGCGTAATATGGTGATTATGATAATGGCGCTGAGACGTAGACGTGACTTCCTTCTTGAATACAGCGCAGGTGCAGAGCAGAGACAGCCATCTCTACTGGCTGGCTAAAAGCTCAGTAAGGAGCAGGGCTGAGAGCTCTTCAGCAAGGGCTGCTGGCTAGAATGAAAGGGGCCCCCTTGAAATCTGTGAGACAGTCGCGTCCGCTTGATTTAGTGTGAATGTACAGGTGCCTCCACCTCCTTGATCTAATTACCCATAAGCCAGTTTGTTGAGGAACAGGAGGTGGGGGAAACATAAAGATACAGCAGCTTTTAAGACTGTTGGATCTGAACAGGTCCCCCCCTGGAGGCCCAGTTTGGCCCCCATGGCCCTCCACGACAGGCAGGAAGGGCCCCCGGAAGTCCGTGGGACTTGGGGCAGGCAGGATGGGAGAGTCAGACTGTGACGTGTACCTGCATGGGTCAAGGCAAAGACAAGGGCAAGAGAACAAAGAAGGAGAACAAAGACGGAACGTCCCTGGAGTGCTGCGTCAAAGAGACTCTGACAGAACAGAGAGGGAATAAGAATCGATACTGACTCACACCGAAGAGGCAGGGATCCTCATCCGTGAAGATGAGGGCAGGGAGGAAGAGAGAGAGAGGCAGGGAGGAGATGAGAAGAGAGAGAGGGAGGTGATGAGAAGAGAAGAGAGAGGGAGAGGGAGGAGATGAGAAGAGAGAGGGAGAGGGAGGAGATGAGAAGAGAGAGAGGGAGAGGCGAGGCCCACTCTGAAGGCCAACACTGCTCTCTTCTGTCATTTTTCAGCCTGTTCTCTCTCTCTCTCTCTCTCTCTCTCTCTCTCTCTGTCTCTGTCTCTGTCTCTCTCTCTCTCTCTCTCTCTCTCTCTGTCTCTCTCTCTCTCTCTCTCTCTCTCCCTCTCTCTACAGCACATTGCTGATGCTCATTCTTTCGAGGGCCTTTCCCTGCTGTATTCTTCTCTTTCTTCCTCCCTCCTCCCTCCTCCCTCCTCCCACACCCGCTGCCCCTCCTCCCTTTATTATGTACTCTCATTCCCGCCCTCCCACCCTCAGATAAATCTCCTCTGTTATAGAGCTCTCTGATTTATATGTTTCAATCTGATCCATTATTACTCATACCGCTCTAAATCTCACATGCATAATGCAAGGGTCCTGCATTACTATCACAGTGTGTGTGTGTGTGTGTGTGTGTGTGTGTGTGTGTATTTGCCTGTGTGTGTGTGTCTGTGTGTGTCTGTGCATGTGTGTCTTTCTGTTTATCGATTTCCTGCGCATCCAGCTTTAGTAAAGACATCCATTTCCTGTCCAATATTCCCCTCCATAATCTGTTTAAAAGAACAAATACACATGAAATCCTTTCACACATTTCCCTCAAGACAGGTTGCAACTGAATACAAAACTCTCACTAAACAAAGCATTCACTTGCGGAAGTCAGTTTGTTTATTTTGACGCTTCACTCCCGGTTCGCGGCAAGGACATGTCTCTACCAAAACTCCAACCTCCTCTAAAAAGACAACAGACTGGAAAGCAAGGACAGCAAAGCCCATCTGTGACTCAAGGATCAAACAGATGATGATGTCATGGTGACCTGCTGCTGACCGGCATCCCACAGGACTGGATGACTCCTGGAGGGCCCTCAGCCTCTACACGGCATCTGGAGCCTGTCTCATCAGTATTACAGTCTACGAGTCATTCACACACAAACCCATCACACACACACACAGACACAGGAAACGGCTGAGAAGAGAAACACACAGAGAAGACACACACCAACAATGCAGAGACAGAGAGAGAAGCATCCACACACGCCCACACACATGGACAGAAATGAGAAAGGCACTCCAGGGAAGGGATGGACACACAGACACAAGTCTCTGCTGTGGTGGCGTGTAACCAGGTTCCCACAAGGCTCTGTTGGCACGCTGCTGAGTAACTGTTTGGTGCTAATGTGTTTACACACAGATGCAATAAAACAGTACTGAGTACTGATGCAGACATCAGCTTTGACATCAAATCTAATTACGTATCTTTATATGGCTGGTGTGTATGTATGTGTGTGTGTGTGTGTGTGTGTGTGTGTGTGTGTGTGTGTGTGTGTGTGTGTGTGTGTGTGTGTGTGTGTGTGTGTGTGTGTGTATGTGTGCAGCCCAAATGTTTTTCTTACGGTAATCTCCATATTCCATTGACAACAAATAATGTAACTAACCTAACCTGGCATTGTAAACATAACTCTTGTTGTTATTTCAGTCTTGCACCTTCAAGGTGTGTGTTCATATAACCACTTAACACGACACACAAATCACTTGTGTAAACCAATGTGGATGTCAACACATTTTTTGTATCTGACCTTGTAAATGACTGCTTGTTTTCATCTCCAAACAAATGTGTTTGTGTCAACATGGTGGGAAAAAGGCTAATGTGAAGAGATAGAAAGCCACTAGCAATTAGCATGTGTGTGCTGCATCTCAACACCTTCCATGAACCTTTTACTGTAACTCCACACCTCCTCCAAAAGTATTCTACTGATCTCCAGCAGCAGGTGTTGTACTGCATCACCACTTAGCTACAAACACAAATATTCATGCCATTTTGGGAATGCAGCGAGGACGACAATAAACTCACAAAAACAGTTCCTCAGTAACGTTAGCAACGTTTTCTTTGGGATTTTTCATGGCAGAGAAACAGAATTTTTTTATGAAAGTAATCAAATACAAACCGCTCCCCCAGGACTTTGGTCTGCTTTAATAATTCTGTTGCTTTATGAATATATCTGAGTCTCTGGTCCTGGGTTGGTGTTGGCCAACCAGTAAGTTGGGGAAAACACGAGTGATTCATTTAGTTATTCATGTTCTAAGACGACACACACACACACACATACTTTGCAAGTTAGACACACTCTGGGTAAAATTAGGAACACGGAAAAATATAGTTGGCATGAACAATGACAATCTCCTTGAGCAACAAATCTTCTAACCTAATTATAATTCCCAGAGTCGTAATTGGTGACGAAGTCTATGGAGAGAGACGGTGGAGACCCGAGTGAGGGAAATAACTCCGTCTGCCCGCTCCTCTCCGTCTCTGGAGCATCTGGTTGGCAGAGGGAGACGGTGAGGCTCCAGCCATGGTTTGCCGTCCATGGAAGGGAAACAAAACTGCTGTTCTTTTTACTGTGATGCACATCAACTGGCGGTCGGTACCCTATTGAGCAGCAGGGGGGGTTGGACAAGCAGCACACCTGGCAACCCCAGCAGAGCTGCCTCGAGGAGCCATGCTGCAGCACCCACTCAACCACTCTCTGCAGAGCTGGAGATAATGGAGCAATCAGCCCCCAGCAAACACAGGCTTTGTCTTTCGTAATACACGCACACACAGACGCACGCACAAACACACACAAACACACACGACAGACTTTCATTCTGACAGGAAAAATGACCCCAGATCAGGCCGGCTCCAGTTTGTTTTCCAAACAGGTGCACGTAGATCAAGTGTTTGATGTCTGGTTGTGGGGACATGAGTACACAGTGGACAGGGTGGCATGGGGAACAGGGTACACAGGAGTCCATGCTCCACAGACCAGGTGATCAGGAACTTCAGGACGCCTGGTGCATCCGCCCCGGCAGAAACAGGGAGAGTTTGCAATGTCAGGTGCTCAAGGGCTTTTGAGGGGAAAAAATAAATGCACCCTTTTACAGAGACAAATATGGAATATGATTGTGGAGTGAGAGAAGCAGAATGTGTGTGGTGTGTGTGTGTGTGTGTGTGTGTGTGCGTGTGTGTGTGATGTACTCTTGGCAGAGTGCCAGTAATTGGACTGTGAGGCTGAAGGCTTGATAACTGTGAAAGTGCAGTGGTGGTGCTTTGCTGTAGCAGTGGCAGAGAACCCTGGTGTGCTAGGCAGCAGCACAGCTCCATCACAGAGCTGCTCCATCACAGAGCTGCTTCTTACAGAGCTGCTTCTTACAGAGCCTGTTCAAAGACCCTGACTACATTACCCCTTCCCGGTTACACCCCCCGAACCTTCTAACCTCCACAAGCGCACTCGTCTTTCTTGTTTCCTAGTAACTAAGGGTGGTGGCAGAAAGTGGGGGGAGGTGTGTGTGTGTGAAAAGAGCTGAATGTTTGTGAGTGCGCGCGTTCCTACGTACGTGGGGGTCTGCGTGTGTGTGTGTGTGTGTGTGTGCATGTGTGTATGAACAGCATTGAGCTAGGTACAATGTTTGACAGGGGATGCAGCAGCCAGACAGCACAACCCTGGGTTTACCATCACGGTACACCCCTCCACTCTGCTACAGTTATTGACCAAGGTCAAACATTCGGGAGCTTCCTCTCACTGCAAAAACCCCTGGAAATCCTCCAATCTTTTTCTCTAAACAGATCCAAATACTAGCCTGTGTATTTCTTCCTGAATCTCAGCTCTCTCTCTCTCTCCCTCTCTCTCTCTCTCTCTCCCTCTCTCTCTCTCTCTCTCTCTCTCTCTTTCTTGTCTCCATCTGTCCCTCACACTAGCCAAACCACCATGCTCCTCCTACCCAGGACAGAAACACCCAATCATGCAGCCTTAACGTTTATCTCTCACCCATTGTCACAGAATGAAACAGGAAAATCTGAGGGTGACTTTCTCGCAAAGAACAATCCATATTTCCGAATCCTCCACGCCATGAATACGCCATGTGTCCAAGAGACGTTTAACTAACAAACAGTCAATTATGGAGGCCAGAGATAACCTTCTAAGTCTGGAGAAAATCCCAGAATCCTCTGAGAGATTAACCTTGTAAGAGGAAGAGCTTCACGAAAACAGAGTCTATGTCCTCAATCTGGGTCGAGCATCTCTGTAGCCTGATAAGGGAGCCAAACAGCTGATGTCTTCTTCTGCGTTAGCGAGCCTTTCGTTTTCCATTAGCGCCTCTAAGACTGAGGAGTCATGGGAGATGGATGACACCTAGCCAATCAATGTGAAGACTCACACCCCTGGCTGGCTCTCCACCAACCACAGCTCCCATGAGAGACCAGGAGAGCCACACTGACCTGGGCTCCTCACCAACAGCCCTCTGCTGAGGCACTTACATTTAGTCATTTAGTAGACACTCTTATCCAGCGTGACGTACAGTAAGTACAGAGACCCCAGAGGCAAGTAGGGGGGGAAGTGCCTTGCTCAAGGACACAATGTAATGTTTCGCACGGTCGGTAATCGAACCGGCAACCTTCAGATTACTAGCCTGATTCCCTAACCGCTCAGCCACCTGACTCCTTGAGGTATCAATCACATCAGCCAGGGGACATCCACAAGCAACATCAACGTGTGATCAGTAGCATGGGGGTGGACATGACGTTTAGGGCTCGTAATGTTTTGGGTGAATTATATCCTGTGTATAGCGTCTTTACTACACGCGGCATGCTGCAATTGAATTCTGTTCTGTTCCATCCAAGACAGTATCTGGTTGTTTGTTAGTTGGAACATGTAGCCTGCAGCCCACCAACTCCTGCTGGGAGACATGAGAAAGGGATTGAAAGAGAAGCCTGCCACAAGGTCACAGCCCAGCGCGGACTTCTGTCCAGCTGAGAGTTATCTTCACATGAGGAGGTCCAGCCCACATTTGCACCAGCATAACAGCAAGGCACACACACACACACACACGCACACGCACATTATTTCTCTCTCACACACACAATCAAAATTCCGAAATATATATTCCCTCACTGACCCGCAGATCGAAACAGACCCAGAACAAACCCACACAGCCAGAGCCGCTCTCAGAGACCAGCAGCCTGTGTGTGTCACAGTCGATAGGCTACAGTGGAGCTGGTGCTTTGGAGGTCTGTCTATTACTGAAACCTCATTTGGGAGGCAGAACCGAATATGTCCACTGTTCTTGAAGATGCAGCCAGGCAATTCTGCCAACTGATGCATTTCTGTTTACAGTTCAATGTGTCAACGATTCGCCTGGGAGGAAAGAGGGGGAGGGAGGGAGAGAAGGAGATAGCAAAGGAGAAAGAGGGAGGAGGAGGATATTTGGAAACTTTTCCTCTCAAATGATTAGGGTTTGCCCTGCCTGTTTTGTATTCTGGGCCAACCATCCCTCTCTCTCAATCAGTGGGAATGAAAAGTAGAAGTGATGGGAGAAGAAGGCTGTGGTGTGTCAAACTGAGGCAGAGGGACAAGGATTATTACCATTTGCTACAGCTTCCCAGTCAGCATCACTGACTTGTCTCTCTCTCTCTCTCTCTCTCTCTCTCTCTCTCTCTCTCAGCCTCTTTAACAGAGCTTCACCATGTCCTTCCTGTCTAAGCAAGGCTGATTAGTTAGTCTCCTGTAGTGAGGCTGCAGGTGCACGGTGTGTCGACACCTCTCCTGACATGCAGCCTGTCTCATTACAAGTTCTTATGTGTCTCAGCTCAACTCTATCGGAACCCCCTGAAAACGGAGCTGTTCCTAAAGAGTTTCATGCACAAACCCACCTCCAGAGGTCAAGCACACAAACACAGCCTCCTCACCCTTTAACGCATCATCAAACGTCTGTTTCAGCAAGTTGTTCACCACACACACACACACACACAAACACACACACAGAGTGGGCCTGTAGATATATTCATAAAACACACTCTTCCCTTCTGACCCACTTCCACTGTGGATGGCACACCGAAAGCAGACAGAGTGCTTCTATTTCAGTCCCCACAAACAGCAGGTAGAGAGGAGAAAGGTGATGCAGGATGCTGCTGGTGCGTCAGTGTGGGGGAGACTGAGCACACCAAATCTATGCCAGCCTGGATAGGAGAAGGAACCGCTCGTTTAAACATGGCAGCCAATAGAGCGAAGGTGGAGTCTCAGCCGTGAAGGACAACAAAAGAGAACATTTCAAATGAGCAACAGACAGAAATGGAGATCGTATGACAGTGCCGACCACAGCCATGTGACTATGAAAGAGCTCGGCCTGCCTGCCCTCCTCACGCCACACCATGCCGTCTCCGTGGCGACAGCGTTCAGCCAATCGCCAAGCTTCCAGCAGGAGAGAGCAGACAGGCAGATCCAGTCCTATTCCAGCTCTCTGTAGTCCCCAGGGAAAACTACAGGTTTCTTGTCTCAGGTAATGTGATTGAGACATGGGGGAAAGGGAGAGGATGAATGTATGAACCCATATTGAATCAGAGCAATGATGTTACATTTACATTACATTTAGTCATTTAGCAGACACTCTTATCCAGAGCGACTTACAGTGTGTACAGCGACATTCTCCCTGAGGCAAGTAGGGTCAAGAGCCTTGCCCAAGGACACAACATCATTTTGCACGACCTGGAATCGAACCAACAACTTTCGGATTAATAGCCCGATTCCCTAACCGCTCAGCCATCTGATCTGAAAGTTGGTTACAATATCATCCATTCCTCAACACTATAGCGCCAATAGGTGTTCAGGCAAGATCAATCAAGTATGGAGAAAGATAGTTGAGTGGTTGTTATCTACACCATTGATATCTGTTTTTTATGTGTTTTAGGTTGGTTTAGGTGCAGTTCTATGGGCATACAGTACCAGTCATAAGTTTGGCCACATGTTCAAGGGAAAATACGTCCAGACTTTTGACTGGTACTGTATGTGAAGTGACATTCCTCAGTAACATTGACATTTGATTTGAATTTGTTCTGAAACAAAGCATGGAGCATTCAAAAAAATGCTACTGTAGTTAGAAACTGAGAAAGAGAGTGGTTGATTGACAGAGCTTTCAATTATTTTCAGGCGAAACAGATAAAGCAAATTGTGTCAAAAAAAATGAATTCACTCAAACCCTTTGACAGCTCGGCAAAACTGAAAGGTCAACATCCAATCTTCAAATGGGATTTTTTCATCAGACTTTCATTGTGATCCATTTGAACACAATTCTGTGAAATGTATGTTCTGTAAACACATTTGTCTGCTTTAGAAAAATAAATGCAAACTTGAAAACTAAGCATTCTACGGTCCATCAGCCTCTACCGATATTCATATCTACCCTGTACTGATCTTAGCATGGATACAGAGACCTTTGATCAAAGCATGTAATATTAAAAACCTCTTGAATCATTAATGACCTTCAAATTTTCCGTCATGCAACTGTGAAGGCTTCACGATGAACAGCTTTTCACCGAGAGTCGTCGCATCACAAACAAGAAACAGGGAGAGGTCGTGTGATAGATGTTCAGATAGAAGCTGGGGAGAATCCCTGGTTTGGTGTCAAATGTAAAGAGAGGAGGGAATACGGATGGGAACCAGGGAGGAACATTCTCCCGACGCTTCAGTCGATTTCTCAGAGTCATTTGTCTCCATTGAAGCGCACGCTTATCCTTCGTCTCCCCCGGTGTTTCATCTGTAGGAATACCCACAGCTCCTGCCTGGACCATCTGCTGACAGAACAAGCCTCAACACACACACACACACACACACACACGCATTTCTTTAAACCAGCACCCCCTGCCGTGATTGCCTGCACACACACACACACACATTGATACACAAACCGATCCACTGACACACACACACACATATACGTGGACATGCACAGTGCCAAGGACACTGTATTCACACATGCCCACGTAAGGACCAGCCTATTATGGAAATGTCACACGGTGATGCAGTATGTGTGCAGAGCTTTCCTCATGCTATAGCGTTGTTCTGATTGGGTGAACCCGGTGTGCTATCACCCAAGTGAACTGCCGCTACCCCCTGTAGGTTGTTACTACGGAAATGCCCTCAAACCAAACAGCTCTGCTGCTAAGAAGCATTGCATCATCAACAGCCAATCACAAGGCAGCGTTTGTGTGCTTTGTGCAACAGGGACGTAAGCAGGTGCACAGCCACCACACTAAAGCCTTACACGCACAGCATAGTATGTACGACAATAGACACTGCTTTCCACGTACATTGGACATAATGACCTATGATGATGAATGGTAGACATAATGTAATGACACAAAGCATACATGGCACTCTGCTGTCTATCTGGTACGGTTAGGGATAGGCCACTGAATTATTCCACAGCTTGATTCTAAGTACTGACAGATTGAGATGTTTGATTGTGTCTCTCGGTTATTTGCTTGATTTCTTTTAAGTGTCTCTTCCTGTAAGGACCAGAGAGAAACAAACAAATGATAAGCTTTAGGGTACTACACTCACACACACACACACACACACACATGCTCACAAACACATACGAAAAACATACACAGCAAAATGTGCAATCCATTCATGGTCATGTTGGAGGGTCCCCGTCCTTCTCTCAGAGTGGCTGGGTCTCTCCCACCAGTGCAGCACCCCCTCTGACAGCAGTCCAGTCCTTCCAACATGGCTCCAGTTCCAGCTCACTGAAGGGAGTCACCGAACACACGTTCGTGTGAAACCCCAACCCAACAAGCCGTACGACCGACAAAACACGCGAACACAAAGCTAGCCTGATCTGCTCTCTCAGCACAATGCTCCAACATTAGTATGGGTATTAGCTCTCAGACAGGGTTATGCCTCGCTTGCTGCTCAGATGAAATTCATCTGCTCAAGGTTGTATTCTTATACACTTAAGTCGTCTATTGGCTTAATGTCAGGCTCAGACTATGACTTATTATGCGCCGGGGACATTGTGCATTCCACTATGAGCAAACAGAGGATGATTCTGTCTCTGCCGGCAACAGTCGCACTCTCACATAAACATCTACGCTCACATAAGCACCACATGATGTGTGTGGGATACATTCACAGACGCTGGCAGCTCTTAATCCAGTCCGCAACACCATATCAATGATTAGAAAGTAGTGTAGGCCACTGTTTTCATGCACTGTTCACCAGCTGTCCACTGATACTCTCAAGACTGAGAACAAACAGGTGCAGTTGGGGGTGCAGGTACAGTTGGGGGTGGTGCTCTGGAGGTAGGGAGGGGTGCTGGTCAGTGGTGCTCTGGAGGTAGGGGTGCTGGGTCAGGGAGGGGGGGGTTGTGCGGAGGGCTGGTCAGAGCAGACTGCCTGGTCCGGATGATCATTTAAAGCTTCTGTGCTTGGAGAGAAAAGACACCCGCGGCTCGACGATCAAGCCAGCTAATCCATTTCAATCCCTTCAAACCCAGACACAGCAGACAGAGAAGCCCGAGGAAGAGCAGGACACAGAGAGGCTGATAACAGGCCAAAAACGTCCATATACTCACTTCTGGGATCAGATAGGACCATTGACCAAAGCTGCTTTGTGATTGCAAAGATTGCCTTGTCTTTTGTAACCTAAGGCTGATTGAGATCATCTCCTCGTCTTGTCAGAGGTCTGGGCACCGTCAGGCGGTATCGTTTAACATGAATCGTCTATTCATTTTGCAAGCAAGCACTGAGACCACTGATAGGAAGGATCACATTGATCAGCCAATGTTGTGGCAGCAGAAACACACTGATGAAGGCTAACCAATTACCAGCCCCTTCTGATCTTGAGTCAGTCTCTGTCTCGTCTAAAGTCAGTGGGCATAAAGAGATGCTGATACCGCCAATGCCAGGCTTACTATCAGACGCCTCTCAAATTCACTTCCAATCCCTTGACTTGCGAAACCCTCCCCTAAATGCTGAACCTAAATATTTGTGGTTAACTACATTGAATTGCATGGACTGGAACTTGATCTTACTGAAACTACGCTGGTCGCAGGATGGTCAACCAAACATCAGAGAAGTAGCCTGCAACACATTTCTTCATCTCAGTTTCTCAACCACTCCTCAACTTACCTTCACATTTCTAGTTAACTAGAGTTCATAACTCTAGGTTTGAGTTGTGAACGCTTTCTCCTCCTGCGAGCCTTTGTTCAGTCCCTCCCTCTTCCCTAGTCTCTCCATCTCCCTCCTCTCCTTCTTTTCCTCTAGCAACCAGACATTCCCTGGTGGTGGATGAATGAGGGCTGGGGAAGATAGGAGGAGCAGAGGAGGAGGCTAGAGACCGAAAGAAAAACAGGGAAGGGGGGGAAAGTGAACTGCATTCCACCCTTCACTCTGGGGAGTGTGCGTTCACCAGGAGTTTCAGTGATCCCTCCCTCTTCCCCCCTCACCCGCTTTCCTCTCCCCGGCATCCTCCAGCATCTCTCTCCTTTTTCTATGCCGTGCCTGAAGCACTTTCTTCCCCTTCATTTCTTTCGAAAAGACACTCCCCCCTGCCCCCCCCTACACACACGCGTGCGCGCGTGTGCACACACATTCCCCCCTCACACACGCTCCGCTCTGCCTCTCTCTAAGAATCTCTTTGCCTCACACCTGTCTCTTCCTATCTCCAGCAGAGGAGGTTGGAGGGGCTTCTCTTCTAACGCACGGCTCGTGAAAGCACTCTCTTGGGCTGCTTGTGTTTGGACCAGGAACACTCTTCACAAATGAACTGCTGGCAACATTCAATATGTGGTGAGACTGGAAGAGAGCAGGAAATGAGAGAGAGAGAGAGAGAGAGAGAGAGAGAGAGAGAGAGGCTGCATCAAATCGTACTAGCAGGTGAAAGCGCTAACCCATCCATTCCCTCAAACACCGTACCATCCCCCCACCAGATACACATAATGTCCACAGTGCCTGATTCCCTCTAGAAATCCAGCTCCTTACTGTGCAATTGATTTCAGGGTTCCCTCTCCGTATGTGCTTTATACGTTCTCTCTCCCTCACACACACAAATACACATGAACACATGCACACACACACAAAGACACTATTCCTTGGTGCGAGTGTCATCTTCCTGATATCTGCACCTACAGTCTTCACAGTAGTCTCACACAACCATATTCCCACCTTATCCTCACCTGACACACACACACACACAGAGGTATACACACGCCTACGCTCACAAGCACTAGCATCCACCTATTCAACAGTGATAGATCGAGCACTCCAGATCAAGTCTCCTCCCATCTGCCGGCTCCTCCATGCATGCATGCATCCTTCCACCTCCATCCAGTCTCACCCTCCAGACTACATCATGTATTTCCCCCTACATTCATTAATTTCCTCCACCTTTCCCCTGCCACCCTGCCTCTCAGCAGGTATCTTCAAAGCATCACACACACAAGCAACGCCTCGTGATACGGCTTCCCTCCCATCCCTGCGCGCCGGACATCAGAGAATCTGATAGGGCAGGCGTCTGTTTGGGAAAGAAATCACGCCAAAGCAAAAAAACACCTGCTACATAAGTATGCATGGAGATAAGGTTGACATGCCTTGGGATGGTGCATTGCCCATGCTGCGACACGGACCGCTGGAGCTGAGAGTGATCGCGTTTCCTGTTCCTCCTCCTTTTTTCTCCTCCCTCCGGTCCCCTGCTTCTCTCTTTTCACGGCGCCGTTTAGTCTCTCCTTCCTTGTGCTGTCCCCGCTTCCGATTCGCTCCTCTCCTGTTTCCGTCCTCCTTCCCTTTGTCTCTCGCTCTCTCGGTCTTTCTCTGGCTCTCTTGGACCCTCCTTCAACGAGAGAGCGGTGGTCCAGCAAGCACGCTCCGACAGCACTGCGCGTGTGTGAGCGTGTGTGTGTGTGTGTGAGAGAGAGAGAGAGAGAGAGAGAGGGAGGAGAGAGGGAGGGAGGGAGGGCTTGAGAGCAAGAGGGTGTATGTGTGAAAGAGAGGCGTACTCCTCACCTCACTTGGGCGCCTCAGGAGAGCGTATGCCTGTGCAGTGATGCTCGATGCCACAGCTAAGAAGGAACCCAAAAATTTTGCTCATGATAGATTCATGTGCTCTCTTGCTCTCTCTTGTTTTGTCTTCAGTGCAGAAACCGTCTGCCTCTCTTAAAGGCACAGACCGAGCTCGACACTGGGCGCCCGAGGCACATCTCCCACTCAGAGAGATGGTAATCATGGTGAGCCCAGGGACCCAGTCCTGTGGAGCTCAGAACCAGAGCTAGGGGGGGCCAGGAGGAGAGACGCAGCCAAGTAATGAGGGAGGAGGCTGGGGAGGCATGGCACGGCACCAGGGTCCCTGAACCAATACGTGTTGGAAGTGATGGACAGATGAAGAGTGCGGTGCTAATTAGCTCTTCGGGTGTGGAGATACTACGGGGTATGGTGTGACGGAACAAAAGAGGGAGGAGGAGGGAGAGGGAGAGGGAGAGGGAGAGGGAGAGGGAGAGGGAGAGGGAGAGGGAGAGGGAGAGGGAGAGGGAGAGGGAGAGGGAGAGGGAGAGGGAGAGGGAGAGGGAGAGGGAGAGGGAGAGGGAGAGGGAGAGGGAGGGGAGAGGGAGAGGGAGAGGGAGAGGGAGAGGGAGAGGAGAGGGAGAGGGAGAGGGAGAGGGAGAGGGAGAGGGAGAGGGAGAGGGAGAGGGAGAGGGAGAGGGAGAGGGAGAGGGAGAGGGAGAGGGAGAGGGAGAGGGAGAGGGAGAGGGAGGAGGGAGAGGGAGAGGGAGAGGGAGAGGGAGAGGGAGAGGGAGAGGGAGAGGGAGAGGGAGAGGGAGAGAGAGAGAGAGAGGAGAGAGAGAGGGAGAGAGAGAGGGAGAGAGAGAGAGAGAGAGGAGAGAGAGAGAGAGACATAGAGGGAGGGAAAGACAGATTAAAATGTCCCCTAGTGACAGGAACCTCATGATGGAGCTGTGGAAGGCTAAAGGCAAGGTTACAGCGGACAGGACAGGACAGGACAGGACACCGCTGCACCGGCCGTTGACAGAGGCACTACAGAAGGGTTGCCTTTAAATCAACGGTGACCCATGACTTCTTGGCCTTTATAGTGTTTTTAAACATTGGCATAAATCCTTGCTGTGTAAGAGGTTCTGCCAACAACCCTCTGAGTTTGTTCACTGCCAGCAGCGAGTGCAGAGGCCAACCGCAACCAAATCTATGGTGTAGAATCATTCTCAGCATAAATAACAGTATTGAATGTGACAGCACAAGGGATAGTAGCTGAGAGCAGGCTAACATCCCGCACGCTACAACAGCGTCGAGCAGAAACCAAGGACCCGGCATCATCGCCAGGGACGATGATCCGAAGATCACAGCCGAGCGAAAGAGCCTGTGACGGGTGAGAGATAGGAGCGCATGCCTGAAGATGGAGAGATGGGGGAAGGAAAAGAAGAAAGGTCTTAATGAACAGTGATGAATAATACATCCCCATCCAAGCTGTCCACTCCTTTCAGAAGCCACGGTGCCGGCCGGCGTGTGGTCCAGCTGGTTTACAAGCGGTGACACATTCCAGCCTGCTGTTGCCGAGATACAGGAGGTCCGTTGAGGACAGGAACCCCACAGTGCCTGACTCACACCATCCAGCCTCAACGGCTGGAAAGAGGTGCAGATTGGCACATAAACATGTTCCTGCATTCAATATATTGATTGATGAGGATGGGGGTGGTAGTGGTGATGGTGTGTTGGTTTTGTGATGGTGATGATGGTGGTGATGGTGTGCTGGGTTTGTGATGGTGATGATGGTGGTGATGGTGTGTTGGGTTTGTGGTGGTGATGATGGTGGTGATGGTGTGCTGGGTTTGTGGTGGTGATGATGGTGGTGATGGTGTGCTGGGTTTGTGGTGGTGATGATGGTGGTGATGGTGTGCTGGGTTTGTGGTGGTGATGATGGTGGTGATGGTGTGCTGGGTTTGTGATGCTGATGATGGAGATTCAAGAGACAGATACACTACTGCATCAAAGGAGGGTCCTTTTAGTCCAATGAAAAGGATTAGTGAGTCTTTCTGGAGCAGCAGGACAGAAAAGCATTAGCAACGCAAATCCGCTTCAACTGTCATTTACTGCAACTTGGGCAGTGAGGCCAGTGTAATATGGTTTTGTGGTCTGCAGTAACAGGAAGTCTTTTGGGGCTGTTAAATAGCAACCAGACAGACCTTATCATATTAAATTATGTGTAGAGGATCGAAAGTCATGGGCCATAGGCTGGTGAATTACCCGATTAACCTCATCTTGAACTTTTCCTCGTCTTTTACTGGAAGTCAGGCATTTTCTGCGTCCTCTGATCCCTCGTGTTCCTTTAAGAGAATAATTTCATGTCTCGCTGTGTATACGTTTTTATATGTGAATAAAGTTATCAAACAAAATTATTGAATTGACGTCAAATATTCAATAGCAAGATACAGTATGTGACTTTATTCTCACTGATTTTACTGACATTTATTGACAATCTGTTCCTCTTTACTTTGTCAGTGCAGGTCCTATTTTCTGTGAGCGCTCCCCTCTGCATACAAATGCCACGCTAAGCCAATGTTTGAGAATAATGGCGGCAATCTAAATGTCATCATTGCTTTGGAGCTATTCCACAAATGTTCCAATTATATTTGGTGGATTTTAGCACAGGGAAATAAGCTTTGGAACTTTAATTCACCAGAACCCGAAGGGTAGCACATTCTGATCTGTTCCTTCAGTTGCAGAATGTAGCAGCATGTCTGTTCAGTGTGTCTCTGTTCAGGTGTTCTCCACAGGGGTTGGTCTAACACGTATGGATGATTTAGTCTGGTAAGTCAGGTGAGATGAGTTGTAGGCTTGTATCCTTTGGAGTGTACTCAAAAGACCAAACTCTCTCTCTCTCTCTCTCTCTGACCCAACAGCGGACTCGAGTGGCTGTCCTGTGTACCCCCTCTCAGTCTCTTTGTCTGACAGACACATCATTTGAAGGGTAACTGAGCAACTACTTTACAGTTTCTAAGACAGACTTTGATTAACAGATTTGATTCGTTGATTCACCTCCACGAAAATACTTACGTACTATCATACATACTATTCTGAAAGGTTAACATAATGTATGGTGTCTTCGCAGAAATGAGTTCATTGGTGTCGATCTTCATCTTCGAATAACCCTCACTGGGATATAGTTTGAGGCAGACCTTGCCAGTCCTCATGGCTGAATAGAAGTTGGGATTGGCTTGTCCTTCAGCGTGTTCTTCAGTGTATTTTCCCCTTTCGCCTTCCCTCTTCATCACCCCTAGCCCATTTCTCCTCTTCATCACCCCTAGCCCCCTCTTCCCTTCTCCTCATCCAGAGAGGGCAAGCTTACCGACCCAGAAAGCAGCACACACTGTGGCACAACAGATTCGCCCTCGCTCTAGTGGCGGCCGGTCTTCTGCGATCGTTAGAAAGGGGGCTCTGGAGGCTGGGGGGCGGGAAGGGCGAGAGTCAATGACAGTACGCCTGGATGCACAGGGAGAGGGCAAGTTTGTGGGTGGGGCCGAGCGCTGAGAAAGAGGGGGACGAGAAAGTGCGTGAGAAGGCAAAAGGCAACTGTTCCAAAGCATCGATCACACCTCAGGCCTTCTCACGACACATACTCGCACATCCTTTCTCTCACACACGCACACACACACTCACGTACACGCTTACCTTTCGCTCACCGTAACCTTTACTGCTTCTCACAGCCAATAACACAAACCCAGTGCATCGTGTGGAGTGGACTGCAGCATGGGGCTCCTTAGGGAGCAGGGCTGCCGTTCAGGTATCGGAGCGAGGCTAAAATGATGGATGTCACTCCAGTACAGACATGCCACGGCTGCAATGCACAGTGAACCAAGTCTGGTCCAATTATATGAGTGACATTTATCATCTTACCCTCTCATACGTGCCAGCATCCAACAGTCTTATAGACTATCCATGCCCCATTGCTTACTCTTAAAGCAAATGTAATGGAGGCATGGAGCAAGCACTGTCCAACGAAGTGAGACGATGATGATCCACATGATGGAGCTCCTTGATTTGCATTCCGCCCATTATTACCCTCGGTACAGTCTTGTTAGCTCCTCCTCCCGCCAAGTCAGCATTTCCAGCTCATCAATATTTTCACGCGCAGACCTCACCTAAGACATCACCATGGAGACAACCTCCTCTTATATTTACCTCTCCTACAGCTGTGGCACGACCAGGCTGTGGATTTAACTCCTTGATCAAATCAAAGGGTGCTCCTTCACATGCTGAGAGCGCCGCCAATCAACCGGGCAAATCCTGCGTTTCCATGGCGATGTGGCCCTTTTGAAGATGAGTAGTGTTTATGGATGGTGGTGGAGCCTGGGGGAGGGCTGAGAGTAGATGGGGGTAGTGAGTGTCCGTGAGTGAACTGGCCTGTGGCTGGCCAGTGTTCAGCTATGCATGCTGATGTATGTGTGCACGGGGGTATGGTACATAACACACATACGGCTGGGTGCACGCCCACACACGTGCCAAGCAAGAAGGGGATGATAGTTCATGTGGGATCCATACAGAACATCCCCCCCCCACACACACACACACACACAGACCTCTCCACCCCCTCCCACCAAACACACACCCCTCCACCTCCAGATCAGCCTGTATGGTTCTTCTGGAATGCAGACCAACAGGCTGGACTAGAGGCCAGAGACTGCCCCCCTACTCCGGGGGTTCCGCAGGCTGATAGAAAGCTGCGACAGAGGGGGAGAAGCTGTTTCTGGATGCTGAAGGCAGTGGGAGGGGGGTCCGGGGGGGCGGGTTAATGTGGCGTTTAAGTGGGGGTGCGATGTCACTGCTCAGGATGATATAGGAACATTCCTCATAAACCACCTAGTAAAGGTCATGTGGTTCCAAGGAGAAAGGGTGTGTTACTGCATTGAGATGTTTATTTGAAAACAAGGGTAAGTTAAAACAGATATTTATCACATAATTTATTCATATTTTACATGGTCCTGACAGTCTTCAGTATCAGATAAGAGTACAAAGGCTTAAGCACTGAAATTACAAAAAAGCTACAGCTGTTTGTAGTCACGTATCTAAGCGAGAGCCCAACCTTATCAGCCAGTAACACCGCTAACAGAAGTGACACTGTACGCGTGTTAAGCAGCGCTCAAATGAAAGATAATATTATCACCAAAAAAGACGCTGCCAAATTGCCTCCTAAATATCATTATCAAATATGCGCGGACCATACGCGCGCGCACATACACACAGGCACGTGGATTTGTCCATGTCTTGTCGGTTTCCATATCCCCCATGTCTATCTAAACGCTCTCTATAAATAAGTAAGGTGCTGTTTCCAAGGTAACATAACCGTGGAGAATAGGCCACCTGGAATCCAGCTGGAAGATGGAGGTCGTGGAGGGTAACCATCATGGAGCAGTGGTCTGACACAGCATGCGGCTCCACTTGATTCAAACAACACTCCCTCATCGCCACCATCGCAATCTAGAACCCTCGCGAGGACCTTATCCTTCATCCATAACGCACTTTAGATACAAGATCGTTTACAAAGTTCTATACAATGGGCTATACAATTTTGGTGAAACAGTCTCTCTCTCTCTCTATCTCTCTCAGCGGAGCTATCACCTGTCAGCGCCAATATTGGCGCAATTAAATAACGGCAATGGTGACATGCTGCAATAAGATACTGTGTAGGAGCTGGTTTGACGCAATAATACTGACAAAGTAAGTATGTGGTTGAGAATGTTGTCAAATGTACGTGTTTTGTTTTTATGGTCAACCGTGTGTGCATAGGCCTATGTAGGCCTACATCAACAATATTAGTGTCCAGGATGCTGAGTCCTCAAGGAAGTGTGTTTTAATTCAAGCCACAAGATACTTGGGCTCCATCCAGTGGTGAGAGCAGGGGCACAAACTTCAGGAACAATATCAAGGTGGAGGAGCCATGAAGGAGGCCCATTATAATACACAGAGGCTGTAAACATTGTAGGCTTGCAAATTACAGCGGGAGCGGTGATAACAAGCTCGAGGAGACTGAGCTTGAGGTGTGAAGAAAAGTGCAGTGTTACATTCTGCCCTGCGGGAGGTGCTGTCACGAAGTGAGACATCTAGCACACACACACACACACACACACACTAACACAACACAAACTAACACAACCCACACCCAACAACACACCCTGCTTTGGTGCTTCACCACCATCCTCAATTCAAATGTCTAATTTAAATAATACATTTTTATGGGGCCAAAAATGTTGATCTCATCAACAGAGAGAATAAAATAGACAACAAGCTATCAGACTGTATATCCAAATCAAGAACTGAGACATCTTATCTAACGTATCTTCAAAAATCACACTGTAAATCACAATTTACACTGCAAGCACTTTTCTGTCCTTAGAGGGTTTGTATGGCAGCTAATGGGAGTGTGATACCCTTGCTTTCTCAAGACCCCCAACCAGACACAGCACTGAGAAGATAATTATTATCTTTGAGCACTAATACCCGAACGAACATCAAAGAGACTAATTAAATCATAACGATTAGACCATCAACGCTCGTTATCTTACGGAGTCCCTGATGGCACACCACAAGCAATCACGGAAATTTGGGTGGAGGAGGAGTAGAAGGTGGACTAGGAGGAGAAAGGGAGGACTAATCGACGTTCCCATGTACAGCGCTGTTCAGCACAGTGCACAGCGCTACTTGCATGGTGATCCCTACGAAGGCTTCTGAATGCTGTCAGCCTACATACACAGCAGCTGTTCCAGATGGCGTTCACCTGCACAACGCTGCTGACGTGATGTCACCTGATGTAGGTCTGCTCTTCACGACCCCCCCTTCTTCAGACACAGGCTCCCTTCAGGACTAAGCATACCATCACTTGTCTGTAATCACCATTCACACCTGATGAACTCCCGGGATAAGAGAACAACAGCCCCTTGAAAACCCTGGAACAGAAACGAGACGCGTGACAGGTGTGCATGTTTCCAGAGGGGACGGCTGTGAGCTGCCTCAGGGATGAGGGCCCGCTGGTGTGTCACATGCAAAGGCTCCTGTCTGTCACACTGACCCCAATATGTCACCTGTCAATTACTCAACCGGGAACAGGGCCGGGATGAGAGCGAGGAAAGGAAAAAAAAGAGCTCAATTCTGATTGGTTCCATGTTTCATATTATTGCCATGTTATTGTCAGTGACTCTCGCTTGAGGCGTTTATTATATTTACACGACTGGGGGTTGAGGTGCATTCCTTACCAAGACCCCTTTCAAGGAATCTCATATCCTCCCTTTGATGAGACGGTTCTAAAAATGCACGAGTACAATGTCTTGTACTGTTTGTAACGTTGCTTCCAAATGGTCTTGATATGACTGACATTGTATGACAGCAATCAATGTAGCCACTGCATTGACAATGACCATATTTGTAATTTAGTATCAACATACAATACTGCACCGTGAGTCAGAACAGAGCGACAGACAATCTAGGGGCATGGCC
The DNA here is from genome assembly GCA_903064625.1 of Mallotus villosus. Lineage (NCBI taxonomy): Eukaryota > Metazoa > Chordata > Actinopteri > Osmeriformes > Salangidae > Mallotus > Mallotus villosus. The sequence continues at coordinate 778,903 of CAEFZP010000199.1, read as the reverse complement.
CCACATGGATGATCCACCACAGTCTATCTTAAGGAACGCCAGTCCCCAGGCTCTCCTCTGTCACAAATTGGTCACTTACACGCTTATTGTTCCGCTTCCATGCTCATCTTGATCCATTGCATTGAGAAAACCCTGTGTACAAATCTATGTAAACATGTTGCTTATAACATACTGATTTCTGACATTCAGAAGGTACACTGGTTCCTCTCAGGGATAGGTTTGGGATATTGAATAGTAATGAAAGACTGGCCTAAGAGACTTGGCGGGATCATCGCTTGATCTAAGCAAATGGAAGAATGATATTGCTATAGATCACTTTGTTATTGCACATTTCAAACAATGACAACAGTGTACTGCAGGGGCAGGTCGACTATCATGTCAGTCAGGGACAGCCTGCATCAAATTATTTTAGGTCAACGAGAGCTAAAGTGGGAATATAGTACAGTATTTAATACCTTCAAGGAAGGATGGGTGTTTAGTGTTTGATTGATTGATGTTTGGGAAAATGTCCTGTTTCATAGGAAATGTCACAGTGTCACTTTGTGGCCTACAACAGTATTACATTTCTCATGTCATCCAATCTAGGCTTCACACCTGACGAGTCCTGTCGATGCTCACCTGGTAATAGCTAACCTTCTACTGTTAAAGGATTGAGGATGAGAGTAGGGAGAGAGATCAGACCTGTATCAGACCTGTTGTTTGTAATAGAGATATCTTTATTATAGTGCATTTCTCAGAAGTTACAAGATGGGTTAAAAAAAAGAAGCTACAAACAAAGATAAATCATAAGAAAAACAAAAGGAAAACATATGCACACACCTTCTTGTGTCATTTGTACAGAATTGATCAAAAAAATTAAAGCTTCACATCTGAACAAGGATAGCTAAATTGTACTGTCAAGTTAAAACACAGTTCCATACAGAAGTTCATATACACTTTAATTACTTGCCATATACCATGAATGATGCTCACCATTCAACTCAATGGTTTTTAGCACTAACTACAGGATCTTGACAGACAAAAAAAAGGCCAAACGTAGTAGTACTAGTTCACAAAACTTGCTGAGACTGAGCGTTCAATAAACAATATAACATCTAACTGTCCAGTTGTACAGAGATATCAGGGAGAAGCCTAGTCCATCCCTTCCGAGGTCAGTGTGAAATTGCAACCTTTTTAAAGGCTTTCTTCAATAAGCAAGGGGGTGTTAAAGTGGATCTATGGTATCTCGCCAACATTCGCAGAAGCCTTTGGAATATATGGATGCGCAGAAAACCATTCTGTTAGTTACAGTATAATCTATCAAACAACGTGGAGCGTAGTCCACCTTGTGACCGCTGGTGGCGTTAATACAGCACGGATGACAGGGGAGGGAGTATATTGCTGATGGGTGCGGCTTGCTGTGGGAACTTGATGGACAAACTCGGCATGTCATTATATAGCACTGTATTGCGCAAGCCGGTCAGGTTTCACATGAGGAAGATGTTTACAAACCTGCGGGTAACGACAGGAATAGCTCCCCTGATTATGTACACAGAAGAAAACAATGATCAAGCCCAGCGTTTGTAACATGGTTACTCCAGTTAGGGTTGTGGGCTGAGGAGGAGCAGAACGATAACACGGTACAGGGAGTAGACGAGCATGACTGTCCAGTGAGGCATGTGGAGAATGCCCCTACAGCACAGCCGGGCTCTGCAAAGCCAACACCTGGAAAAGCCAACCGAAAACACAACCAGCCCTTAATGAGGCAACCCATATGATGCCTGTTTGACTGCAAGACTGCAGGCCTGGCTCGTCTGCGCATGCTTAACAAAGAAACCAGGTACTTTGTACAAAAAGAAAATCCAAAAGGTCCTAGAAACTATAATGAAAATAGACGAGGGAAACAACTACCGAGTCGAAAGCTAGAGTGGGAGCAACTCTCGAAAGGCCTCGCGTTCCATTGGACAGGAATGCAGCTGAAATCATAACCCCTCCCCCCACCCCACTTCCACCCTCTACACACAAACTCTTACTACACCAAACCACACCCTCCCATGCAGAACACATATACACACACAGACACCAAACTTATTGCATCAATGAGTTCTCAAGACTCGATGACAAGGTTAAGTTGGGATCTACAAGAACACTGGTTTTGACTTAGCTACCCTTTCTAACATTAGACAGAACATACGCAGGCTGGATGACGATCAGGTTTAACTTTAAATAGGTTTTTACAACTGAATTAGTTTCACCCACAGTGCACCCAGCCACCCACAGCTTTATCAAGCGCCAAAGCCATTAGAAACAAACAAGTTGCCACAATAATAACAACTGAAGATGCAGAGTTGTTTGCCTCAATCATGTCTTCAGCTTTAATTAGGGTTTGGGGGGAGGGCAAGACATAAGATGTGTTCACTGGCATTACAAAATATATGATTTTCCAAAGAATGCAAAGAAGGATCTAGGATGGAAAAGGTCTTTTTATTGTCTTTTTTCCAACCTGATACAGGTTACATTGAGTTATTATTCTTGCGTGTTATGGGGTCTCAATTCAACAGGTGTTTCAACAAGGGGTTTGAACAGATCTTAACAGTGGTGGATGTCAATCAGGTCATTTAGTATTTCTATAAACTTTATTCATTTCAGATTACACATTAGACTCATCCTGGGTCTTTCTTTGCCTTTCGAAAACCAAATGATGTTGGGATGCCCTGGGGGTGAGGCGGGAGGGGAGGGAGGGAGGGGGAGAGGCCCAGGGGGGTTAGCCATGCAGCCGTTTCCACAGGTGTGAGAGGAACCCTGTTAAAAGGCACAGCAGGGATGCTCCCACTCCCAGCTCACATGCATGCACCCACCCACCCTCACACACATGCATACAAACACCCACACACACACACTCGGGATCCACTCTTGCACGCTCGCGCACACACACACACACACACACATCAGGATAGCACTGGTCAAAGTCCCAATGGGTCAGAGGATGACGTGAGAGAGAAAAGGGGAGCTGGTGGGAGCGGGGTTGGACTGGGACCAGCACTGTCGCTCATCACACTGCACGGATGCAGACAAAGATCTAGACGGCAGACAGACAGACAAGACGGTGGAATGATGCATCATTTTGCGTTCTTCAGCTGGTTGGAGAGCCAGTCCAGGCCCTCGTACAGGCCGTCCCCACTGGTGGCGCAGGTGGCCTGGATGTACCAGTTGCGTTGGCGCAGGGAGTGCAGGCCCAGCTTGTCTGTGATCTCCGCCGCATTCATGGCATTGGGCAAGTCCTGGTAGAGGAGACAGGCAGACAAAGCTCTTCGATTAGACGGCATCGGTTTGACGGGAAACGGGGGGGAGACAACCGATTACATGCACTTGGGCGTCCGCGAGACAGACGACTAGTGCGGCTGGACCTCAGCGGGCCCAGGTGTCGACTCACCTGCTTGTTAGCGAACACCAGCAGCACAGCGTCCCTCAGCTCATCCTCAGCCAGCATCCTCGCCAGCTCCTCCCTCGCCTCGTTCACCCTCTCTCTGTCGTTACTGTCCACCACGAAGATCAGGCCTGGCGAGGCACAGCAGGAGGTGTGAGGGGGTGTGGGGGGGTGGAAGCAGAACATTGGGGAGATCAGGCCAGGGCCCAGAGTGTGGCGGGGTGAAGGGAGACGGTGGGGAGCGACGGTCTGAGCTCACCTTGTGTGTTCTGGAAGTAGTGCCTCCACAGTGGCCTGATCTTGTCCTGACCGCCCACATCCCACACTGTGAAGCTGATGTTCTTGTATTCTACCGTCTCTACGTTAAAACCTGAGGAGGGAACGAGAGAGGCAGGAGAGCGGGGTGGGCAGGAGAGCGGGGTGAGAAGGATTGTGCACAGCGAATAAGGCCATTTGTCATAACGTCAATGCACCAACGTTCCAAGTTCAATGTCGTTACTTTGCTCAATTCAATGGTCTTTCTCTCGGGCAGTACATAGCCTCTTGTAACATAACGGTGGGTTTCAGGAGGCTTTAGGAGGCTGGTTTAGGCCTGGCAGCAGGGCGACAGGAAGCTGTCTGCATGAGATCCGCAGCTGACACAGGCTCTAGAAGCAGACCTGCGCCTCCTGAAGGTGTGTCGTCTCTCTGACCGTGAGCCGACTGCTCCTGCTTGAGCGGGGGCCCCATGTTCATTACTTCATGGCCTGAGGGCAGCTTAGGGCAGCGTATATGGGCATGTGGGCAGTGAATACATGCAGGGAGGATGAGGAGGAGGACGTGGCCGAGTTTACAAAGTTAATTTCGACCCCCGCACATGAGACAGAGACCAACAGAACACAGACAGGAGCCTAGACAGCATGAAATCTGAACGGGTCCATGGATAGAGGATGTGTTCCTGGGGCCATGGGGGTGGGTGCCTGGGTGGGGAGGTTAAACTCACCGATGGTGGGGATTGTGGTAACGATCTCTCCCAGTTTGAGCTTGTAAAGGATGGTGGTCTTTCCGGCAGCGTCCAGACCCACCATCAGAATCCTCATCTCTTTCTTCCCAAAGAGATTTTTAAACAGATTTGCAAACATGTTCCCCATTTTGACTAATCTGGAACAAGAGACATCAAAAGAGGGATTGAGAGGTAGACAAGCATTTAAAACAAGCTTTCACAGTATCACATAAAAGCTTGAATATAACCAGTTTTGCTACATTCCATCTTTGCTCTGTGAGACAGCTAATGTATCATTGATGGTAGGAATGCCACACTGCGTCCCCGTGTGAGGTAGGAATATCAGTGTAATACTGAGGGAGTAGAAAACTGCTGAGAAAAGCATTCAACCCCGTCTGTGTTGATTTAGTTTCTTAACAATGGGCACTCTTGCGGCGCCTCTGGGTCTCACACACACACACAAACACACACACGATAAAGCAACAGGTTAAGCCTGATTCGTATTCTACACAATCAGGCATGTGCATATATCAAATCAGCACGCATGTGTGTCGAATTTAAACAGAACCGGCTGCAAAGTTCTATGACACATGTACACAGTTCAGAGCTGCCACTAAGCCAACACATCCATATTCACACAAAGTATACCATTTGTAGTACACTTATCCATATACATTAGTGATAACTAGCTGCTCTCCAGCACAGGTTATGTCAAGGTACTGGCCTGCCCTGTAAATGTGTACTTTATGAAACAGACCTTAGAGCATTTCTATAGAGCTGCAGTGTACTCAGGGCCAGGGGCAGAGTGGGTCATGTGACAGTGGGAACCTGACAGACACCCGCAGACCGGTTTTCCCACCACTCTTCCCCGTCTAGCAAATTGCACAAGAGGAAATATTAGGCTCGCCCAAGATAGAACCCGGCTGGTTGAGTGACATCATATAGAAAACATTAGCGTGTAACTTAGATATAGGAGTATTAAAGTAAACTTTCACACAACCTTGTGTGCTTGAGAGCTCATGCTATGACTACTATGCTTTGATGATCTATTAAGTTATTACGATGGTTGTCATCGTTCATCTTTTCTACAATAACACACCAGTACGATCCCTCATGAGAGTATGAATGATCCGTAGCAAAACATCTGAAAGCTAAAAACACAGCTAATCCAGAATAAATCTAATCTGTCAATTAGAACGCCCATGATAGAAACGCTCATCGACTTGTTAATAACCAACGAGGAAGACGTGCCGAGTTTAGTGAGACCCCAGGTGACGCTTCAATGCCTGGGGTAAAACAAAGAGAGCCTGTCATTGCCATGGAGCTCAAGGGGAAGCACACAATGAAGCAAGTGACGTGGAAAATATAGACCAGTGCCCAGAGGAAAGAGGAACCAGTTCGAGAGACTGAATATGGGACAGGTAACAGCACACCTGTAAGCAGAGACATACCGCTGAATTATCCAGTGAATTAAACTATGATGTCAGTGAGTCAAACACCAATGAAAACTTCTCCACTCGAGACTTTAGCGCAGACAGAAATGAAAGCCTCGGCCCTGCACTCTAAGGGACACAGTTATTCCGGCCTTCTAGATTCCAAGTTGTGACACATGTTGGTATGTTCAAAAAGGAATAGCGCAAGAGCAGCAGAACAAAACCAACCACAAGCTGCATTGGAAGAAATGTACAATCCCTTTTAAACGGTGACTGTTTGACAAACAAAAGATGGGAGAGGCTCTTATTTGATACCTGACGTCACTAGTAGCAGCGACGCCTATAACATCTGATCAGAAAGACAAACAACCAAGCTTTTTGGGAAAATATATATGAAAGTGTGACATGGATGACAATCCCAGGGTCTCTAGGCCTTGGTTTCTTAAACGTAGGACTGTCCATGCTGTTCCTCCAGCAGAATAAAAAAAAGTAGGTTACAGAAAGGAATGCTTGTTCCTCTAAGGAAACCGGTAATAGGAGGAGAGCAGTGGGAGGTCATAGTCATCAGACTGCTTGCTAAGTTGTGTAATATCCAACATACGCCATATGTTAGCTATGAGCTGTTGGACAAGTGTTGATGTTTACTAGGTGGGCGACACTTTCAAAGAGATTCTAGTTACCGAGGGAGAACTTCGTAAAAAATTCAGCATAGCCACTGTGGATTAATAATTGATGGACACAGGACAAGGGGGTGTGACATATCCATGTCTGTAGATCTTCACATGAGATGCATAACCTCAAAGTTCCCAAATGTATCAAAATACATATTTCCCTTATCTATTTAAGTCTAAGGAGTGAATGTATTACTTATTATGCTATGTTGCATCTGTGAACGACGTAGGCTATATTAAATACGGTGCGCATTGAAGCGTATCTGGTTGTACTTGTGAACATCGTTGGAAAGCAATGCATGACGTTAGTGCCACTCATAACTTTGACCAACCGGGAGAGTACACTCGAAGATTTCTAATGTCAGTTTGAATAGTAACTTGATTAGCTAACTATCTGAAGCATTAAAATATACAGCTAGCTCTTAAGCCATCCAGCGACATCGATGCTTATGGTTCAATGCTGTTGGTCGCAGGATTTGGGATAATATGTTAGACTAGCTACTACAACTACCAAACGTTTATATAGCTAGCTTACGTAAAATGGACTTGGTAGTAATGGTCAGCAAATTCAGACATTGACTAGTGCTAGCTAACAATGTTAGCTAGGTACTGTAGCCAGCGATTGTGTTATACGTACCGTACTACTATGCTAGGACTAGCTGCTATGTTAGCTGATATGAAATATCAACACGGAAAGGTAATCAACAACCAAACGGTTGCTACACCGCGACATACTGTTTATTATTATTATCCCTACAGAGTTTTACACAAGACATTTAAATAAATATGACAGATCATGACATAGCTCGATTGCCTAGCTATAGTAGTCAAGCTGACATTATCTCGCTAGCGAAGCAGCTAGCTACTGCTAACTATTTTATAATCTACGGCTAGCTAGCTAACGTTACCTAGCCTGGTGATCCTGACTGGACAGATAAATCGTTGTAATTGCTTGCGGTCAAGTCATTTGCGAAGGACACAACGTACGCAGTTCCCATGAATAAAGAATAATACTATAGAAAATATAAGAAATGCGTTTGAAATGTACCTTTACGTGGCGGTTTCTCGATCTTTCCTTTAGGCTCCTGTTCACCACTAACAATAAAATGGCGTCTTTAACAAGTGTCAAGAAAGCCGCGTCATGGACCTTGCGCATAGTAGGATCTTGACCAATCATTTAGTTACATCAGTCACGTAAGACCGCCTTAAATACTATAACCCAATCGTTATAATATATGTACAGTTTAGGGCGGTACATTGTCACAACGTATCATTCAATTTGCTATACAAAATTAAAGACTGGGCCTACAAATCAACAATACTGATCAGGTTCAAGTAACACGATGTAACTATCCAATCAAAGACAGTTTCACCTGTATAATGTTGTAAGTATGGCAAACCCAAACAAAGTAAACTGCGTTAAAAACCTGATTTTATAAGTCTACTTACATTTTTGTGTCTGCTTTGGGATGGATGCGAAATACTGTAGTCTACTGTTGGCCTAATCAACCATGTGACTGTGTATCAATCCACTAGATGGGGCTCCATGTCTATGTACCATTTATTTATGTTTCTGCGGTTTGTATTCCTCCTCCTTCTTCAATGATAGGGGTAGCCTATAGATGTCATCTTAAGAAAATGAATTCACAAGCAACATGATACGTTTAAATCAACCTTTATTTAACATGAACATTAAATTACTGATTTATAGAACAAACTACATAAAAATATTAATTATATATAAAAATTATATAATTTCACAATAGCCTACCTATTTTCAAAATACTTGTTAGCTCCGGAGAAATGCATAGGCCTACATCTTTTATCTAAGGCTATACATGTAAACACGTCTAAACCTTGTTCTTCACTAGTCAACGCACCACCTGTCATTTCCATCCTATTTGGGTGGTGTTTCCGTGGGGTGGAGCAACGGGTGAGTCCAATGAGCGTGAAGCGAAATGATGGGCTCCCAAGTGGCCTTGCCTCTCTTGGTAGCGCGCCTGCCGCAGTGGACTAAACCGAACGTTTGTGTGGGCCACTTAAGGAGGTGCGCCGACCAAACGGCACATACTTTCTCAGTGTAGAATCAGCGAGATGAAGAGCAGCAACGATCCTTCATCATGTGCTCCAGGCTCCCAAGGACCGCCTGCCTGCTGCGACTCGTTGCATTCTACATCCTCCTTTCGCATACTGCAGCTTATTTCGGGTCAGTGACAACTTTTAACGTAAACTATCGATACTTTAAACTATTAATCTTTCTGTTGCTGTTTTGAAAACCGCAGGATAGAGATAATAATTGATAACATTCATTACTGAAGTAGCCTAACGATGTTCTTGAGCCATGTGCGTAATTACGCACACAGTGTGTTGCCTAGTTTGTGTATGATAATACATTTAAATTAAGATCTCCAAAAATAATTTAGGCTGTTCATTTGAAGGTTTCTTATATAAAAAAGAATATAGAAGCACACAAGAACAAGCATGATGTCAATTAAATTATTTTAATGGCTAGGCAATCTTATTAACTATAACCATGCCAGGTAACTTGGACTAGTAGCTATATATTTACAGACACTTATTCCAATAGCCTAGTTTAAAATAATACATCGATTATGTTGCAAACAAAAGTTCTCACGGTCCCTGACCCAGTCAGTTTGACACAACAGATTTCTCACGTCATCTGGAGTTAGCCAAATTACCTGTGTGAAAAAGTCGCAATTTTTTATAGGAACTGTTTGACCGAAATTGTAGCCAATAGATTTGTAAATTGATTCGACTTGTATTTCTACAAACATTTATTTTTTAATTGTTATCAACTAATCGACATTGCGCAGATCGGTGGTTGTGCGTAATGGGTGTTGTAGCCTAAATTAAAGTTTTGGCTGTGGCATACCTTGGTGAGGTTCACCTTTACTTAAAAAACAAGGCATGCAGAATGTTTTAATGTGGAATGTTGTTCATGTCCAGTCTCTTCGTAAATTAACCAAACAATATTGAGTGTTGACCAAGAACATGAAACTAATTTAGCAACTGCCTTGATTTGTCTTTTTAAGGCTGACAGGCCGAGAGCCATTAGTCTTCTTACCAGCCCCGTTCTCAAACGAACCACCAACTGGAAAAGCTCACCTAAAACAATGCGAGCAGATGACCCTCACTCGACGACAGAAAAGACTCTGTCGCCGCGAACCGGGTCTAGCAGAGACATTGCGTGAATCAGTGCGCCTCAGCCTCTTGGAGTGCCGTTACCAATTCCGGAATGAGCGCTGGAACTGCAGCCTGGATGGACGTGGGAGCCTTCTGAAAAGAGGTGAGAGGATAACATTGAAATTAAAATAAAATGTAAGGCTAATGTAGAGACATGAATGAGCGACATATCCTAAAGTTCAAATATTTGTAATACTGACAATATTGTGGAAATGCACAATTTTAAATAGCCTAAACAATATATACTACAGGCTACATTAAAATAGTATTTCAGATAAAAATATTTAATAGAAAAACATTCTGCTACAAAATCAAATATTCAGGTTCAACCCACACAAGAAACGTGCAGTTTTTTAAACGCTGGAGTATTTGGAAATCAACATCAAGCATGAGGAGGAGCCGGGAACAGGTCAGCACGGATAATGACGGACTAGAGAGCCAAAAAACAAAAAAGTGCGGCAGAACACGCTTGGGCTCGATGGCTATTTTTAACTCGGAAAAGCGCCCCGTTCCCAGAGGAAAAGGGCGGCATGATTACTCACTTTCATCTGGGAAAAATCCTACCCAGTCAAAATAATAATTAATTGTATCAAAATATACCGCTAGGGATACATTTTGCCCAACAAAATAACAGTTCGTAACCTACAGCTTCAGGCCTTGAAAGGAATTATGACAATACTAAAAGTAGGGACTAAACGTATATACACATCAAGGAAAACAAACTAAAGCAATAGGTTCAACAAAACTACAGTTTAGTTGTAGTTGTCTAAATACTTTGCAGAATAGGATATTACACAATTAAACAAGTATGGTAAAAAAAAAGTACTATCACTTAATATTTGATCGTCATTTGTATCAAGGTAATTTTGTTTCTGAATGCTTTTTCAATAACAAATATTAATGGACTTTTTTCTGGATTTAACTTTAATCTAATATATCCTCTTTAGGCTTCAAAGAGACAGCCTTTCTTCTGGCAGTATCCTCAGCTGCATTGTCCCATGCATTGGCCAAAGCATGCAGTTCAGGCCGCATGGAAAGGTGCACATGCGATGACTCCCCTGGCATTCAGCATCGCGAGGCATGGCAGTGGGGGGTCTGTGGAGACAACCTGAAATACAGCACCAAATTTCTCAAGAAGTTCCTGGGCCAGAAGAGGGTCAGCAAAGACCTGAGGGCACAGATCGACGCCCACAACATCAACGTTGGAACTCGGGTGAGTGAGTGAGTGAGTGTTGACAGTGTGGATAGAACCGAAGCTACAAGGGATCTGACTACTTCAGGCTTTTTAGGTGGACAGTTCGAACATTCTAAAAGTTCTAAAAATCTAAATACATTTCCATTTTTATATCATGCCATTGCCACACAAGGAATCTCCTTATTTCAATGATTGTGGAACCTCCGTATTGCATATCCAGTGTCTGCCAGCTCATCTCCCCTTGTCTTGATGGGTAAGGAGGGCTGCTGGGCGAGGCAGGGGATCTAGGAGACAGACGGCTGGTGGCTGGCGGCTCGGTGGAGCCAGGTGTTTTCAGGCATGATAAAGCTTGCTGTGCGGGCCCATCGCAAATGAAAGGTTTCCCGTCGGAGACAACGATTATAAATGTGGTCTCTTAATATACGAGCAAGCATTTTTTTTTCAGTATGGTGCTGCACCGTGCTGTTCATAAATCCACATGATGTTCCTAACCACCATGTATGTAGCTTAGAATCAGCCAGCCCCTGGGGCTCTTCCCATTTATCTTCCACCTCAGGTAGGCTAGACCCCTTTCAGAGAGAAAAACAACAGGAGGAACTGAAGCAGTCAGTCTTATCTGATCTTCATGGAGTTGAGCGTCTTCCTCATCCTACACCTAAACAACTCAGTAGCGACTAGTCAAGTCATTGTTCAATTTAGGAGGTGTTTGGACACTCTCTCTCACCCCTCTTCCTATCATTCAGTAATGATCTCTGCCGGCCCTGAGGGTCTCATACCTGAGGTGGGTGGAACTGTGCAGAACTCTTCAACCCCAACTCTTCTAGCCCTTGGGTCCCCCCCCACACACACACACACACAGGCTATGTTGAACGCCATGTCACATGTCCTGTCTCTGCTCATCATTTATTCCCAGACCCTCGTTGGCTGAATCGTTGTAATCCCGAGTGACCTCTTGACCAAAGGCAGGGGCATCGTCAACTTGCTAACCCAACTTTACCTTCTCTGTCTCTCTCATCACATTTTTCCCCGCAAGCAGACCGACAGACACGCACAAAGAACAGGGTGGAGAGATTCCGCTGTCTGTGTTGCATGTGTGCCCCATATGCCCCGGGCAGAGCAGAGAGACAGGCGAGAAGCAGACAGAAGCAGACAGAAAGAGCTAGTTTCGACACATTGAAAAAATGTGAATCCGCAGGGCGCTGTCCAAGTGAGCGATGTCAGGTGAATGAGATACTGCTGAACAGATCCCCCTCAATCCATCATCTGAACCCTTTGGAACCGAGATGGGCTAAAGGCTGACTACTACCGAAACCATCCGCCCCAAACCTCCTCTCCTCCCTCGACCCACCAGCCTCCTCCCTCCCCGGAGGAAACTGGCTCGATGGGCAGCCAAGATAAGAAGGTCACGAATCAGACTCGAGGAACTGACATCTCTAACTCTTCCCCTCCCCCACCCCCCCCCCTTTCTCAGGCAGTGAAAAGCGGACTGAAGACGACGTGTAAGTGTCATGGTGTGTCTGGATCCTGCGCCGTGAGGACTTGCTGGAAGCAGCTGTCGCCATTCCACGACACCGGACGGCTGCTCAAGTTCCGTTACGACACGGCCGTCCGGGTTCTGAGTGTCACCAACGCCGCCACCGGGGCGACGGAGCTGGCCAGTCCGAGGCGCCACGGGCAGAACCTCCGCTCGACGGACCTGGTCTTCCTGGAGGACTCCCCCAGCTTCTGCAGGGCCTCGCGATACTCCCTGGGCACGGCCGGACGCTCCTGTGCCAAGGACACCAGCTGCCAGAGCCTGTGCTGTGGGAGAGGCTACAACACAGCCATGCGCCTCACCACCCTCTCATGCCACTGCCAGGTGCGCTGGTGCTGCCACGTGGAGTGTCAAACCTGCGTACGGGAGGAGGAAGTCTACACCTGTAAAAAACACTGATAAAGGGGAAAGAAGAGATATGGGAGAGGAATAAGATGGTGGGGACGTGAACAAAGGAGCTATGTGAAGCATAGTCAAGGCTGGAAGTAAGGGAAGGAACACTTGAAGTAAGAGAATGAGAAAGAAAGTGATTGAAAGTTTGCTGGGGTTTTGTTCCACTGAAAACTGTCTGATGACACTCCAAATTGCTGAACTGCTCAACCATTCGTAGACACTGATTTGAGGGATTTGACATGTACGCACGCCTTCCCAAGATGAAGTAAATATTATTCTGAGAAGGGGCACGTACTCTGAACAAGGTCATGCTGTTGTTCGTTATTGGCCAATCGTTTGAATCAAGCATAGCTTTGCTGAGACATTACTCAGGAGCGGGGGGGATGGTTGTGTTGCTGGAAACTGGGGTGGGTGGGTGGGGGCTGTGGGGGTACTAGGTACCGGGCTGGAAGTCTTATTTGGCCTCTCCAAATGTGGAAATGTGGGGTGGCTCTGACAGTAGCTTTGGGTCGGCTTTGTGCTTAAGGGCTTTATAAAAATGTAGAGCATCAGCAATGGTTCTGCATTAAACAGCCTAAAAGGAATTGGATGCATTGAATTATTTGTCTTTTTATGTCTGATTTCCTGCTGTGGAACAGTTTAATTGTTCATTCAGTACAAGCATAATGAAAAAAGCAGCACTTTTCCAACTAGTTCAGTGTAATGTATTTACTGTATGTGGACTTTGTACACTACTCTTCATTTTCTTCGGAGAGAAAAACTAACTTTTATGGTTCAATACTGATGATTCTCTCACATGAATTCTGATTTAACTTAATCCTTTGATACTTGGAGATGGGTATAATGTCAGCACATGGTGCTTTTTCATCATGACTAGTCAGTATGGCATTTTCATTAAGTATTTCACTATGTATTTATAGGGTTTTTGTGTGGTAAACAGACTTAGTTTCAGTTGCTCTTATGGAAATGTCTATGGAAATGTTTGCATGTCTGCTCTACTGTGCAAAGAAAAACACAAAGGGACTCACTCAAAGTGAGGGGGACAATGTCTATGAAACATGCCAATTTAGTATTTTCCTAAATTGTGTAAAGAACATACCAAATCTCTATACTTGGTTTATAAAGGGGTGTACATCTGCATGCACTGTTCTGTGCTTTCAAGTAAAGGGCTCTTGGTTTCCCTGACCAATTCAAACAGTTCTCTCTAAAGAGGCTAATTCAGGCAAATCGGTGTTGTTTTATGCCTTTGAAATGTACAAATCATGCTCCTTATTTTCCCAATTACCAATCAGAGTAAATAGCTACACTTACTTCTTCATTCCTCTACACGAAAGCTCCCCGTCGGTCCATGTGTGCAGGTCAAAGGTGCATGTCTGACTGCCCCCAGGGTTTTAGACATGGATCATTTTCGGAGGATCATTGTACCAGTTCATAGTCCGAGTTTGTGCTTTTTGTACAAGGTTGTAGAGTTGTACTCGTGAATATAACTCATACCAGGGATCCAAGCATGGCACAGTGGAATCTTATATTTCTACCTCACACCTGGTCTTTGAGCAATTATCATAATGATTTATTTGCCTTGCAGATACTTGCTTTTGCATCCGTCATGAAATTAACATTCTATTCTATTACATGTATGTACAAAAATGTTTAACTGGGTCATAGCTGAATACTGTAACAATGTTTGTTTTTTATTTGATTTTAAGATGTATTCTTATTTAAAAGCAATTAAGATAAATAAATGAACACATACATTTGTAAGAAAGTCCCTCTTGTTTGTAAAAGTGTTGTACCGTTCACTCGACAACATTCTCACTCATTCAGTCGTGTAGAACGTGACGGTGATAGAGAGAGGTGAAGGGAAGCTGTGGCTGGGCACCTGCTCAGAGCACTTCATGCAAGCGCTCCAGTAAAACCACTTCCTCATCCCACTGCCCTGCCCTCCTTTTCATCTGAAATGGCTGTGGTCTCCCTCCCTGGGAGGGGAGCTGCACGCGCACCCATACGCACACACACACCCACCCACACACACACACACCCACCCACACACACACACACCCACACGCACGCACACACATACGCACACACACACCCACCCACACGCACACACACCCATACGCACACACACACCCACCCACACGCACGCACACACATACGCACACCCCACCCACACGCACACACACACCCACCCACACGCACACACACCCACCCACACGCACACACACACACACATCCATAGCACACACACCCACCCACCCATACGCACACACACACACGCACACACACAGGTGTTCGGCCCCTGGCAGAATGCACCAGCCATGATGACAATAGTAATAGTGATGATAATGACAGAGATGATGATACAGAGGAATCTGGTGAACAAAGACATCTTGCATTTGACCCTACCACAAGCAATCTAATGTGACTTCTACAATGACATGTTTCTGTTAATGATCACTCTACATCAGATTCAGATACCACACAAACTCTCCACTGAGACCACAACACACAGAGGGTACGTGATGAGGCATGACCTCATCTTTAGCAGTGTATCATCGAGGGTTTTGATGTTTATCCCTAATCACAGTGTTCAGACAGGGACATCGCTGTTCTCTCAAGATACCCTCCTGCAACTAATTACACCATCACACTGACCACAGGTTAGTATGATACACCCTGCTGAACCAGGGCTGCTATCTAATGACCGTTTATCAACATTTACCTTTATGAAACAAAATTGCTAATATTATGAGAGGGCGATGGAGTGAAAAAAAGAGGAGGTCATCGAGAGTGAAGCGGATGGTGGGAGAGAGATACCGAGAAACACAAAGAAAGAGAGGGAGATGGGAGGATGAGAGGGGATGGTTCGGAGCCCCAGGAGACCAATCCCCTGCTGCTGTTGTTGTTTTATAATGAACTCCTAAAGCCTTCATTTCCCCCACTGCCCTGAGAGGGGGGGGTGCAGTGATGAGGGCTGCTCAGTCCAGAGCCGGCTTCTCACGCACAAGCCCCTGGGGACAGGACTGGGGCTGCATGCGGTGGGGGCAACATGCATCAATATGTGTGTGTGTTAGGGGGGTGGGGGGGCTGACTCTACACAGGTAATGGGCAGAGTCACGTCTTTGCGTCGATACTGGATGCGATGTTCGTTTGTTCGTGTGCGTCTGTGATCAGCAAGTTTGTGAGAAAGTGTGTTTGTAGTCAGGGATTTCCATGCGGGTGTGTGAGGGTGGCGGCCAGGAAGACTGGATCTGCTCTAAATCCTCACAGTCATCCTGAGGTACCACATCGACATGACTGACATACACAATGTAGGGTGACGGTGGCGGTAACACTATCTCCTGTGTATCTGTGTTGGCCCGGTTCAGTTGCCGGCTACAATGCTGGGACCTGTGTGCCCATGCTCTGAAGGATGAAGATTAATAGCGCTCAGGGCTCAGACATTTTAGATATTATATTTGCGTTGCTTAGCGAATGCCTTTATCCATAGCAACTTGACATAGCTTTCAGGTTTATACATTACTCATTCGTGTGAGTACAGTCGATGTTAACTGAAGCGCAGCGGGTTTGACGACCTACCTCGCTGTAGGACACAAAGCAGGGTCGCCTCTCGAAATCTGACCCCTCGACCCTCGGGTCAAGCGTCTAGTCTTAGTATCCTACCACTTTCTACACAGGCAGAACGATAGCATGAGCATGGCCCTAACACTAGAAAGAACTGATTGGACGAAAGGATGAACGGAGATGGATAGATTGCAGAGGAGCAGGAGAGAGAGTGGGTTCGGGGATACGGCATGGGGTAGGAATTTGGAATGTGAAATGACTAATGCAATTGCTCAACCCACAACAAGAACATGCACTGCCTAGAGCTATGACAAGGGTGAGTGCATACCTGTATGGAGAGGCCTACTTCTGAAGCGGGGGGGGTGGCTGGGCGGGGAGTCGGGTGCAAAGAGGGTTGGGAGGTAGAGAGGGTGCAGAGGTGTGTCAGGTGTAAAGGTAAAGAGAGTGGACATAGGTGTTATACAGATGACCTCCCAGGGAGAGGTCAGCTAAGCTTGACGAGGGATGACGTGACATCCCTCAGGTTCACTGAGGTGAGTTGTGCTGAAGGTATATAATTGCCAAACTAACGTCGGAGGACATTGTCTGCACTGGGCTGAAGTCCCGTCTAAAGATAGCCAAAGTTACGGAGCACAGAACTGGAATCATAGTAAAAGTAACTATGTAAATATAAGGCACGTACAGGGCCAGAAAGGTAAACAATAACCCCCTCCCCACACACAAACGTATCTGCTGTATCCAGCCTCCCCCTCCCCCCCCTTATACTCCATTTGGAAGTAAGCCCTTAGCAATCTAGCCTTCGTGGCTGAAGGCTGGGAAACTGGTGTGGGAGGCGGTTCCCATGATCTTCATTGCTGGTCAGGAGGAACACCTGGAACACTTGCACAGGGTTTACATAGCTGCCGCTGCGATAGGAGAGTAAGATAAGTACAGCTCCCCATCTCCTCCTGTTATATCTATGTCATTACTCGCTCTATCTCTCACACAGACATGCAGGGTTCCATCCTGACCTCCATTAGAAGCACAAACAAAAGCTTTCTCAGATCAACAAGTCCAGAAAAAGAAAAAAAATGCAGATTAAGTCCAGGGCTCTGTGTTCTCAGCACTCGACCTCTGCTGACGCTGAGTCCATTATGTCCCTAACAGTTCCCGAATGTGAAGAAAAGTAATGACGTGTTATTTCAAACATTCAGTTTCCACCACAGTGTTAACACGGTAGTAATCCAAGTGAGCACATAATTAAAGCCAACGTAATTATACTGTAGATTATCATATAGATTAATATACATTTCCAGAATATAATTTACCTGGTTGTTCATTCATTAAAGATCCCTTATCTGTCATGTTTCTATATTTTGATCTCTCCCAACCACAATCTAAGTCCAAATGACATCTTGACTTCATGTTAAGAGTGTGGTTAAATGGTGGTGCATGACTGTGGCTAGGAAGCTGTCAGTCTGTGTAATGGCCCTGGGAGGGGAAGCCCGGTGTGGTGCTCTGTGCCATGTTGTTGTTTACGTTCCCACCCTGGGTGAGCTAGAAGACGGCATGTCATAGAGCCATGGGGGTGGGACGTCATCTCTCATCCTCCCCGAGACAGCGGACGCTCGGGGGTCTAAGTGTCACCACTCGTAGGTGGTATGACCACAGGGCTGTGTGCGTGTGGGTGCGTGCGAGGCCGACAGCTGCATGATCCTGCTCTCCGTGCTCTCTCAGGCCAGACGAGGAGTGGGGCCAGGTCAGGGTGACAGAGAGACAGGCGTATGAGAGAAACTAGCCAGTATCTCCAGGGCCTCTCACTTTTCCTCGTCTCTATGGGTGGGCAGCTGGGTGCGTACTTCTCTCGCTAGAAAGACACTCTCTGTCTGGACGCGGCAAAGTTGATGAATTTCTCCCCTCGTCTCTGACAGGCGCTCGTTTGCTTTCATTCAGCCTCTCATCATTCAGGCTCTCATCACAGGTTCAAAGACAAGCGGGTCATTTCCTTCTGGACGATGAGAAGATCATTGTGCCTTCAAAAAATGATTGGTATCCAAACATTGCTGCCCCTAAGGCAATTTAGCTTATCATAATTGGGCTCACTCAAGGGCTATGATTTTAGCGTTATAAAGCATTACATTATCTAAGGAGCATCATTCACGGCATTAAATTTAAGTGATTTAATAACATATCATTCCCCTTTATGTATAAAGCAAAGGTATGGGGTTGTCATTTTGTACTGTGGGAGCATTCTTCTGCCTAACAATAACCCTGCTGCCATGGTGTCTAGCCAGAAGAGGGAGACTGATCCAGCTCAAAATCTTCTCTGGTTCCAGGAAACTAGTTTTTCGAAGCCCCAAGGGTACCAAGGTTGGGATCAGGCAACAGTGTCTCTGTTGGGGCCACACACAAAGTTTTAAAATCCATATTTGAGTCTAACTTTAACAGGATGTGTTTCATCCACAAATGGGTTAAAAAAACACTTGCTCAGTCTTACAGGAGTTGTTCCACACCTGGCGTCTAGGACCCTGCATGTGGCTGTGGAGGTGTGGGGGAAGACCGGTAAGCTCAGCTCATCCTTTCTCCAGGGCTGAAAGATAGAGGACAGATAGTGAGGACTCTGTGACTTTGGCAAGTGGCAAATACGCACTCCAGAATCTGCCAAAGGCCCTGTAGGGGGGCCCCACTCTCCCTTTTTCTCTCCTACCCTTCTCGTCTGAGCTCGAAGTTAAACCTGCAGATATCCTACGGCCCTGGGCAACTGTTATGACAACTCAGAATGGTGAGAAGCAGAAGCAAGAATTGGCATGAAACGGAATCAAGTTCTTTGACATGTGGGGGTAGGTTAGGAAGGGGTTCTGTTCTGGGAAGTGTGTAGCCTGGAGAGACAATTGTCAAACCTCCACCAAAAGGTAGAGGTAACCTTCATGTTTGTCAGCTATGTGGCCTGGGGTTAACAAAATATAAACAGGCACAAATCACAGCGACGTTTCGCTGCCCTACACACTCAGTAGACTCAAGGGAGACGTCTGTAGCTCTATACCACCTCATGCATCCCTAGTGATACTGATAGAGTGGGAGAGAGGTGATTGAGGTGTGGTTTTGTAAGGGTGCCAGAGAGTGCCCCCGGGATGATTCTCTCTCTATTGGATCACCAAAGAAGCTATTGTTAAGCTCTGAGGAAAAACACCAGTCAGATAACTCTGAGAAATGAAATCATGTCTCTTTCTCACACTCGGTGACAGAGAGAGAGAGAGAGAGAGAGAGCACGAGCACTTGACAGGCAGCTTCACAAACAATCCATCACCTGACCGCGTTCATCCTGGGTGCCGCTCTCATGACATCTCCCAATCTCCTCTTCCCGTGGAAAGTTTGATATGATTATTGTTGGTGCCTGTGACTGCTCCTGGATGGACAGACAGGCGTATTCCGACACCAATCTGTGGAAAAAGGGATAATTAGACAAAGCCAGGCTGTACTGACAAAACCTAGCCTGGAGACATCTTCACATTAAGTCTCTCCCGTCACATGTCTTCTCTTCATCAGATAGCCATGCCTCCCTTAAAGTCTAGTCGGGCTGAGGTGGATAGGATTTTGTGTGAACAGAAGCATTACTGTCACTGATTCAGTGTCCTCAGGATATGATATCAATGTCCTTTATTTGTTACGATAACTTAAGAATAGAAATGCTTATTATTTATGCATGGAAATTAAATGCATATCCAACCAAAAACGTTGTGTGAGGTTTATGACTGATAAATTATGAAATTCCAAGTACATTAAATGTCACTTGCTGCTTGATATGTACAATATTGTGTAGTTATAGTTACATGCATAGACATAATATTATGTATATGGTTACATACATGTATTGCTTTCTCTGTGCTTTACTCGCGTGCCTCATGACGACAGGACGTTTTTACCTAGATCCAATCTACTCAGAGGACAACACGCCATCTCGAGGCAAATACCCCCGGGAAATAATAAACATACATCAGTATTTTACAATAAAATATAATCAACGTTTTTATTTTCCGGTGGTCCACCTAGGTTCAATAAAAGTAGTGATTCACGAATCCTGTCGTGCTTTGGATTGACTGGATCTAGTTTGTGTGTATACAACTTCCGCCCTTAGACTTCCGTATACACTCTGTACTGATGACGTGGGCATTGCTAAAGGCTACTTAGCTGTTCAAAATAGTAAGCCGGTGCAAAAGTGGTAGGCTACATAATACACACCAAGAAAAATACGTCTTGTGGAACGTAGTTAGATAAAGAAAAATGGAGACATTGTATCATCAGACGAACAAGTAAGTGTGTCAAGCTATAATTCTAGTCCAGTTTACAAGTCAAGTTAAGTCAGTGTTGCTAGGCTAACGTCAGGGTAACGTTAGCAACAGTAGCTAACTAGCTAATAATTGTATTGGGATATTATTTGTATTGTTTAGCTTATGTTGTATGGCAACAATCATAAGACTAAATAAGTATAGCCGTAAATCATTCAAGATAGCTAGCTAGACTAATGTCCTAAAATGTCAACGGTTCAGTAAACTGTTATTAAAAGTGCAACAGTAGGCAGTGCACATCACATTAGCATTAACTGGAAATTCACGTAATGTGTCAGTTCCTCTTTAGATTTTTTTCACATCTCTCTTGTCGTAAATCAGTAACACTTTGTTTGAATTGTGACTCTTCTCTCTCTCTTATGTTAGGCAAATCCAAGAGGTGCAATCCTACATGGGTCGCCTGGAGTCGACAGATCGTCAGTCTGTCCACTGTAAGTTCACTACTTACCACTTAGCCAATGCTGATATTCAAACATCTAATATTTGAAATGCAAGGGATCCAGTTGTGACACAACTATTAATAAGTACAATTATACATATTGTGTCAAAATGCCTGTGCTTCCCTGGAATGTCAAGGATTGGACACTTTTAAACTGAAAGCAAGAGGCAGTGGCAAGAGGCAGTACAAGAGTAGGGAGAAAGTAGTTTGTAGTTCTGAGCGCCCAGACTTCAGGTCAGCCTGTGTCTTGCTGATTGTTTTGGGAAGTGGGTGGTGTTCTGTGAGCCAGGCTGGTGCCAGGGCAGGAAGTAGAGGGGTGGAGGAAGAGAGAGGGCTAGGAGGGCTTCTCCAAGATTGTAGTGGGTGCCGCCAGATGGCTGGCGGTGACAATGACATCATTTTGCATGTTGCGGGACTGTTGAAGGGCGAGCGTCTGAAGGTTACTCAGGATGAAGGAGAAGGGTGGAGGGACAAGATGGCTCTGGTCCTTTTGTTAGATAAAAGCTTCCCAATAGCCCAGCTCTGTCACCATGGAGTCGAGTAGTATCTGTAAATCTCGACAGTCTGAGAATTGAATGAAGGGTGTAACAGCTGCTGATTCGTATCTTAACTTCAAATACGAATCAGTGCTTGATTTGCCTTTTATCGTAAGATTATTTATTTACATGTCCTTTTGTTTTACCACAGATCATTAACTCATGAGTTATAGGAAATGGCTTGTTTACTTCCCCCTCGCCGATTCACCTGAATTGGCGTGACTGACGTTTTGACAAGCCCGTGACTGCTTATGAGACCATGTGAATCGCTGTGTCTGTCGTCAAACATTTATAGGAACTTTTCAATGAATACATTTGTATCATTTTTTTTCTGTCTTTTTTTTCTCGTCCTAGTGTTGGAGAATGAGCTGCAAGCCAGAATTGATCAGATTTTCAGTCATTTGGAGCGTCTGGAGATCCTGTCCAGCAAGGAACCACCTAACCGCCGGCAAAATGCTAAACTGTAAGTCCAAACATGTACGTGTTGACCGAGGAGCACGCAGGTGGCAGGGTGCGGGCTTGTCTCCTAGAGAGATGGGCTGGGTGGACCGGATGAAACCGGCAGTGTTCCTCTGCCCTGTGGCAACATGGCTCTGAGAAAACATTCCCTCGGAAGCCCCGTCATCACCAGCATTCCTGCTGCGTTGGGGAAGGCGTCACTTCTGAGCTGGGTAAACAGGCCCCGGGGGACACGCTGCTCCCCATCCCACAGCAGGCCTCTGATCTCAGGACAGCTCTGGTGGGGCTGCAGGGGAGAGCCAGGCACAGGTGATGCTCAGGAAAGGGGTGGGGGGGGGGCTTCAGGTGCTTCCTCCTCATCCCAGCCAGGTCAGATGGGGAAGGATGGAGATTTAATGACTCGCGTTTGTCACGAAGAAAGCGCTTTTCACCGAGGACAAGGGGAGAGAAAAATTCCCGAGTGATGAAACCGTACTTCTGAAATACGTCAGACGCCACATTCAGATCTCGAGGCACAGACGCTCTAATGGGTTGTTTTCTCTCTTTCTTCACAAGGCGGGTGGACCAGCTCAAGTACGACGTCCAGCACCTCCAGACAGCCCTGAGGAACTTCCAGCACCGCCGTTATTCCAGAGAGGCCCAGGACAGAGACAGGGAGGAACTCATGAGCCGCACCTTCACCACCAACGTCAGTCTCACACCACGTCACGACAGCACTACAGCGACAAACTAACAACACACAATGTCTAACCGAGTCAAACAGATGACCATTTAAGTCAAAATGGGAGTTCCTTAGGATTAATTGATGTTGTGTCCAATGTCATTGTACCTACAGGATGCAGACACCTCTATACCCATAGATGAGACACTCCAGTTCAACTCCAGCCTCCATGACGCACACAGAGGCATGGATGACCTCCTGGGCAGTGGCGGTAGCATCCTTGGCGGCCTGAGGGACCAGAGGGGCACACTAAAGGTGTGTGTGTGTGTGTGTGAGAGATGCACATGGGAACTTGCCAAGGAATACTTGGTGTTACAGTGAGAGAGACATAGGCGTGTGTGTACTTGCTATAATGTGTGTATGCACACTAGACAAGATGAGTGTGTGTGTGTGCACTATAGACGAGATGAATGTGTGTGTACTAGACATGATGAATGTGTGTGTGTACTAGACAAGCTGAGTGTGGTCACCAGCTGAGTCCATGTTTCCAGGGAGGAGATCTTCCTCCCCAGCCCAGCTGATGTCCTGTTATCAGGGTGTGTCCGGTGAGCACCACAGTCTCATGGCCTGCCCGAGGGAGGGGGATCTGAGCCTCTCTGGACTCACAGTGTATATCCTCCCATCTGGAGTGGGCCCTGCACATTTTCAATGATGCATCGATGTGATGTGCTTCTCTGATACAGGGGACTCATAAGAAGATGCTGGATGTGGCGAACATGTTGGGCCTGTCCAACACAGTGATGAGGCTGATTGAGAAGAGGGCAACCCAGGATAAGTTTGTCATGGTGGGAGGCATGCTGATCACCTGCGTGTTCATGTTCCTGGTGGTCAGGTACCTGGGCTGAACACCACACAGCTGGCGTCGCCGTTTGGACTTGCTGTTCAAGGACCTCTCTGTCCAGGACATTTCTGCCTAATACCCCACATGATATGTGAATGGTGAACATCGTCTTTGAATCTGAGTTTCCTATCTATGGTTATCAGATTGGGAAGATTAAAATATTTGATTTTATGCCACATTTTATGTATTAAGTAGCTGGCACCCATGAACTAATGATTGATGATATGCAAGACATACGTTCATGGATTCTACTCTAAACTCAAGGATACAGGTATAGGAGAGGTTGATCGTATAACTGTTCGTCTGATTGACAGCTGTAAGTTGTAACACTGTCCTTCATGGAAGTCAGTGTAACAATGCAGTCTGGTTATGAGAGAATGTTTACACAGTCCACCACTTTCAGCTCACTTAGCCTTTGTCTCCTCAAAAAGAAGGTTGTCCAATTGCCTAATGGATTCTATGTGGTGTAGTTTTGTTAATTCTTGTTGATCGTCATCACAGTTTTTCAGTTCATTTGAGTGCCATTCAACCAATCAGAGGATTCTTATTTTGATGTGTGGAGCTCCCTAGAAACGAATATTAAGCTGTTGTCTGATGACACATCCTGGTAGCTGAGGACACACCAGATTAATGATGCTGCCTGACATGTGCTACTAACATGACCTCACTGTGTGATTAAAATCAGTGTACAGCAGGGAAGTGGGGGTGGTCAAATGACGGTCACCTGCTTGATTATAAATCAAGGAACTTGGACAACTTTGGAGTTTGTAAACACAAAATTGTTGTAGTATCCATTGTGTTTGATGACATCTTTATTTATGACTATTCTTGTGAACTTCTCTGGAAAATATGCTTGGTCTTAGTCTCACTATGTGAGTGTAACCAAAGTTCTGGATTGAATAAAGAAATGTACAGACTAATGTGTGTAAGAATCCCACTATTTATAATTGTATTTAGGTACCGTGTCGCTTTCAAAAACACTATAAATGTTTAAATACATTTCAGTACATTTGCCTGGACTTTTCCAACATGACAGGCTGTCACCCAATTTGTGGTTTGAATTTACAACCACACTGCTATTGTTTAAGGCCTTTCCCTTTACCATTCCAAACTGAATTAGTGGAAGCTTTCTAAAGCTGAGGCACTTGAGACCGAGTCTAGGGCTCAGTCCAGACTTCAGCCTTGTCCTGACTGAGCATGGATGTTGGGTAGACACCCCCCGACCTTCAA
Source organism: Mallotus villosus (assembly GCA_903064625.1). Classification (NCBI taxonomy): domain Eukaryota; kingdom Metazoa; phylum Chordata; class Actinopteri; order Osmeriformes; family Salangidae; genus Mallotus; species Mallotus villosus. The sequence goes on along the minus strand of CAEFZP010000199.1, from coordinate 753,970 downwards.
ACTTTCTCACAAAGAAACCGCTTATCTACATCTAGCTGTGGAACATGGAACTCTGGGGCCATCTAGTGACTGTTCTGGAAGGTCGATAGGCATGGCAGTGTTTTTTCTTCATGTGGATCGACCTATATGGCCTCCTCCAACACACAAGGGCCAGGAGAAAATAAAGACCGACAGTTATGAACTCAAAACTTTATTTGCAGATGCATAATAAGGTTAAAAAAGACATAACATTGCTGCCATTGTACAGGCCACCACGTCCACCCTGCTCCCCAGAACCCAGCCCTTCCTATACAGAAGTTCAGAAATAGCCTTGATAAAACACATGCGCTTGTCAGCCTTTGTTTTTACATGGTCTATCTGCATGTTTGTTTTTGAAACGGTAGCTACAAACAAAAGCTACGACTTTAGAATGTTATCGGTTTTAACTACGGCAATTTTATTATTTACAGTAAGCAAAAAGTACACAAGGGGGAAAAAGCTCCTTTTGTGGAGAGTTTGGGAAATAATTTAAAAACAAACCCCCCAAAAAAACAAAAACAATTATTGCGGTATACTACAATCATACAATTGTTACATGATGCGAAAGCAGCATCTCGATGTACAGATTTCAGTGCAAGTCATTTAGATAGATCACTACCACTGGGAGCTTGACCCCAAGGCTTCCTCCACTTCCAATGTGAATTAGAATTCATGAGTCAGGAATAGAGAACACCCCTCGTATGGACATCATATTAACGGGATACTTCACGTTACTCACTGATCTATGTACAATATGCGGTAATAGGTTCCTACAGAGAGCAAGTAGTCATGTGAAAACTAAACTGGAAACAAATTACAATAGAATTCAGGTGTTGGATCTACAGGATTCCATAACAACGTCAGGTGACTCCCCCAGTATAGGAGGGCCCCTCCTAATCCACCCTTCTTTTTTTACCAGTCTACTTATGGCTTCAGCCACCAAAGTCTCTTTGGCTGTGTGAAATCTAAGAAGAACATGGACAGCAACAATCATATTAAGGACAAACTGAGAGAAAAAAAAATACTCAAGTGGTTTCTTTTCCTGGCTTCTCACTCAAAGCAAACAGATGTAGCCTAGTTTGCATACACAGACAGGATTTGACCCCCCTCCCCCCTCTTCTACCTCCACCCTGTCCAAAAACCCCAGGGCACAAGTTCAGCCATGGGCTCCATAGAAAAAGTCCCTTAACTTCACAGCCTAAAGAAATCAGTGTGATAAACTTCTGCACAGACAAGCCCTCATAGTGGCTCAGTAGCGTGCTAAAGGCCAATTAGATGTTGGCTAACTCTCTCCTCACCACTGTCTGCACCAATGGTGGAACTCCTTTTCCCTTACACTCACTGCTTCCTCCGCCCAGTTCAGACCTTCATACCAGGTCCGTTTTGGTCTAACCCCCCTCTTGGCAGGCTGATGTGGACACACCGTGCTCCCCCCACAGAGCGCTTCTCCTC